>CP092728.1:19607500-19962500 GCA_030273425.1 Microplitis manilae
CGTAGCAAAAAAAAGTTTGAAAGAAAGAAATACTTAATTTTTTTTTGATATTTAAAAAATTTTTTAAATTCTTAAGCGATCTCTTAAACTTAGTTTTCCAGCTCTCAAACTTGATACAAATTTTTTTTTTTACCATACACAAACTTTTTAAAGGGTAAGAACGAAAAAAAATCGAAATTTTTTTTGTCACCCAAATCTATAAGTGAAACATAACAAAATATAAAATTACAAATAAATAATAACTTGTAATTTTTGTCATGTATTTTAGGACCTCCTTGTAACTCTTTCAACGTTACTACGAGGTAGCATTTACGAAAAACTGAGGTGGACATTTAAACTCTATGATATAAACGGTGATGGATGTATAACTAGAGGTGAACTGGGAGAAGTTGTAACGGCTGTGCATGAACTTATGGGTCGAAAACATCCTGCAGAAGAAGAACGAAAAGCAAAAGAACAATTAGATAGAGTATTTGAAAAACTCGATCTAAATCATGATGGTGTAATTACGATAGAAGAGTTTATCGAAAGCTGCCTTAGAGTAATTATTTTCACAAAATCATTTTAAGATCTGTTTTTATAAATTATTTTTAAATAAACAATTATTTATTACAGGACGAAGTGATCACACGGTCTCTTGCAATGTTTGACTGTGAACTCTGATCTCCGGCTAACTTAAATCTTTTAAGATCAACTGATCAACAACCATTATCATCGTTTTCATTATTATCATCATCATCGCCCGACGTGTTCACTTTTAAATTTAAAATTGGCACCATTCCGTTACTCTCATCTAATAAAAACAGTTGCCGATTCAATTCATGTATATTCATGATCACTTTGAATACTACCAAGTTATATATTTCTGTTTTGAAGATCAAAAGTCTTAATTGATTATAATTGTCAATTATTAATAACACCCCGCGTCGAATAAATATTTTTTTGTTATTTTTTAGTTAAAATATAGTAAATATTTACTCTAAAGTACATAGGAAATTTAAAAATCAAATAATATGAATAGAATAATTTAAAAAATATAATTCAGGGAGAGCGGTGCAAGGTCACCCTCCATAAATTAGGGCGAGACGGAATTACCCGCCATAAGTAAAAAATTTAATTTTTTTGTTACCGTTAATTATTAATCGTTATAAAAACGATTTAAAAAAGAATAAAAGTTTATTAGTATGAGAGTAATATGAAGTAAGTATGTAATAGTTACTAAAAAAACAAAAAAAATATTTTAAAATTATTATAAATCATGATAAATTCTTTGATTTTTTTTTACGAAAAAAAGAATTTATCGTGAAAATTATTGTATAGTTATGTATGAACCACTCTGCTGTGACAAGTATTGCCCGTGTAAATAAAATTATTCGTAGTGAATTTATGAGACATTCTGCAAAGTTGTAAGTGAACACGCGATGTTTTATTAATATATGTGTGACATACGAGCTACAAGTTACATAACAAATTTTACTTACATTTTATATAATTAGTTGATATAAACATCCAATGTCATATTTTACATTTTAGTTAAAATCTAAAATTACTGTTACAAATAATATTTTACAATTAAATAACACTACTCGTCTAGTTGTATAATATGTTTATTTGATTTACTTTATATAGAAAAGAAAAATTAATATCATTATTTTATTGTAATTACTAATGAGTCAATTTTAAAATTAATAAATCTTAAGCACTGCCGAAGTAGTAAATAAAAAAAATATAAAATATCGTCAGTATTGAAGTTTAAGATAAAAAAGTCGGAAAAATTTACTTTTACTCATACAAAAATGAAGAATTTGCGACGAATAAATATTTATAATATGAAACAACCCTCGAATCGTTCTCTATTAGAGGCAGTTAGAGGTTTTTAATTTTTTAACTAAATAAATTATTAAAAAATTAATCAATACAATAACGATATTAAATCTCTTTAATTAGTATATTATTAAATAAATATTGATTAAAAATTGTAAGTAATATGTTATGTGATTTGGGATTTATAATAAATAATATGATAATATTATGGAAGAGTTTGTAGGTATTGTGTATATAACTGTTATAAAATGTATTTGCTTTGCTAATGTTCGTCTTATGAAGAAAGATTTCTAATAAGAAATGTTCAATAAATACTTATGAACATAAATGGAATAAATACGAATGTCTATTTCTTAACTTTTCAAATAATATGAGATAATATCGTTATTTGTATTATGTAAAAATTTATAAATTGTTCATAATGGCCCGTAATTATGTCATCGGATGCATACATTTTGTAGCATGTTTCATAAATTCAGTATAGTTATATAAATATATATATATATATATATTTTTTTTTTATTACACGGACACATATTATATAGATATAATATTTAGAAAAATTGTAAGTGAATTCCAGTTGAATAATAATAAAAAAAATTTAAGTAATTGAATATTGATATGTCATATAAAATACTTTATTTACACTACGGAAATATTTCTTAAATCAAATTGTTGACTATTACAACACTTAATATATTAAGTTAATAATTAATTAATAATTATTAGAAATATCATGCACTTTCATGCATTTCATCTATCATCATTGATATTTTAGGATTATTGAAACTATGTTCAAATTTTTTTAAAATTATTTTTTTTCTTTAAAAACTTTTTACACTTGACAATATAATAAATATTTGTATGATAGAGAAATTATAATGTGATTATGAATTTTAACTTTTTATAATTCATTAAACTATTTATTCATTAATTTTTTTTTTGCCTGCTCTCCCTACAACTCTCATTATGGAAAAAAAAAAAAAATAATAAAAAATAATGATAAAAATTAAATTTTATCGTTAAAAAAAACCAGTGAGTAATAAATTTAAAATAAATAGAATTATTTACAATATTCATTGATAAAAAAAATATAGAAAATTTGTCTTACATTTAAAGAAAAAAATAGGTTTTAGAAAAAAAAAGAGAAGTTTTCAATAAAAAAATATACCATATTCTGCCCACAAAAAATTAAAACTTAATACAAAAAAACTGTTTTAATTTAGAATAATAAACAATAATTAAAAGCAAAGTAATAATAACTGTTTCAATAAATTTAAATTTTAAAATAAATCAAAGTCGATTATGTTTTAATCCATGTAGTAATTTGAATGGATGATTGTTTGGAAATAAAAAAAAATGACATTGATTTCTTAAAATGATTTTTTATACTTTTTAAAAATCATCATTCTTTGAAAGTAAAAAAAAAAATTAAATAGAAAAATATTTTTTATTAATATATTGTTAATTAGTAAATTGATTAGAAAATAATTCAATCCATAATCTTACTTTTCAAGTCCCACCCAAAATTTTATTTATGTGAATTACTAGAAAAATTTGTTAATGGCTACGATCAATGACTCGGTTCCCATGCATGACGATCCCGTAGAGACCGTACATTAACATGAAGAGCAGGATCATGATTCGATTGCCGTAATGTAAAAATTAGTTTACTTCATCAGTCTTCAATATGTGAAAATGTGTGGTAAAAGCATTTAATTATAACATCAAGCGCTCTCGGCCTTTCTCGATGTTTAGTTTTTTTTTTTTTTGACAACCGTCAATTAAAAAAATTAAAAAAAAAAAAGTTACTTCATTGCAATTAATGTCCAAACATCTGGAAGACCACAGAAGTTTTTTTTTTTAAATAAAATCAAGAAATCAATCAATTGGGAATCCACATCTACCCCTGAAGAAAGTTTTACGAAAAAAAAGGTGTGAAAATTGAATTGGGCGTGATTATTTCATATCAAGCAATCTCAATGTGAGTTTATTGAAGATTAACAGAAAATAATTTAAAAAAAAAATATATATATACTGACGACTTTGTTGATATATTGAAAGAAAATAATAAAGACTAATGTACTGAGCAAATCACTTAATTATATTTGAATTATTTACATATAATGAGTACAGTAGTATAAATAAATAATCATCATCTAGCGTTCTTTCTTTTGATTTTTTCGTTTTTTCTTTTCTTTATGTTTATACTTTTTCTTTTCTTTTTTTGACTTCTTAGATTTAGTTTTTTCCACCCATTTCAAAGAAGCCTCTGAATAATTCAACTTCGTAATTACCTTAGGCTTTTGTATTTCTCTAGTATCAGATGTATCTTCAACTTTTGGCGGCTGTTTAGGAAGAACTGGACCGTAAGTGTTGGGTAAACTACTGACTTCTGGTTGAGTAGTTGCACTTGAAGATAAACTTTCAATATCAATTACTTGAATTTGATTGTCTTTAGAACCAGAAGAAGTTGATTCATTAAAGTCCATATTATTTTCATTTTTTTTCTGTACCAGTTTTTTAGATGACATTAAATCATCAAAATCTAACTTGGCAAAGATACCTCGTGGTGGTGAAGTATTCCTTTTAATATTTAACTCAGTTGCAGACTTTCCAATTAACAATGATTTAACAGTATTATTATCCACATCCTCAACAAGATCATCTTCAGTTTCAGACTCATCACTGCTACTCAAAAATATTGCTTTGAACAAATCTTTATTTGCTTCAACTTTACCTAATTGCACAGCAACTAATGAACTCTCTTTAACTTGAGCTTCATCTGCTTTAGTATTCTCATCCTCGTTTGAACTTTGAGTTTTTAATGAGTTTACACTGGCTGTTGCGAAATTAGTTCTATTTAAATTATCTTTTCCAGAAGCTACATCAGATGAAACTCTAAAATTATGATTTTCCTCATGCAAGTTATTAAAACCGGCTTCTAATTCTATATCTGATTTATTTGAAATTGATAAGGTCTTTATTTCACTATCATTACTCGTAACTTTTTTCTCAAACGATTTATCCATTATAACAGGTTCTTTAAAGCTTCCAGCAGTGTCAGTAGCTTTTTGATATTTAACCTCATTAGTTTCAAAAATATTAAAAGATTCAAATATTGAATATTTTTTACGTTTTTGTGGTTCTACTTTCATACTTTTACCAAACGGCTCAGGTATATTCAATTGTTTACAAACAACACTGGCTGGTTGCCAAACTTCAATTGTTCTTGTTAGCTTTCCAAACATATTCATTTTTGCTGCTTTAATCATTTGATCTTCAGGATCTAAATTTAAATTATTCTCCACAGCTTTACTAACAAATTGTTTATCTTCTGGAACAGATTTTTCTGTTTTTTCAAATGACTGTGCAACAAGAGTAAATTCCTTAAACTCTTCATCTGACTCACATTTACTGTGAAAATTCGATAATTTTTCTTTATCATTAAAATCATTTAAAAATTTTTCAAATCTCTTTTGTTTTTCGGGGTCAGTAAAATTTTTCGTAATGTAATTTTTATCGCTATCTTTATTAGATTTTAAATTTTCTAAAGTTTCCTCTTGGTTTGATAAACATATTTTTGGTAACTTCTCTGAGCTCTCTATTGCTTCTGTAAAATTTTTAGTACTTCCTTCAACACCTCCAGATAAAAAATTCGATGTATTCAATTTATCCATCCATGATGGTTTCGCTTTTAACTTGTGACTCTCTACAATATTGACAGTTTTAGAAGTTTCACTCAGATTTAATATTTCAGATTTATTAACACTAGATGTAGAAGCATTCGGTGCTTCGTCTAATATTTTAAATCTATCTTGAGCATTTAGTTCTTGTCTAAAGCAAGATTTTTCTTTATCTTTTTGTTTATTATTATCTACTTCAACAATAGAAGAAAATCGACTTTTTTTTATTCGGTGAACTGGCTTGAAATCTCTTGGTAATAATGGTGGATCAAAAATTTTTTTTCTTTTTAAACAACTCTTCGCTGAAACAAACCCGTCTATACAATTCTCTTTTGAAGTATCACCTTTTTTTTCATTAGACCATCGATTTGTTTTTTTTGTTTCAGAACCAAGTGAAAAATCGTAATTAGACATATCTGTTGATGAGTAAATATCTTCATCATCGGCTTCAAAAACACCAACACCAAAAGCCTGACCTCGAATTGAAAGTTTTTTATTTTTATCTTTCATTGTAAATGTTGTTGTATCAAAAAGATTCAAGTGATTAGAAAGAACAGATTGTCGTTCTAATCCACTATACCCAATACCAAAATAATTATCTTTGGGATTACACCTGTAAAATATATAAATACATTAAAAATTTTTCAAATAAGACATTAGAAATAATTACCAAAAATTTTATTACCTAAAAAGTTCATAATCATCAGGAGCGAATAATATTTCTTCGTCATTGTCAGAATTTTCAGAATTACTATCATAAGTATTAAGTTCTCGACCAGGTAATGTACATCCATAAACTTTTTTCTTTACATTTTTTTCATAAATTTTTTCTTTTTCTTTTTTAGCTAACCTTGGACCAACACCTTGACCTGGCTTCCAGCCCATTTTTTTCAATAAAGAAACACCCATCGTGCAACTAACGATGAATAAAATTAAAATAATTTATTATCAAGATTTTTTAAAGGTTTGTTTAATTTAAAAGTGTCTTACGTGACTGGCTTTAGTAGCTCTTTGAGCACAGGCACTCCAGGAATAGGTTGGTTAGGATCAGTTTGTTCTCTTCTTCGTTTCTTTCCGCTCTCAGATCGATCACTAAAATCTACAGTAGCTCGTATACCAGTGGGTGCAATACCAAACTCTCCAGTATCTTCTTCATCCATAAAATCCTCTGGACGTTGTAAAACATTATCAGCTTTAATGTTACGTGATGATTTAAATTGTTGTGGCCTCCATCCATCTCTTGTGCCAACACTATTAAAATATCCCGCTGAAAAACCACCAGTAAACGCTCCATGAAACCTACGTCTTCCTTGAGCATCTAGAGCATACTGATCCTCTACAGTTATAGGTTTTTTCCTTCGCAAAGTATCTGTTAGAAAAAAAAAAAAAAAAAAAAAAAGAATATTATTATTATTTAAAATTTCAATAAAAAACTTTAAATAAAAAAATACTAAGTACAATAAATACCTTCTTCCAATTCTTCTAGTGCTTCTCCAAATATTGCAAAATTTTCATCATCATCATCATCATCACGTTTACTCATCTTGATTTTTGTTATTATTTACATAAAATACTTATGAAAATTTTTTCACTAAATTTTAAAACGTCAAAAGTATATAATAAAGTGGACTGTATAAAGGATATTACACACTAAAAATTTCACCCGAAACATGTACCCTAACGCCATCTGTGAATTTTATGTTATTTACTGATATGAAAAAAAAAAAAATTTTAAAAGAAAGGAAGAAAAAAAGTTGAACGGTTCAGAAAATTATTTCCGTAAATTAATTGGTAATTTCGTAGCACTTTAGCAAACAAATTTTACCCTTAAATTGCTCGTTAATGCAATTTTTGACAATTAAGGCTAAAACGAAATTTGGGATAATTAAATTTTGATAATTAGAACTTTATTATGTGGACTGTACCGTATTAGCACTTCAATTAAAAATTTTTTTGGCCAGCTGATTAGATTAAAAGTTTTTTTTTATCATAAACTTAATATTAAAAAACTGATATTTCTTTAAAAAAAAGTGTTACGTCCTGGATGAAATTTGGCGCTGGCCGGATTTGGCGGTTGATTTGAAAGTGAACGTATTGTGTGAACTTGTATATACAATTATAATAATAATTATAAATGGATTGAACAGCCACAGTGATATCGGGAAGAGTACGGATAATATATGTATTAGAATATGCATTATTCGAGATAATATAGTTTTTAGATATATATCGCGCTCATAAAATAATTCTGATTCATTTTTTAATCTAACTTTATTTCTATTGCAAAAAAAGTAAATGAAAAAATGGATCATTAGCTTTCTTAAAAATAAACATGTCCATTTTTTTTCAATTTGATCAATTTTCCGTTTGATATGCGTTTCCAAAATTTTTCGAAAATTTATTTTTATTAAAATGTTTGAATTAAAGATTCCAATATAAAAACTAAAAAAATGGAAATTTAGATTTCACAAAAATGAACAAATCCAAATTTTTTTTTTCGAATCGAACGATTATTCAAGTAGTTAAGACCTTCCAAAGGTTATAATTAGAAAATTTTAAAAAATGGGAAATGGACATCTAAATTATGATGAGTAAATGAGAATAGAGCGATCATAAAGCACTCTCAGCACTTTCGCGCTTGAGGTGTGCAATATTTCAATTTTATGAAATTAGATTGTTAAATAACGTCAGCAGAGCTTATGAAAGTTTTATTTTTTAATTTGTCGTTCAGGTATTGAAAAAAAAAAAATTTTTTTTTAAATAGACATTTAGGATTTGAAAAAACGCGCCATTTTATATAATTACTTAAATATTAATGATACTGAAGTTAGCAGATGTCTAATACTTTTTGGACTTTTTTTTAAACAATAAATTATAAAAATAAAAATATTTGAAAAAATTGCACCTGTAGTCTTTAAAATTTTCTACATGTGCATGTATTTATTTTATTTTTTTTACAATTGATTCGTTGAAAAACAAAAATTTAAAAATTTTTAAATGTTTGCTAACTTCAGGATCATTTAATATTTCAGGTCGGTAATTAAGTAATTAGAGTTTAATGCACACGTCATCTAACAAGCAGACTAAGATGAAACAAAAGTATCCATACCTCTCAATATTTATTTGATATTTTATATCAAGTATCAAAAATTTTATAGGTTATTAATATCATGCAAAGTATGTTGATATAATTATTAAACCTTTTACATTATTGACTTTTGTAATTCATAAACTTAGGCCAACGAATATTTATTTATATAATTTTTTTTTTAAATTGAAATTTATTATAAAAAAAATAATGATGAATTCAGACACAGAAATTCGTAAATTAAGACCCGCAGAACTTTATTCTCTTGCGAAAACTTTAAGTCCAGATTCTTGGAAAATTCTTATGGGAATTATAACAAAACATGGATCACAAAATCTTCCTATGTTTACTAAGGAACATCTTGAGTACGTATAATAATTATTTTTTAATATTATAATTTTAATAAAGATACATAATTAACAAAATTGTTATAAATTATATTAATTAAATATATTATAATTTTAGTATTATTGAATCTACTGCATTGAGACAACATCGACTAGCAGCTGAAATTTTTTTAGATGAATGGTCAACGATGGGACGCAAAAGACCTACGATACGAGAGTTAATAAATTTATTAGTTAAAGTAGAGTTATTTAGAGCTGCTGATTATTTAGCTGTTGATATATTAAAAGAGGAACCACCAAAACGTCCACCAACTGGTCCAGCAGCACCAGTTGATATTTTTATAAATGTTGAAGATATATCAGACAATCAAAATCCTGGTAATCAATCAACTGTTTTACATGATGCTCAAGAAGTTAATTATGCCGCACAATTAATTAATAATGATAATTTGAAACACATATACGAAGAAGCGAAATTTAATAATATTGAAGATGTGTCAAAATTTCCATTTAATAGTAAATCTGATTTAATGAAATTTAGCACAAATAGTTTGCCTGAAGAAAATAATGTTAATAATTACGAAATAAAATATGGGATTGAACAAGAGGATTTTATTTTACCAAATTTCAAAGAATTGAATATAAATCAAGTTGATGATAAAACAAGCAATCAAAAAGAAGTAACATCAAATAACATACCGGATTATATATTTCCGAATTGTCCACAAGATTTATCAACATGTGAAACACCTTGTTCTTCAAGTTTAACCCAGTCTAGTGTTTATACAAAAGAAAATTCAAATTTAACGTCTTATGTAAGTGAAAATTTACCACTAGTTTTAAAAGAAATTAATAAAGAAGAAATAAAAAGTAATGGTAAAGAAACAAATAGTAATTCAAATGGCTATTCACTTTCTGAAGATTACTATAAAAACTTACCAATACCTATTTTAGAATTATGCAAACGATGATTTATAATATATAAATAACAAATGTATAAATTGTAAATATAAAGTATAAATATATTTTTTAATAGATTAATAATTAGATAATTTAATAGATTAATTATTTTTTAATGTTAAATAAATTTTTATTATATATATATTTATAAAACAAATAAATTTTACATTAACAATCATAATAAATTGTGTTTAAAAATAATTTAAATTTAAAATAATATATTTATATAATAAATTGAGTATTGTTCATAAAAAATACTTTAATTATAGAAAATAGGATTGGGCCCAATCAGTAAAAAATTGAAAATTTTTTAAATTATTAAATTTATATATTATTACTATTATTTCAATAAATATTACTTTCTTATATAACCGTTTGTTTTTTTTTTTAAATATCTTATCATAGTTATATGATTCTCACTATATTGAAATTAAATATCATATAAATATGTATATGCACAAATAAAAATAAGAGATTATTAAAATTTGAAAAATCTACCAACTTTATATAATGGCAATGTATTGATGAAAAAAAAAATTAAAAGCATTTTAACCATCATTGTTTTGCTTCATTGCAAAATAAGCGCTTTGAAGTTCACGTAAATTACTTTCTAATGTAGCTACTTCATCAAATTTACATTCTGCTTTAGCTTGTTTGATGTACGATCGTAAATTACTCATTTGTTCGATTATTGGTTCAATTGATGCGGATGGAAGTATTGCAACAGCCCCAGAAGGTGTCCAGCCTTGTGAAGTCTCCATCAAAGTCTACACAAATAAATAAATAAATGAATAAAATTATATTAAGAAATAATTAAATAATTTTACCTCATTATTTTTAATCGGGGTAATATTTTGTGAGCTTTTATTATCTACTTTATATTCTCTACGTCTTTCTTTTAAAGCTTCTTCAATTTCCAACTGTCTTTCGTAAGCTATTCTTTCTTCAATTTTTTGACGACGGTTTTCTTGCAAAGCCAAATATTCTTCTTCAGATGGCAGTGAGGGAATAGTCAATAATTGTTCTTTAAGAAATATCATTGCGGATGCACGAATCATTTGATGAAGTTTCAGTGCCTGACCCTGTGGTGGATTATCAATATCTGCAGTACCAATAGCTATAATTTTTTTACTTATATTATCAACATTTTCTCCAACTTTAGCAATTTTAATTCTCAATATTTGTGCATCGCGTAAATCATAAGTCATTTCCCCTTTACTTAATGATTCCCACATTTTATTGTACATTGTCATAAAACGCATTGCTTCTTCCATATATGTTCTCATAGTTTCGTAAAATTTTGAAATGATTGGTTTACTTAGATGTCTTACTTTTAATTTTTCACGTGCATCCAAAAGGTTTTTACAATGAAAACATAAACGAAAATACTGTTCACCACCTGCTCGATCATTCATCAGCGATAAAATACTATTGAGACTTCCACTTGATGGTGATCGTGCTATTTTTGAAAGTCCTATTCCAGCTCGAATAATTCGATCTGTTAATGGAGATTCTGATGATGTAGGAGATATTGAAGAATCATCTACTGATGTTGGACTAGTCATTTTACCTGAATAATTTATAGTATTTTAATTTATATATAATTATTATTCTTACTACAGAAAAAAATAACTTACGAGCATCAATAAGAGATAAAAATTCAGTACAATCGTGACACATTACAGCACCACACAACCGGCAATGATGTTTTCTTCTAGCTAAATGGAAACTACGTGCACAATTTGGACATAATTTAACATCTTTATCATCAATCCAAGGCACAATTGTACGTTCATGAGCTGAAACGACAATTTAATGATTAATTTTATTTATTAATAGAATATAATTAATACCGAGTAAAAAAAATTGTCAAGTATTTTTATACTTTATTTAAATTTAATTTTTAAATTACAAATACCTTTTCGATCAATTGGATCTGATGGTAAATTTAATAATAGTTTGTCTAATCTTATCAGTAATTTATTTGTTTCAGTAGAATACCTTTCCAATTTAGCGTTTCTAATATCTCTATAGTAAACAGTGTAAGATTTAACAGCTCCAATTTCTTGTGGACCCCAATTAATATCCGGACTTAATTGTTTTTCTCGGATCGGTACATTGTGAGAGAAATTATCAGGCATTTCATCTTGTTTAAGAATTTTTTTTTTAGCTTTTCCAAACAAATCTATTTAAAAAAAATCATTAAATTTAATTATTTGAATTGTTTTTTTTTTTTTTTTTTTAATTGAATAGTAATTTATAACCTTTAAAAATTTGCTATGTTGAATTATTGAATATGTTAAATTTACCTTTGAGAGATTTTAGTATTTCTGGATCGTCATTGTGGACTTCTTCAAAATGTTTTGTTAATTGACATGGTTTTTTTAAATCTGTCATACATACAGGACATAAAAATCCTTCAAGAATTGGGACGTTTTCAGCCATTATAGCAATTTATTTTTTCATTTCTTGTAAAAATTAACTCTTTAAAGGAATACTTATTTAATCAATGTTATTTTAATTTAATAATCGTTGTGTAATTTCACATAATTCACTCTTCTTTTGTAATAATACTTATCAAAAAAAATAATGTACGCCTCGATACAATTATACCATTTCTATGTACATATATAGGTACTTACACATACATACATATATACATATAGATATCATTCACGGAAAACAGAGACCATTTTTCACCAGCTAATCACAAAAAATACACAAGTTACAGATGTACCTTATGATGATAAAAACAATGATTCTTATCAATTTTTAAATGTTTTTGTCAGCCGTCACTTGCTGATTGATAATCACGAGCATGATCACTAAACTAAAATAGTCATACTAGTAAACTAACATGCATTTTTTTATCTTATACGCATGACATAGAACTAAATTTATCAATTATGTATTTTCTAAATCTACTCTGCAATTTATATTGCTTTGAATATTTTATTATACTTTCTAATTATATTCAAATTATTAATCCTACTGATGAATCCATTGGCAAAAAATAAAAGGACAAATTTAAAGAAATATTAAATTATAGGATTATAATTTTAAATAAATTTGTCATTAGTAGTTCACAAAAAATTATTTATTAAGACATTTAAGAAATTTCAGTTAAATTTTATGTTACGTTTTGTTTTAAAAATATTACGATTAAAATTAAAGTAGTTAACATACTAAAAGTTACAAAAATTATATTGTTATCTCTTTTATTTTTATTTTTTTATCTAAATCGAAACTTATTTCAAAAACATTATTGCATTTACATTCTAAAAAATTATTTTATTTACTCTAATTTAACACTTTAATATTTTTTAGCACCATTGAATTATAAAAAAACCATCGCAAAAAGTATACATATTGTAACACTACATTTATCGACGTTATTGCACTGGACCTTATAAAAATATTGATAATTTACTATCAAGGCCAATATTTTTCATTATCATACAAAAAATATTATTTCAGAAAATTGCACATGAATATAATTTTTAAATTTACATGATACATTTTTCAAATTGTCTATTTATTCAGTACGATAAAATTTAATCCAAGCCTGTAAAAAGGGTTTAGACATATTTTTATAATATAATATTTTATAATATTTTATAATATTTAAAAAATATTTTTCGTTGATTAACTCACAATAAGCCGATGTATTCAAATAATTTAAATTATTTATCCAAATGTATATTTATATAAAATGACAATATGATTAGCAAAAACAATAATGTGACGTCAACTTATTTTTAATACAACACGATACAATTATGTAGAAATAATATTAGTTATAATTTTTATTATAATGGACGAAATAATTAATCAAGTCTTTTTCTCATAAATGAAAGAAAAAAAAACTTCAATGAAATCGTACTGAACAATAAGAATAATTCTTATGTGTAATAATGTTATGGACCCTGACATCCGAAAAAATAATTAAACTTAACTATTTTGCAGTGATTACAACAATTATTATTATTAATATTATTATATAATTAATAAACAATTTAGTAATTATAAAAGTATATTAGAAATTTTATAAATTTAACTTTTCAAAGAATTAATTAAACTGAAAGTAATCTATGTGGTGATAAAAATTTAATTGGGTTAATAAACGTAAGTACATTACTGTACTACGGCAAACTGTTTACGTAGACCACATGTCCACGGCTGATTCGAAACAAAAATTTTATCAGAGGTAAATAAACCTCAGAAGTGAATCTACGACATAGTTGTGTCACAAATCTAATATTGGTACCAAGGTTGACGGCGAACCCAGCGTAATTTCATTCCAGACGCGGTACGGATCTTGATGCTTGCACACTCTGCAGCTCTCACTGTCTCTTTAACACTTTGCATAAGATTTTGAGCGTTTCCAACCAGCATATCTGTTGCTTCTTGATCCTCTTCCGTACCTGTATCATTAATTAATAAATCATTAGTTAAATTAAAAAAATAATATACATAAATAAATCAAAGCTACAATATTTCTATAGTATATTACACATTAAAGGAGAAAAGTAGGGAAAGTAAGATATTATAACTTGAGTGTGTAATTGCGAATCGCTACATCCTACTTTTATCCTTTGATGTGTAATATAATATTATTTAAACTTAAATCATAATAGTAATAAAAATAATTATAATAATCTAAACAGACTTTTCTGCATACTTATCAACATATAAATTACTACGTAAAAGTAATAAATTTCAAATATCATGTAAAATAATAATAATAATAATAATAATAATCAATCAATAAATTACATCGAGACTTACTAATCCCAATCAATTCATCTGTAACGATACAGGTGAAAATCACCGCGTCATGCCAAACGATGAGACCGAATAAGAGACAAAAGTAATAAGAATAAGTTAGTCTAATAATATTAATATTAAATGTTACTACTTGTAATATTAAATTTTTATAATTTAAACTTAACGTAATGATTGCGCTAAAACTTATAACTTGATCACATGTAATGAACATAAATGACAATGCATACATTATACTTTTAACGAAAATTAAAAGGTAAGTTTTTTGTTTCGGCAAAATATATTATAATTAAATTCATGCAATGAAAAATTCTGTTGCTCAAGTATTAAGCATGCATTAATAAAAATATAGAAAAATATGTGCACGCATAGATGAAACGAATGCAAACACGCGTTATATACAGCTTTTTTTTACCATATAGCATCAGTTCTTCCCAGGTGGGGAGCGTTTCTATGCACAAAAAAACAATGTTCATTGATTATAATAATGAGTTAATATGAAATTGAACCATTACGTGTTAAATTGTTAATATTTTTAATTAATGATGTGTTTGATTTTTTTTTTTATATACAAATGAACTAAATTTAAGTTATTACTATTTAAAAGCTGAAATATATTTATTAATGATTTTACTAGAAGATAAATAAAATGACTTTGAATAATTTTAATAATAAAGCGGTATTATTTTTTAAGTATTAAATGTTATTTATATCAATAAAAATAAATTATTAATATACCTTGAGCACCAAGCATTGTTGCTTTTACAGTTGATAAGATCTTCAATTGAGTTCCTATTGTCGGGATTCTTTCACATACTTGAAGTAAGTTCTGATTATAAAAAAAATAATTATATTATAAAGTTATACTGAATAAATAATCAAAATCAAACAATAATTAATATTATTAAATATTTAAAAATTACCGTGCGAATACGTTTGTCTGTGCATTCTCGAGCTAATTCTTTAGCTAAACGAGTAACTTCTTGTGATGCTTCGGCAATAGCTTTAGCACAAGCAATCAAATCACGTTTATTACCACCTTCACCTCGAACTAAACCAGAAAGACGAGCCATTAAAATAGCCATTTTTTTAGCAGCAGCAATGATATCATTATCTTTGCTAGACCATTGACGAACTTCTTGATGGAGACCATGAGCTGCCATCTAAAATAATTATTTGTTTAATAAATTTATTTATTTATTCAGTTTAATATTTATTTTTTTTTTAAATTACCATGATAGGTTGATTTGGTTGAGGTGCATGCATAAACATTTCATCTTCATCATCAGTCTCTGGTGGTGGTGGTCTTGGAGGTGCTATCTCTCCACCTGGTAATGGAGGTCTTGGTGGTACCATTTCTTAATAACAAAAATAATATTTTAAAAATTAATTAAATTAGAACAAATTGATATATTATTTTCATGCATAACACTCATAAACATCAAGATGCAGCTTACTCTGAAAATTTAAACAAACAATTATTTAATCTTACCATTTTTGTCCACATTGTAATGATCAAAATAATTATCGCAATATCCTTGGCAATACATGCAGCATTTAAATAAATAAAAAAATACAGTCACCTCAAAAAATATTAAGATTTTTTTTTTTCGAAGATTAAAATTTTTTCAAAGGGATTTCATAACATGCGCTGATAAAAAAAAATGAATGATGAGATGAATTTGGTGATTTAAAAAAAGTAAAAAAAAAAAAAAATTCAAATATCATTGGCGAGCAATCAATACGCGAAACTTCTAAAAACACAATAAAGAAAGAAAAAAGTCTAAAACGTCTCAAAAAATATTTGAGACAGTTATTTTTCTTTTTTATTTTCGTTATTGATAAATTACCTCCGGCTTGAGCCGTTTTCTCAAAGTTGTTCTCAGGGGCAAGTTCCTGGTATAGTAGGTCTGGATTATCTCCTGATAAGAAATTATAGTTAACATGATACAAAAAAAAAAAAATAATAAAAAATAATAGGGGTGATAGCTTGATTATTTTAATGTCATCAATTAAAATGGATAATTGTGTCATTAATATTTTTTTAGCTTGTAAAATAATTTTAAATGGAATTAATAGATATATATGTGGGGTTTTATTTTATTTTCTAATACCTCCACGTGCCCATTTAGGCAAAGGACTGATGGAACGATGTTGCGGTTTGCCAGTATTAAATGTAGGGCTGACCGCGCCCAAATTGCTGGGTGAAGGCTGATTCTTCAAAGGTTCACCGACTGACAGTTAAGAAATTTAATCAAAAAATCAATCAATGAAAAATTACGGTATCAATTAGAAAATTAAAATCAACAAAAACTAAAAATATACATATCAATGCTTATGACAATGAGTGAATGACATGATATTTACGAAAAGAAAAACAAAAAGAAACAGTTTCTTTTTCAGGTATTTTTGAATACCATAGACTAAATAAAATAACTAAACACAACTAAATTAAATAATAAAAAATAAATTAAAAAATGAAAATTTATCGGTAAAAATTCAATAAAAACACAGTAAATTTTTTTATACTCATGAAAATTAATGATACCTTTATCTGTAAAGTAAGTGTGCCGAGGTAGGGGCACTTTATCTTCTGAAATAAATTTATAATCATCACTTAAAATTTTTTTAAAATCGTTAATAAAACAGTCTATAAATATTAAAAAGATTAAACTTTTAATAGATTTATAATAAAATAAAAAAATTAAAATATTCAACAAACCATCGCTAATTCGCAGCTGTGAAATATCAGGAGAAGTTCTTTGATCAAGATGCAGAGCTTTGCGAACTTGTCCTACGCTATTTAGCAGCTAAAAATAAAATAGATTCAAGTTATTTATTTATCAATAAGTATTTTGAATAATAAAAAAATAAAAATAATTACAGCACGATTGCTTTCTCTCCAATGTGAAATAGACGGAGCATCGGTAATATTCATAGCAACAGCTTTAGCATCTTGCACCATAGGTGTCACACAGTGCTGAAGAACATCAGCAGCTTGATTAACTCGTTGAATAAATGAAAGATCTTCACTATTGTCACTCTCTTGTTTAGCAACAAGAATAACTCGATTAGCTAAACGAGCAATTGCGGCAGTGTTATCAACCATTTTTTGTGGATGTTGTTTAGCAATAGCTTCCTCACAGAGGAAAGTATGTTTCTGCATTTGTTCTTCAGATGTACGAATAAAATCAGCACTATCAGTAGCTTCATCACAAAGTGCTCTTGTTCGTTGCATTGTCTCTGCATACTGTTGACGTAAATTTTCAAAGTGTTCATCAGCAGCTTTACTTTCTGGATAACTCATTCTAATACGTCCAGCATTGACTAACTGTGGTGTTAATGATTCAACTTGAGAAGCACTATTTAATAATGCTTCAGCTAATTTTTTATTTCCACTACTGCCACCAGCGGCTACCATACGCGCTGTTTTAACAGCACGATTTGAAAATATTTGAAGTGCATGAGTTTTATCATTGAAATTTTGTTCACGTCCTGGTGTGCCTTCGGGAATTAAAACAGCATCGGTAAATTGTTTTAGCGGTGTTGTAATATCAATAAAATCTTCAACTACACGTGACACAACTGCTTGTTGAATACGATTTTTTAATTCGTAAAGTTTTTGTGATAATTGCCGTGCTATTTCTTGTGCACGTGGTGTATTTCCTTGACCGTAGGCACACATATCAGCTAATTGACGCGATAAATTCTCTACTTCATCGCAAAGCTGTAGGATTTCCGCTTTATGAATACCTGGAAGGCCTTCAGCAACCTAAAGAAAAAAAAAAATTGATTCATTACTGATTATATTTATCGCTAAATTTGTTAAATATTAATAATTGATTTTAATAATTACATTTTTATAGATTCTTCTACACAATAACAAACTTACGTATGGTAAACTTTGCTGATTCTATCCATTTGCAGCACAAATGAATAGTGCATTTTATAAAATGTTAAATTTATAATATAAAAGTAATACAATAGTAGAACTTACTTTTTTTCCTTCATGAATAATCATAGCTATGGCACGTTGTCCGAGTCCTTTGTCATCATGTTGGGGATTTAAAAGCCACTTATTAGCTTGCTCTAGTCGACCAGCAACAGTATGAGCAGTTTGAGCTGTTCCTGATTTATCAGCTGCAACGATCGCCGATGCTACAGAGGAACGAAGTTCATTAAGCTTTTCTTTAATTCCTCGAGCAAGTGATTCTGCTTGTACAGTTGTTCCTTTTCCATCCTGGCGTAATTCACAAAGTGCATTAGTCATTGTAACTAATTGAGATGCTAGTTTAGACATAGCATCAGACTGTGACGGCGAAAGATAACGATCAGCAAGTTTATTTGCTTGTTCGATAATTTGTCGCAGACTTTTTTCACCAACTCCGCCTTGCATTGCTCTACCATCGTCTAACCAATCATGAGCTGTTCTTACACGAGACTCTATGGCACTCTGAGCTTTTTTTAATACCTAAATATAATATATTTAATTTAATAATTGTAATAATATAAAAGTATATATTTATTAATATATTATTTTGAACAATAATATACCGTTAATTGATCAGCATCCCATTCCTCCTCGTCATAAGTTGTCAATTGAAGTACACGTATTATTTCATTTAATTCATCTGACATACGGCTAGAAAGATAATTACGATTTTCTGCAGCTTCTTCAGCACCTCTACCACCCTGAGATATTATATGAATAAAAATTTTCATTGAACAGATTAAAATTGGTGCCAAAGTTTTAACTTGATCTAAACATCGTATTAAAATTTCACGATGAACTTGATGAGTCAACTCTTTTTCTCTTGCACCTACTTCACGTGAAACTTTACTTAAACAGGGGCTAAGATTTTTTAAAAAATGTACCAGATCTTCCATTGTTTCAATTACTTCAGTAACAGCCAAATAATCCAAAACTCTTTTACATTCTCTAATTATTTTACGCACTTCGCTTTCGTCGAAGCACAACAGCAAAGAACTAGTACCTTGAAGAATACCTCGGGAACCTTCAATAAGTTTTTTTCTGTAAAATAATTTAATAATCAATTAAATTATAAACAAAAAAAGTATCTTAAAACTATTGATGAATAAAATTTAATATTAATTACCTAGCAGGTCCAGAGTATGGATCGTGTTTCAGTAGAGCAGATGCTTCTTCAAGAAGTCTTGATGCACCTTCAACACGTTGAAGTGCAGCTGGCATATCTTGTTTAAGCAATGCATCGTCCGAAGAATTGATTGTTTCTTTTCCGACCTAGTTTGACATTATAATACATGCTTTTTGTTATTTATTTTGACTATAAAATCAAATTTAAAAATTTTTTAAAGAAACCTACTTTAACAAGATTTGTAACGGCCATGCTGACGGCATAAACAGGCCGTTCCAAATCTGGCATGGCATTTCCATCTTCAGCTTCTTCATGAAGAATAACAAGTCTCGAAACCTAAAAATTTAAATTATTTTGATCGTGAGAAATTTCATTGAATATTTCAATAACGATAAATAACTATTGTCATAACTTTGAGCTTTATAAGTCTCGTTTACAATTAAAAAGTAAATTGTGAGAGAGTAAAGCACACCCAAATACTTCCTGTTAAAGGTGTGCAGGAAATAAGTATAAATCTTATTGAAATTGAATCTATTTTTATAGAATTATATTCAAGGTTTAAGTATAAATTACAAAATTTATATCTTGATCAACATATAAATAGGGGATCGATTTCATATTTAGTTATTTTATTTTCAATTACTGGAGTGACCTTGAACGATATTTATGATTGACGAGTTAATTACAGGGTCGGGCTACACGAGTAAATTATTTTATTACATGTAATATTAAAAAAAAAATATATGTACTGTCGGTTATAGAATTACTATTCAGAATTTAATACACTGGTCACAAAAATTAAGGTATAAAAAAAAATTCGAAATTTTTGAGTGATTTTCATCATGCTGTAACTCGGTGAAAAATGTTACTAGAGTAAAAATAAAAAAAAAGCAAATTGTAGCCTCAAATTTCTAGTTTTCAGATCTGCACTTCAATTTTTTTATCATGCACAATTCCGCAGAAATTCTAAGAAAACTGACAATTTTTACTCTACGAACATTTTTCACCGAGTTACAGCATGTTGAAAATCCTCAAAAATTTCGAATTTTTTTCATATCCCTTAATTTTTGTGACCAGTGTAGTATTCGGCATATTAGTAGCTAATGTTAAGAAAACAATCTAATTAAATTTTAAGAGATAAGAGAGCCAAAAAATTCGGTGGAACCTGTGATTACTAGAAGGCTCAATTTCAAACGTATGAAATTTAAAATTTTACTAGTTCTCTGTAGCTTTTTCAAAATTTTATTGGATCTTTTTCTCTTCATTATCTACTACTACGTGGAATTTCATCGAATTCTGAAAATTTATTATAAAATTGACAATACTAACTTAAAATGAAAATACTATTGTATTTTGGAGTTACATTGCTTGCTAAAACAAAAATTTTAGAAATAGAAAGACTGGTTTAAACTATGGAAAAGTAGGCATAATAAATTGAATCAAAACAAAATTAAATGTAGTCGAAGACTTAAGTTTAGTAATAAAATAATAATTTAAATTTATTTACATAAATTTAAATCATATATTATCATTGACCAGTTAATTAATTTAATTAAAAAAAAAAAAAAAAAGCTATTTTTATTGAAATCTGACGGTAAAGGTCTTGAACTAATTATTTTGTTTAAATTAAATGAAATTACATGAGTAATATTTTGGAGTAAATTTAAATAGCATGTGCCATTGAATGACGATAATGGTACCATGAACAACGCCTAGCAATTGGCTAACGTAAGTTCAGACCAAAAGTTATGACGTATTCTAAAAATAATAATGATCCAAATAAAAGTTAATCTGGGGAGAAGTTACTTGGGCGGTAAAAATTCTGAAGGTTTTATTACACAATGTAAATATTTTTGAATCGAAATATTTTTCTTTTTCCCTAAAATATAAAATTTTATAATGATGAATGAAAACAAGTATTGATGTTTAATATGATTCAGATATAAAATTAAGTATGTTTTTATTTTTATTTTTGTTTTACATAAATATTTAAGTAAAATATAATATACTGGAATGTATGTGATATCATAATGAATCACAATACCAATGTACATAAATGGTAAACGATGCAACTATTGCAATTTTAATACAATCATTCAAGAATTCAAATAATAAATAAGAATAATGAAACTCCGCAATTTTTATGAATGTTTTTTTTTCTTTTATAATAATAATAATAATAATAATAATAATTGTTTTTTAAACTATTACTCAATTGTTACAGGCTACACATATGATATCATCAATTATAACATTCTGATGATGAAAAATAACTATAAACAGATCTATCTATTTCGAAATGACATAATTTGAGTGGGTGTAAAATAAAAAGAAAATTTTTTACTTCACGTACATAAATTCCATAATAATGATTATGTGATATTATATTTTTATTTTATAAATAATACTTATTTTAGGAAAATTATTAAATTACACAATTGTTTGAATTAAAAAATAAAAAAAATTATAAGTACAGTAAAATAAAAATATTGTTTACCTGCTGTGCTACAGGCTCGAGGATGCTTTCGATAGTTTTTGTATGAAAAACGGGCATTTTTTATAAATATTTAGTTACTTCTTCTATTTATAAACAAATTGCTAATTTATTAAGTCTATATAATTTTAATTAATACAACAATGAATACTTGAGTTTTAAAAATAACTCAAAAAATGATAACAAAAATTACAAAAATAGCTTTGAGTCATTAACGAAAATAATTTTTTTCTTTTTTTAGAGTAAAAATCACTAAAAAACTTGAATAAAAGACGTCAAGTCTGTAGTCATGTAAAACTCAATTTACTTAAAAAAAAAAAAAAAAACTTGGCAGTGCACCGCTGTATACAGCAATATGTGTACTGGTAATCATGATGCAAATTTTAGTTGAAATGGTGTTAAAAATACATAACTTACCAGTTAATAACTCGTTATTTATCTGACAATTAACTGCTATTGACTTTAACGCTATCTATGTTTTTTTTTTATGATGGATTTCGGTCGGTAAAAAAAATAATTGACAATTAAATGCCAAGTCGCCGATTCAATAGTTAGATTATAGAATAAAATATGAAAAATTCATAAATTTTGCTAATATTCTACCACTAATAGTCAACGCAGAATTTTTATATTTTTTAATAATTGATAAACCAAAAAAAAAGCTCTTTAAATGCTCTTTCAGAATCCATAATGCCTCCAGTCATAAAATTAATGCTTAAATAATTATCAGCAATTAAAAATACAAAACTAATTTTTGTGAATAACTTAATAAATAAATTTCCTTTACAATAGTTATCGCTGTCATTAAATTGCTCCTCTTTTTTTCTATGGAGAGCAACGATTTATTTAGCGAAAGATTCAGATTTAATGCTAATAAATTGAAATTATAATAACCATGCAGAATTTAATTAAACTATGACGTCACACGTTGACAGCATCAACTTTGGACTTTTCCGTTTTTGACGACAATTTATACACATCTTGCTATACAATTTAACGTAAATATACTACCCGAATTAGAATGAAAATTCACTTCAAAAGTTAACTAGACAAAATTTGTCGTCAATTTTCAGGCAAATTTATGTATAAATTTGATCACCTTCTGAGATGGTAAGAATGAACATTACCGACTTTTTTTTTTTAGTAAAAAGTTATCTCTAAATTGAGGAAAAATTAGCCGCTAATTTGTCTTTCTAACTTTTGCTGTCAAATTGTCATTAAATTTCAGACAATTTCAATGCCAAATTTCTGTCAATTTCAAGCTAAAGTGGCTATTAGAGCATATAAAATTCATATGATCCTGAAGTTAACCGACATCAGACATTTTTTAAATTAATAATTTCTTAACTTAAAAAAAAAAAAAAAAAAAAAAAAAAAAAAAAAAAAAACTGAAAACCGCTTGACCCTACGGGCCAGCCCTGAAACTTCCCGCTGTTTTCGAGCTCAAGGAGTTGACTTTATTGTCAATACATTTTTGAGCTCTTCAGACTCGAAAATATATATCGTCTTTGCCTCGGCTAACAATTCCATGTGATCTGAAACATTTTTTACCTTATTGCTCTAGGTATGTAATATACTACACTTATTGTAATTATAAGCTATTGAATGTATCTTATTATTATCTAAGTTTGTTGTAAAATTTGCTTGCATTTGTTGCGTTGGCTTAGTTTTCGTTCGGATCTCTTTTATGGCAAAAAGTCAAAAATTGAAGCAAAAGTAGAGCAATCCACTTTGAAAGATTTCCAAGAAGAAGAGGAAGGAGTACTCTACAGTCCAAACAGCGCAAATTCATGGTAAGTTAAGATTTTCAGAGTTTTAACTAAACCTAATATTTGCAAACGAAGTGTCTATTGACACCATCCACGGACAAATCCGTGACTGTAATTGGAGTTACGGGCACGGTTGAACAAACGGATTCCTTAAGGTTAATTTGTCCGTGTCTATAAGCCACTTGGTGTGCTTACAAAATAGTAAAAAAAGAACATGTTTTGATTTTATTAGAAATTAATTTTGCTGGAGTTCATTTAGTAAAGCACACCAAGTACATTGAAATTTTGTTATACAATTTTCTTTTTAAATTTTATGAAAATGTTTACCGTGACTTTGAATCATAATAGGTACTTGGTATTTTATCGATTTGACTCTTTTTTTTTTTTGTAAAAAATAATTTTTTTATTACTTTTAAAAAATTTTAAACATGTACTTGGCGCGATTTTATACAGAAAATTTGTTTTTGGTAGGGTCAATTTGTAAACTAATTAATAATTATCACGTGTCATATAATCCTCGAAAGTAGTTTTGACGTAAGATATTATGATGTTAGAAATTTTTTGACATAAATAAGTAAAACAAAAAATTGTAAGATTCAAAAAACATATTCTAACGTTGCATGCTCGAAAATCTTATGGAAAGTTCATTTAGAAAATTTCGCACCGTTTTTTTTTTTCATAAAAAGGCGTCTAAGAATAAAACTTTAAAAAAAAGCTTTTTTTTTATTGAACATATAATTTTTTAAATTAAAAAAAAAATGGATCCCATCGATTGCCCATTACGGGACTAGGCTTGAAAATTGGGGAATAAGTGACAGTTTTTTAGAAAAAATTTTCAAGAAAATCGATCGCTACGTGTTTTTGGGAAATCAACATTTTAAAGTCAAAATTTGAAAATCTTATAGAATTAGAATTCAAAATTTTTTTTTTATTTTATATCCTAAAAGTGTGTTTAATAACAAAAATTTAAAAAAAAAAAAACGTCCCGATTGGCCCATTTTTCGCAAAGTTACAGATATTTGAAAAAAAAAGAGCGATTTTTTTCAAAAATTGATATCTCAGAAACGGCTTAACAAAAAAAATTGAAAAAAATCATGGAGATCTTTTTCAATGGGTACTATAACATAAAAAATTTTAAAAAAAATCGGAGATGCAAAGGCAGAACGTTGTCCGATTTGGCGTGGAATGCCCCATATACACTACTATTTCAGATTTAGAGAGTAAGGAAAATCGTATTTCTCACCACTAAACATTATTAAATATTTAGAAATGGACAACATAATTAATTTGTAGAAATTTGCAAACAATAATTTTATTAAAAATGTTGATATCATCAAATTAATTGAAAATGATGACTTATGCGATGGTCTAATAAAAATTGGTTATTCTAGTAATAAAGATGTGGGTTATTTGTTATTTTAAATAACTATAACTGATTGTTTCATTAGATAATAGTCGATTGGAAATTTGGATTCTATTCTCAAATAAAAATTTTTGATAAAAAATTTAATAGATGAAATGCAATAAAGTCTGAACAACCAACGAATAATGAGCAGTATTCACACATCACAAATGTCAGGGTAAAACTTTGCTTTCCTTTAATCTAAAATCGATTACAGATTAATAAATATTTTTCGTACGTCGTGTGTTATTTCTTGCTAAACATATGCCATCCTGCAATCACGGCAAAAACAAATCACATATGACAATATGTTGCTGCTCGATATATATACCCGCATGAAAAAGCTATATATTGTTGAAACTATATAAAAATATATATGGTGAGTTGAGGTGTTTCAAAATTTAAAAAATTTTTTTTTCCAAGTCTTATGGTCTTAAAAGTTAGTCGGAGATGTAAAAAAAATTCTCCCAAAAGAGCAGCTCGAAAGCTCAATCCTGCTAAGAGCTCAGCGAATATTTATTTTCTCATTTAAATTACATTTTGAATTTTTTTTTTTTGTTTTTTGTAAATAAAAGTATTAAAAATTTTTTTTTCGGAAATCAAAGTACATTTTCCTTATTTATTGAATAAAATCGAAAATATTGTGGCACTAGAAATCATTAAAATTCTTGTGACATCTTATTGCGGAAGCGCATTAGCATGTTTCAAATATCAAGAAAATTAAAATAAATTTATGAATCTATATTATTATTATTATTATTTATATTTGTAAAAAATCCTATTTTTTATCTTAAAGCGATTAAAAACAGACTAAAAATTATAGTCAATAAAGTCTGTTTTTGTCCTTAAAATAGATTAAATTCTTATATAAAAAAAAATACGATTTATAAACTTAAATTAAAGAAAAAATATTTGAATTTATCATTTATTTTAAAACAGATCTAATTTTCTGAACCGGGTTTTAATGTGAAAGACTTAAGAGAAAAATTTGCTGGGACAAGATATATGTGAAGGAGGAGAAAGTTACCGGTGTTAAGAAGTAGTGGAAGTAGTTCAGTGCGCGCCACTAGATCGCGCCCAACCTATTATGGTCCTGTTCTTGGTTAGATAGGTATTTCAGAGTTCTTATATTCTAGACTTGAACACAATACTGGCACGGGTGTTTTTTTGTTATTTGACAGAATGACAACTGCCTGTTTTGATGGTCATATAGTAGATGCTATATTACATTGTGATAATCATGTCAAATATTTTTGTATTCTTGAAAAAACTGTTTTTCAATCCAGAAACATAAAACACGTTTCAGGTAATGAAAAAAATTGATTTTTGTATTCAATAAATTCTGTTCAATATTCTAGAATTCGAGAATTTTCATTAACAGATACGTGGACTTCTCCCAACGTAAATAAATCCTTATAAACGTCTGGATTGCCATGGATTGTATTAAAATAGCTTGGTAATAGAGGAAGAATTTCATTATCCTAAAATTCATTTATATCAGGCATTATATGTCCGGTACGGCTGTCAGACGCAATTGAGTATCTATCGTGTACTAAAACCGCAATTAATTTTCAGGTTATATTACTTCTATTAAATAAATAAAATAAAAAAAAATGATACTAAGCAAATGAATATTAATATTTATTATGCCTTCTTAAATTACATATGCAGTATATCGCATGAATAATAGCGGTTTTAAATGATTTTGATTTATTTTTTCACAGTAATCGTTTAGACTTGATTTTAACTGTAAAAGATTATTGTAGGTAAGAATTGGGTAAAATAATTATTATTATTATTATTATTCTAAGGCTCTGGGTGTTTCCCTATTCGGCCGTTTGGTGCTGTTGTTGGACATGCTTCGTCTGGTAATGTCATATGGCGGGATCTTCGTTGTTTAAAATTTAAATATTGAGGTTGCACTTATTGAGAAAGTTGACGAGTATGTAAGCAATCTTGGCTGAAGGATTCGCTAGTAGTGGAGTGATGTCTGTTGGCGTAGGATTGTAGAGCTTGTTTAGTATATTGAGCAGGGTTTGTCGTTGTTGCTGGAAGTCCGGGCATGAGAAGAAGACGTGATTAAGGTCCTGTTCGGGTGAGCCGCAGGGACAAGTTGGAGATTCCGTGAGGTTTTTCCTGTGAAGGCTGTGGTTGAGATTGTAATGATTGAGACGCATCCTGATGAAAGTGGTTGTGATTTCTCTAGGTAGGTTGTACTTGCTAAACCAGGTTTTCTTAGTTTCTTTATAGATGTTGTTGAAGTAGAGAACTCCTTTAGTTTTTCCCTCCTCTTTCAGTTTTTCGATTGCTAAGTCGTTGGCAGAGGCTTTACTTTTTTCTACTAGATCAGAGTAGGGAATTGGATAGAAGGTCCTATGTCCATCGTTTACTGCCTGTTTCGCTAGCTCATCTGCCCGCTCGTTACCTAGTATACCTGAGTGGCCGGGAATCCACATGAGATGGATCTCCAGTCCTTGTTGTTGCGCTTCCAGGAGTCTGCTGAGAATGTTGAAAGGTAGGTAGGAGTGTTGCTTGGTGTCTTGTGGTCCTAAGAGAGATTGTAGCGAGTTCTTGGAGTCAGTGAGGATCAGTGTTTTACGTTCCTGGGTGTCTATGGTAATGTTGATGGCGGGTAAAATAATATGTAGTGGTCCCAACTCCCAGCCAGAGTTTGGGATCCATCCCCACTATCAAAATATTCTATTTTGCGCATGCGTCGCTCTAAAAAAGATATCTCTCCGCGAATGGTGTGGAATTTAATATATGAGCACAAAAACATTCGCGTATCTCACTTTGAAGGCCAATACTTTAACCAGAATCATTTAAATAAAGTTTAAATTAAATAAAAAAAAAACTTTTTTTTTGTCATTAGTAAAAGTCCTAGCAACGACTAGTATTTAGTCAAATTCCAACAGTAAAATTTACTATTAAGCGCATTTTTAATATTTTTATGCAAACTAATATTACTCATTTCTTTTAAATAGGAATCAAATAATCATAACGATTCATTTAAAAAATTATTCTTTGAACAACAGAAGTTCGCACTTTTCTTTCTATTACACTCAAGATCACGAACGGTTCTATCTTTGTTGCACTTGTACAGTAAATGGAAACTTTGGCCGAGTTTTTCTTTTAAGCAAATAAATATTATGAAACAATCAAAGCGCACTTCGCTAGATTAAAGCTGATAACGCCTGTTAATAATAAACACCTCTATAGTATTTCGTATTATTCCATACTATCAAAGTTTGTGAGATTATAAGCTTATTAGTTATTGAGGCTACTCTGTTTAATAAATCTCATAGAATCCAATAGATTCTCATAAATTCCCATAAAGATTTTATAAGAATGAGTGAGATCTATGACAAGTGCTGTAGTTAAGTATAGGACCTTATCATACAAATATAAAAATCTATTGGATTTTTTTAAGCAGGGTTTATAATATACACACACATCAGAGATATCATATATAAGTGCTAAGTAATTATATCATTAATTATCAAACACAGCCAATTTTTGTTTTCTTATTGCCCTTATTAAGAAACGATTTAAAACGATTAAAATAAAAAAAGGTTTTAATACTTTTTTATGCTTTTGAATACTTTGAATACTTTTAAATCACCCTTCTTATGGACATTTAACATTGCAAGTCATTTCGAATCGTTTCTTTCAATCAGGGTAGCTACCCTAATACAGGGTTGCCAGAAGTGTTCAACAGAAAGTAACGCGACCTCACAGAAAACGCGCACACTAACAATAAAAACCGCCCAATGCTTATAATTTTAAATAATGAGGCATTTTTATTCTTAAATAATTTATTTTTAAAAATATATTGATAAATAACAAATGATAAATATTATAAATTAGTCAAGTTGTCGACAATTTAGTCGCAATTCACAGATACCAACTTTCTGGTGACCAGAATTGCGGCTATTAGGAATCCCAATAAATTATGAAGACGTAGAAATAAGCCGAGAAAAAAAGTGAAAAATTCAAAAAATATTTTTTTTTTCATTCTTAGATAATTAGTAATCATTCCTAATAGAAATTATAACTTGAAATCAGCGGTAATTTGATGTTGAAATTACCTGAAATTTGCTACCCGAATTTGCCGACAATTTGACAGCAAAAAAAATACTTAACAATTTTTCAAGTCAAATTAACAATAAATTGATGTAAAATTTACCTGAAAATTAACGACAACTTTTTTCTAGTCAACTTTTGAAGTAAATTCGCATTTTTATTCGGGCAGTAAATTTACGTCAAATTCAATAGCAAGCTGCATACAAGTTGTCGTAGGAATTGGAAAAGTCCGAATTTGACGGAAATTTGACGAAAAAATTAACGAAACTTTTGTAAAGTAAACTTCTGCTAAAGCAAACGCAAACTATGATATCAGAGTACCTTTTAAATTGAAGAAAAATTAACCGCAAATTTTTATTTTCAACTTTTGCTGTCAAATGTATGGCAAATTCGGGCAGCAAATTTCAGGTAATTTCAACATCAAATTAACGTCAATTTCAAGCTCAAGTGGTTATCAGGGTCATTTTCGTAAGCAGCGCCACCTTAATTTTACTTTATGGACACTTTTAATACACAGAGAGTGCTTTTTACCTCCACCCTCCATAGTATGTATATTGTAAATAGATATCTATAGGAAACAACTCCAAAACAACTTGAACGATGGCATGATAAATAAGTTCAAAAAAATTATTTTTGTTTAATAAATAAAGTGGATTCAGTTGGAAAATATTTTTTAAATCTTGCGCGATAATTTTTTTCAATTATTGAAAATTATTTAAAAAACAATTGTCTCATATTTTAATAAAAATCGAATTAAAAAATGGCATCAGGACTTGAAAGTTACGTTAACCGTATCCTTTACATTAACTAATTATATACTATTCATATAAATTTTCACGATAATATTATTTATAAAATCCTTAATTAAAATATTTTTAGATACCGTATCTATTATCACATCTGATGGAAGAAATTTTGTTGTAAGTTATCTCTATAACTTATTTTAAAATTTTTAAACGAAGTTTTTCAATGAATACTTAAAAGTTCGTGAAGTAAATGTTGTTTTGTAAATAACTAAGTTTAAAATTAATTTTTAAATGGACATACTGACAGTTGATAATAAAATTTAAGGTTTAGATTTATGCAGTTAATGAATTGTTCTTGATTCATTGTTTATAAATCAGTAAACGATACCTATACAATGACATTTTTGTAATTTATAATACTCGTATTAAAATAAAGTCATAAAATCATCTGTGATCTTTTAAATGATAATTTTTTATTTTAGGGAACATTAAAAGGATTTGATCAAACAATTAATTTAATTCTTGATGATTCTCACGAACGAGTATACAGTATGACACAGGGTGTTGAACAAGTCGTTTTAGGTCTACATATAATCAGAGGTGACAATGTGTAAGTAAATTATACTTGTTAATACTTTTAATAACTAATGTATGCTTTTTAGTTTTTAATGTTGTTAATTTTTTTTTTTGAATTTTAGAGCAATAATCGGAGAGCTGGATGATGAGGTAGATTCTAAACTTAAATTAAGATCAATACGTGCAGAACCTCTCAGTGCTGTTACTCATTGATTAAATAATTTTATTCATTGGATTATTGGTGTCTGTTATAAAGTAAATTTTTTATTTTTCTTTAAACAAAAAATATAAATTTTTGTACAAATACATTGTAGATAAAAGTGATAATTTTTATCCAAATTTAATCATAACTGTAAAACTAAAAAACAATTAAACGTCGATACAATGTAATTATAAAATAATAACAATTTCGATAGGTATAATGTTAATTATTACATTGAAATAAAACAATTTTTATCGATTTTAATTATTTTTAAAATTAAAATTTGTTGTAAAAAAAAATATATATCCATGACTAGAAAGTTCTAACACAACCTTTTTTAATTATCTTTCACATAAAAAAAAGGTTGTGTTGGAAAATCAATAGTACAATCTCGTTATGAAAAGTTTTTTTGGCCTTGTCATATTTACGTAATTCATAAAATTATACGTAAATGTGGAAGACGTAAACTAAAATCATTCATAATAAGATTTAATTAACTAGAGTTGATTTTTAATCCGACTATTACAAATTTCTCATTTTTAAAGTTTAAAACTCCGATATTTTAGTTTTTTATTTAAAAATTTTAAAATTATTCTAATAAAAGTTTTATTTTCTAAAATGAAAATATTGATCACAGATATTTTTCATAATTTATTAGACAATTATTTTCTCTTGTCTTATAAAAAAACTTAATTCGATTTTTTTTTTAAATTTATTATAAATCCTATAAAAAATGTCTTGAGATGGATACATGTTTTTATTTTAATTCGTTGATTATCGTAGGCTATACATATTGCATAATTTTACAGTAGAGTTAAATTTGAATAATAATAATCATAAAATAATATATTAATTAATATATTTAACAAATATCAATTTACATTAAACTTAATTTTCCTATCAAATAATAATTTGAATATTAACAACTTTAAGATGCATAATTATTTGCTATATTATGTACATTCGATAGACGTAAAAAAATAAAATTTTTTTAACATTGATATTCATTACTTTATTAATGTATATATAAAGAAATAATTAATTAAATCTAATATCCTGCTCGTGTTTTGTCTGATTATATTTAAGATACTGATTAACGTCATGTATTTTGTGTTCTTTATTATCTAATGAAAAAAATTCTTACGCGATTTCAACACAAGAAAAAAAAAAGAAAATACATAAAATGTATTTAAATTTAGAAATCGTTTTCTTAAAATAATTACAAATTGATTTAAATGACGCAACCAGACTTTTTTCTACTTGATAATTGATTTTATAAATATTTTTATTTTTTTTTTTTATTTTTACAAGAATAACCTTAAGCTTCTTCTTGTATTTACAAGTATAAATTAATGTTTACTTATTAAATAATAATATTTAGTTCTAATAATCATGAAAACGAACTTTACCTTTCACTGTATTAATTAAGAATCTCGATATTATTATTTTATCTTCAATAAACTCTTAATGAGTTTAGAATATTATTGGAAGTTTGTATTATGAGTAAGGTTGCACTATAAAAATTCTAATTTAAAATTACAGTTGCTTATTACAATACTAGTTAACTTTACAATATTAATAATTGAACTTAATGCTCATTTATAAATTTAAAAGAAAAAAAAAAGAATGGAGCAAAATATTACTTTGCTTCTATTTCCAAATATTTTTTGTAAACTGAATTGTCCATATAATTTATTTAAATATCTTTATTTATAGAATTTTTTGTAAAATTATAAAGGCGATCTATTCTACCCGACATAATATAAAAGGTTTTTTTTTTTATATAATAGAAAATTTAATTTAAGGAGGTGATCTATTATTTCTTGATCCAGCATTTGTTCGATTTCTATTCCTTCTTCTTATTCTTCCACCTCGCCTAATTGAATTCTGGTTATTATTTGCCCAATCAGATTGCCCATTATTACCGAAATTCATATTGTTAGGACCGTAAGCCATCATTGGTTCATTGGCCATCGAATTTGGTCCAAAATTACCAAAATTACCTGCAGGATAAGATGGTCCGTCATAATTAGGACCGTCACGTGGATCAGAAAATCCCAGAACAGGTGCTGGTCCAAGTAAACCTGGGCCTCCGTTTCTGTGTGTTTGGTATCGTGGATCGTATCCCATTTGGTTAGGTACTATTGGAGGATTATTTGGTCCCATTGATGAAATATTTCCCATGCCTCCTATACCAAGAGGCGTCATATTTTGTGGTTGCATAGAATTATTCATCATGGGATTCATCAGTCCAATATTATTCATCATTGAATTCTGTCCCATTGCCATTCCCATACCAGTTGATGATTGCATTCCTGAAGCAGTTATTCCCATAGATATGTCTTGAGATTGTTGTTGTGAACCTATTCCTAGACCCATAATTCCACTTGATCCAATAGCTTGTGAAGATTGCATTGTTATTTCAAGAGCTTTTCTACGTGGATCCATTCGTACTTGTGGAGGTGGTGGTGATTTTGGTGTATCAGGTTTTACAGGTGGTGGTGACATGGGTGAATCTACAATATCTGATTGAGAGAGACGGAATATTTTACGTAGACGAGGATCATATTTAACAAGTGAATCATTTTTAGTTAATTTTAATCCACTGTAATTCGGTCGAGGAATATCAACGACATATACTTTATATGATACTGGGGCATGAGACGCAATACTAGCATCAATTTCCGTACATGGAACGTGTGATGGGGCCGGTTTAAATGGTAAACTCAACATTTGCCTAAGATCAACATCAGAACCAACTTGTGGTTCCATAAAATTACCAGCTGCTACTCGTAAATCAGTATCACCAAAGTCCTGCTGATAACGTTGACGAAGATCTAAATCAGGTCTTCGGTGATCTTGATCATGTGCTCGAAAATCTGCATCTATTCCTTCATCAGACGCAGTAATTCCTGATGAATAAATACTCGTTTCCAGTCGGAGAGATTGTGATTCTTTTTTTGAATCAGACCGACTGGGACTACTTGTTCTTGTCTCTTCAGCTCGTCGCTGACGTGGATCTCTTGACATTCTTGGATCTCTTGAAACTGATCCAGCGTTTGATGATGATTTAGGACTCACGCTTCCATTTTCCGATTTTTTCAATGATACTTTTTCAGTACTATCTGAAGATGAATTATTATTTTTACTATCATTACTTCTCGACGGTGACTCAACTCCTGAATTCTTTTTTGATAAAGATCCTTGTGGTTTTATCGACGAAAGTAATTTTGTTACTTCAGCACTTATGTCTATTTTACTAAGATTACCTAATTTGTCAACTATAACAGCAGGTTGAGGAATACCAACAGGTTCTGGAACTATTGGATTTTCTTTCGTTGGAGTATCTAAATCACTTTTTTCACTTTCATCTTTTAAATTATCTTTAATAACAATTTGTAAATTACCACCTTCATCATCATCATCGTCATCGTCATCATCATCATCATTACCACCATCATCATCATCGGAATACCAATCATCTTGAGTTTTTGAAGCATCGTCAGCGGCACATTTATCATCAACGTTACCAATACTATCATTAGCAGCTCTCTGTTGCTGCTGAATTCGTAAAAATAATTCTTGAGCTTTTTTCGGTAAATTAGGAAGCATCTCCTGATTACTTTCATGATTATTATTAGAATTATCTATTTTTTCTACGGAAGACTCTTTTTTTGTACCGAATTCATTTACTTCAGTGCTTTTATCTTTTATGATATCTTTATTTTTATCATCATCATCCGTTGGTACAGCAATAACAAGATCAGGTTCTCCATCATGATCACTTTCCTCATCGACTTTAGGTTCTGTTGAAGTGGTAACTTGATCAGTTACAGTAGTTACTGATGGTGAAGATTTAGGATTATTGGCTAAAAGTTGACGTAAATCTACATCTTGCGACTGAACAGTACTCTGTTTCATTTGTTCTTGGATTTTTTCATCAACTTTATTATCAGAGTTGACTTTATTTTTCAATTTATTAGCTTCTGTTTCAACTAAAGCATTGCCTTGAATTTCATTATAGAAATCCATATTTGCAAAACACTGTTGAATTAGCATACGCTGCTGAAGCTGTTGCTGAACAGCAAGGCTGAGTGCAACATTAGGAAGAATACCAAGTTGACTAACTGATTGAAGTAACATTATTTGTTCCAAAGGTACTCTGTCATCATCAGAACCCCAGCGAGTCTTTTTACCAGCTGGTTTACGATCTTTAGATGAGTTTGATTTCTTCTGATGATTTAATTGATCCATATGATTTAAACCATCATCGTCTTTATCATTATTTGTCAGATTATTTGTTGGTGCTGGTAGTGTAACATCAAATAAACTAGGTATTTTTTGAGTACTTGCATCTTGACCTTGTGCTAAATTTCTTGCTGTATTGTTAATCATCATTAACGCACCTTCTCTACTGAGTCGGGGAAATTCACCTAAAATTTCTTTTGGAGCAGTTTCAAGATGCTTCAAAAGAATATTTTTTACCTGTTCATTTAAAGGTTCATGAGAAAATTTACAATTATCACCTTGATTGCATTTCAGACCAGTGTGAAAAAATTTACAGGGAAAATCATGATGCATGTAAAGGCATTTATCTCTTTTAGCACAGCAATCCATGAGATAAAATTTACAAAGTTCCATTTTACGTGGCGGTAATGCATTATGAGAAAAAGGGCAATCATCACCACGATGGCATTTACCTTGCATATAATACACACAAATAGAATCAGCGTCTTGGACATTATCATTATTTTGATTCCGTCTACCGCTTCGTTCATTTCTTAATTGTGTACGAGCTTTATTTTTACATCCACGATCATTTTTCGAACGACGACTAGATCCACGGCCACTAGAGGTGCTTCGTTTATCATGGTCTCGATGTCGACTAGATCTCCCATCAGAATCACGATCTGAATTATTTTCGATGCTATCTCGATCATGTGATCGTCTAGATGGTGGCGGGGAGCTTTCTCGATTTTCACGGCGAACTGGTGATGCTCCTCTAACGAAAAGCATTTCATCGTCATCTTCATTGATATTCTCGTCGTCACTAATTTTTTTTCTCTAAAAAAAAATAAATAAAAAAATAATGATTACTAACAATATTAATAATAAACGATAAGTAAAATAATAAAATAAAATTTAATAAAAACCTTTTGATCTTTAGTACGATCATCTTCTTTATCATCACGGGTTCTTTTTTTATTTCTGGAACGACTACTACTACTATTACTACTACTTTTATTTTTTGATTTATTATCCTGATTTTTCGATTTATTTTCTTCGAGAGCAGCTCTTATAGCTTTTTCAACATCACCCGCCCAATCATCGGACGGATTTTTATATTTCCCAAATCGGTCTGATTTATTGTTGCTACCAGAGCTGCTATTCGATGATTTTTTATTGCTAGATTTATTGTTTGATTTCGAATCAGAACTCTTGTCCTTTGATGAATCTGATTTTGATGAAGGCTTAGGTGGCTCGACTTTTGTTTCAACAGGGACAGCTGAGTCATCATCTTCATCAGAAGGAATTTCTCCGTCCTCCAAATCGTCATCTGCATTGCTATATTAATAACAAAAAAAAAGAAAAGAAAAAAAAAAAATTTATCATATTCATAATTAACATGTAGGATTTTCTCATCTCATAAAAAATATTTGTAGTTCATATTATCTTGTACATGATGCAACCTATATAATTGATGATTAAAATTATGATGATCTGATAAATATAATCATTCAACTGTAAATTCTTGAGCTCTTGAAATTTTTTCTTTAAATATCTAGCTTCAATTTAAAATGTCATATAAGCAATTTAATAACAAACCTTTTATCTATCTCGGGCAACATTTTTATAATTATTTGTTTTTTACAACAAATATACTAATTTGTCTAGCATTAAAAATATTTAAGGTGCAATCCACAATGACTCCGACGCCATAATGCCGTTTAGTTAACATTAAACTCGTAGGTCGTAGTCGTATAAGGAAACTACTGGAACGCACTCTATGAGTGACTAAAAGTTCCATTTCTTTTTAAATTGTTACCGCGGTTTTTATGAATTTAAAAAAAAAAATGATATTTCCGAATCACTTAGAAAACAAAATATCTTGTCATTAAATATTAATAATTTAAAAATTAAAGATCTATGCAAGTTATTTTTAAATTAGTATTTTAATGTGATAAAATCAATTTTTTTTATCAATAAGATATAAAGAAATTAATTAAATTGTAGAATGGATTGGCTGTTTTTAAATTATTTTCGTAAGGTAAAAAAAAACATTTTTTAATGCTAAAATAAATTAACTAAGCAACTAATTGTTTAAAAAAAAACAAAATAGAAAAAAAAATAAACAGGCATTCGTTTGAATTTGTTTAAAGCCGGCCAGAATAGCTACTTTTTAATTGTATCAGAAAATAATTTAAATAATTTTTGTTGCTTACGACTTCACTAAAAAAAAAAAAAACTATTTAAGTATCTGCGTGTTTGTATCCTCCCGAGCAAATATTTGTTTAATCATAGTAAAAATATACTCCAACCAAGTAATATTTTCTTGATTTAAGAATTTGTATACTTATTTGAAGAAAATACTCTTGGTTGAAGTAAATTTTTACTAAGATTAAACGAATAATTTTCTCGGGAGGATACACCCTAATTAAGAAAAATGATTTGCTCCATGTTAAGTGTATATCTATATATTAGTCGATTCAAATTGTTTTAAATCATTTCAAATTGTTTTGAATTATTCCAAATAATTTTTTTCAATCAGGGCAAACACGCAGATACTTGAATATAGTATTTTTTTTTCAGTATACAATCGCATATATTTTTCGGCTGTTAATTACTAAGATTTTGTTGTTCTAATATTTTTGCGAAAAATCAATATACTTGTGTTTGAGTAATGATTGGGGTAAGTAATTGAACGGTGATCGTAGTTTAAAATTCAACAAAAAGCAATTAATTTGTTAAATAACTCAATAATGAGTAATTAATATTGAAAGTTAAATTAAACAATAGGCATTTAAATTTAGTAGGCTATCAAGGAGCAATTTTACTGTCAGATATTGGACGGATTCTTACAAAAATTTTTAGCTGTGATTTTTTTCAAAATTTTTTCATTAGCATATTTTAGTTTAGATAGCTAGTTGATTTTTTTTTCTTTTTCTCAAAATATTGGTTAAGATGTCATTACAAAACGCCATTCAATTATAATGTATTTAGAAATTATAAGAGGCTAAAGATATGGTTGGTAAGAAAAATTATTGACAAAACGGTTGCCTTTTCAACTTAAGCAAGTCAGCTGAATAATAAATTTTGAATCTATATTTCAAGAACGAAATTTTTATTTTAATTTAAAAAAAGAATCTCTAGCAATAAATAAAAATTGTTTAAGAAAAGTTAATTGTCATAAAATTGAAATATTTTTTATCAAAATAAATAAAAAGTATTTAATTTAATACTCGAGGCTTCTTTTTTTTATAAGTTGTTTCTTATAATTTAATGAAAATTTTAGTAGTGATAAGTAATGGTACTTCACTTTTTTTAGTCAACCCGGTATACGTTGTACATTTATGTATTACCCAACTTAAAAATATTGATCTTTTATCGCAAGCCCAAATACCCTGACATGCAAACAATCAATAGATGTAATACTACGTTTTTATTGGCATTGAGAACATGATAAGAAAATTAAAAAAAACAATAACCCGTATTGGATTTCATTCCAAGAATTAATGAAATTAAAAAATCAAGATTTTCTCAATTACTTTTTTTTCATAAGGCCAAAATTTTAAAGATATAGCCATTCCCAGTTAATTAATAGAATATTTAAAATATGAGCACCAAGCAGGATATTCAAATAGGTTCATTAATTTATATTAATAAAATATGACCATTAAAATTGAAACTACAGGAGTACAATAATAATTATAAAATACCTTACCAAATCTATAGAACAGCATCATTACTAAATTTATCATCATGCACATCATAATCATTATTCATCATAATCATCATAATTTTAATCATCATAATTGTTGCATCATCACCTCATGACTTTAAGTCATGTGAACATGTTAAATAACGTCAAATACATTGGTGTAATATGCGAGTCAGTCAAAAATCTTTTGTCGTCAATAGATCACTTATAATACTATACGTACAGCTCATTCATATTGGTGGACATTTGGTCGATCCGTAAAAGCGTATAGTAAATATACCTATTATTGGCTATTTATTCACAGTCAACTATACCAAGAAGTATTAGTATGTCTATTGTCAGTCGTGTGAATGTGTGTGTTTGTATGTATTGTATTGTATTGTATGGATCGCAAATAGAGGACAGTACTGTGTGTGTGTGTGTGTGTGTGTTTGTGTGCGCGTGTGTGTGGTAGCGAACGTATGTTTTCAGACTTGGTCATGTGTTTTCTTTAAATAACACTTTTTTGTTTTTAAATTAGTCGGTGTCCGTGTGATAAAATTACGTGTTTAAACGGAAACTAAAAATACCGCTTCAAGTCAATATTGCGATAACAATTTCTAAAGCCAACATAATTTATGATTTTTTTTTTGCTTATACTTGAAACTACTCTCTTAATGTTTCATCCCTCAAAAATTGGTTTTTCTTATACTCGCGCAGTCTTTCAGCATTGTAAAAGAGAAACCAATATAAACCAGCCAGCTCGAACACTCACCTCACACGATTTATTTTAATAGATAAAGATCAAGAGCGGATTTTTTTTATCACTGTACGATTATAGATCTTTTTGATAAATTTTTTTCTTAAATAATTTTGAATGTAAAAGATTAAAATGAAATTAAACTAAATCATAGTCATGACACAAAAATGATCATAAAAAAAAAAAAAAAGAAAAAAAAATTGTCAAATACACATTAGATAATTGTATTATTTTCTTTTCTTCTTAAAGTATGAAAATAGTGAAGACAATTGGCGTCACTCACGCTGACTGGCATTCAAGGGATTCAACATTGGGAGATCTTCATGAAGTTTGTTCCAACTATTTGTTAAATAAATTTATAAATGGTCAATTGTTGTCGAATGACTAAGAATACGGCATTTTTTTTTATCATTTTCAACGCGTTATTTTTGTTTCATGTTGTGATAATTGTCGGTCATTCAATGGAAAAGAGATAAAAATAAGGCAAACCTTTGAATCAGAGTCTCAGCCGCGGTGACACTCTCAAGTGCCATATTCGATTACTCGACTCTGTATTTTATTATATTATTTTCAAAACTGCTATTTATCCGTCGATCAAGCTATTTTACTGCCCTTATTTCTATTTATAGTTTGATTACCAAAATCCGCGAGAAGTAGTATAATTAATCTCATTCGATCAATTGACTAGACACTCGAACGCCTTTAAATTTTGTGCTCGCATAAATTGTTTAATCATTATTTGTTAATTATTCAAACTTTTTGTTGATCTCGTGATGATGAACACGTATAAGAAAACCCAACGATGGACAAAAGTGTCCATGGGTTTTTATACTTCTTGTATTTCAACTGCTTCTTGTCGTCTTTTTTCTTTGTTCTATATTTCCCACCAACGCCCGTTCTCTATCTCTGTCTCTTTCTTTCGCTCCCTCTATTTCTCTCTCTCTCTCTCTCTCTCTTTCTTATTAACGCGTATTCTGAATATAATGTGTCTCGTTTTTCAAGTCCTCACTTTATTACATTTATTTATTTAATTAAATTATTTTTTCATTAAATTGATAACACTGTGTGCCGTCTCTAAGTATCGTAATTCGATTTTAATATTATAGTTTGTCCCCTTTATCCTAAACCGTGCAGCAGCAACGTCATTCTCGTTGACGTGGCATGGCCGATCACCGATGTCGTCGAATGTTAATACAACGTCTGGGCTTGGTTCTTTCCCGTATATGCGCGCTCCGTTACTCTGTACTTCTCCCCTCTTATCACGTGATTTGTCGATCTGTGTCTACATGTATGTCGTTATAGTCAAGTTATGTTTGTCCTCTAAATATTATATATTGTGTCATGTCATTGCGCCCGCGCGTATTTAACGACGTAAATACCCCAGATATTTTAACTTTACCAAGAAATGAAACAAAGCTATTTTTTTCTCACACGTCTTTTTTTTTTTTAAATTTACTTACTTCTAGTATAAATCACGATCTTTAGATACAGTAAATAATTTTATAAAATCGAAACACGGAGAAATAAATTCAGAAGAAGCCTTCTCACGTTATATTTCCTTATGTTTAAACTTCTATCTAAATATTCGTGGACAGACAATTACAAAAAAAAATTTTTTTGTTTTTCGTTTTTATTCATGTCAACTTAATGGCAGCGTCTCGAGTGTACGAGTAAATTGAACGATAAATTAATTTTTAACTACCGCGTAAATATCCAATGATATTTGTATTCTGTATATTTTATTTTAAATGGGCAATCGATAGAGGTACGATCGACGGACTATTTTTATTTTCTCTGGAGATACGATGGAGTTATTTTTTTGTTAAAATCTTAATGGCGATCGCAGCAAATCGGTTGAATTATTGTATTATTGATTAATAAGAGAAACTTCAAATATTAACTAAACATGGCCACATCTGGAACTATTCTGAGGCCGACGGTCGTTTAGAAGGTGAGCAAGCGTCTTCATAAATTGGGGAGAGATGGTAACCAATATTTCAACCAATCAAATCGGTGTATTTTGTATCACGTGACTGATTCCCCCCGATTCCGTCTTCTCTCACTCTCTCTCCCTACATACGTCGTTACATTTTCCATTGTTTCTGTCTCATTTTTTTCTCTTTCCTTTGCCCTTCACTTGTGTTCACAAATGCTGACCAATGAAAATTTCGGAGAGAGAAGCTGTATAGAAATTACACTTGCTACTAAACATTATAAAAACATCCGATGGAATTGACAAGACTCTAAAAATAATTCATTTTCAATTACAATCAATTGCAATACTTATATCATCTTATGACGAACAAGTGGTAGTAGATATGCAATCATTATTTTTTATTTATTTATGGGAGCATTCTCTATTTACAGCCGAAATTTTTGTCTTATTTTGGGTATAGATAAAATAATCCAACAACTTCGGTGTTTTTATGATAACTATTCATATTTTAAAAACATTTTGTGAAATTTTAATTTAATTTTATGAAAAATGTTAACAACTATTTTACCGCTCATCCTGAAATTGGAAACCAAAAAACCGTATTCATTCATGCTCAGATCACTTCTGGTCTCATGGTTATAGTCTGAATTAGGATAATTTTTTCTTTATTAAGAAAAAAAGAATTCTTCTATTTTACAATGAAATTTTTTTTCTATGTTTGACCTCATTTTTCAGTCAACTTTTAAAATACATTTTAGATTCATTTACAACTTAAATATTTTTGGACGGATCCAATTTACGGTAAATCCATCGTATTTTACGTTAAAAATCACAGTTATTTATCGTGGTCCCACTACCATCACTTAGTACGTATTTCCTATACCCCCACTATCCATTTTAGGACGACTTTTTCGTTAGGATACTATACAGAAAAATGTCATACTTTACGGTGGATTCGTATTAAATTAGCATGAACCCGTAATTTACAGCAATTTACCGTTAATTGGATCCACCAGGTTTTAGTTCGGGTTACAGTCATTGTGTTTATAGATAAAATGATCCTGTATTTATTAAAATCGATCTACTAGTATTTGAGGTTTTAAAGACGCCAGTATGGAGAAGGTTGTTATATTAATATTGAAAATATAATTGAATTTTTATAAATATTTACCATTACCACAATATATTACATCCTTAATTTCAATCTGATTTTTATATGAACGATAGTGATTTCAAGAATTACATCCTAAAACCAAGTGTGTTATTTTAACACACACAATCAATGTGTTTCATGTTAAATGCCATAAGCAAAACTATAGTTTTTTGTAGTCACCTAAAGCACATTTCGTGATGCATTAGATATCTCTAGGTTGCTTATGGCGTTTCAATGTTATTTGGGAAGAGTGTTAATTTCGACTACACCTTTGGTTTTAGAGTGTATAAATTAATTTATCTTAAGAACAGTTTTAAGAGAGTTTGCTGAAAGGTTCACATTATTATTTTTTCTATTAAATGCATTTGAATGAAGACACAGAGAAAAAGATTTTTTTTTTTATGATTAGCAAAGTTTCTTCTGATAATTAGCAAACATTCGCAAAATTATACAATCAACATCGTTGGTTGAATAATTACTATCCATACACGGAAAAAAAACAGGAATAATTACAGTATAAAATGTAAAAACCAGCGCTTCGATCTCAAAACTATAAAAATTAAATTGCACACTCGAATTTTAACATTTTACACAGTAAAAAATTTGTTTGCAGTTGAAGCAGTATATTTTACATTTTCAAAATGTAAATTAAACACAATAAAGTGTAAATATTTTATTGTTCTTTGATAAATGAAATTTTCTTGCTTTGGAAATCATGTATTCGTCTTTGAAAGTACAAAAATTATCATTTGCCAAAAAAGTAATAATTAAAATGTCGAATTATATTATTTACTAACTGATAGAGTGAAATTTAAAGTGTGAGCTATCAATTCTAGATTATAATGGATAAAAAGGAATTATTACATTTCACACAGTAATTTTTGAAGCATGTACATTAAGTCCATTTGATGATTAAGCAATCACGAAGTTTTACAATTTAAAATGTAAAATTTGTATTGCTCAATTTGTTTTTTCATAAATTATGATTTTATAAAATTTTATTTAATCGATGTTCATTTTCCTTTTATAAAATTATTTTAAATATTTGTTAGTTCAACAAAACAAAAGTCTGTGACTTTTGCTAATCATTTGTTTGAATGCTTTAATCGTTTTGATCATTTTGAAATGAAAAATCGTGTACGGCATACGTCATCATGCAAATTATGAATATTATGACGCTGAAATCTTACCGCAAGCTCTACTTCAAGTATGTTTTATCTTGGTTTGACGTTTTTTCACTGAAGTCTTTTACATGTCTCTGATAAAAATTTTGCATACATTAAGTATCGGATGTTTGACATTATTTGATATTAAATAAAATAATTATCGAAATCAAAAAAATTTTTAATATACCACGTTTTTAAAACGACTTAAAAAGTATAAAATAATATTTCTCAATCTCATGAAGATTTAAAACCACATACAAATTCCGAACTTCTAACAGACAGTCCTGAAAATTTATAATTGTGAATTTTTAATAGTTATGAAAATACTTGTAAGATTTAAAACGAAAAACATGGGGCGCATGCAATATATAACTATAAGAAGTGTAGAGAAGAGCTGTCAATGGAAAACTTACAAATCAGTCCATATTATTTGCAATGCATTAAAATTGTTAGTTAAACTATTAATGCATCAATTATCTATTGCTTGCGCCCCACGTTTTTCGTTTTAAATCTTACAAGTATTTTCATAACTATTAAAAATTCACAATTATAAATATTCAGGGCTGTCTGTTAGAAGTTCGGAATTTGTATGTGGTTTTAAATCTTCATGAGATTGAGAAATATTATTTTATACTTTTTAATTCGTTTTAAAAACGTGGTATATTAAAAATTTTTTGATTTCGATAATTATTTTCTACTTTTTAGTATTGTGTGAGTAAAATTTTGAAATCGATTTTAAAGGCCTGGATAAGATAATGACGGAGACATGCGACAAATTTCAGGTTTATTTCAGTTTCTTTTCACTTAAACAAATCTGAAATAGAAAATCGCTATTTCTACCTACCAATATATCAAACTCATTTTTTATAAGATTTATACAATATTACAACAAATCAAAGCCAGATTCTTTTTAGTTAAAAATTTTGAATATATGACTCTATTCATGGTGCTGGAGGTTCTAGTCATCACATTCTTTCCATCTCCTTCATTGTATTTTCATTACACGGTGTTTGTTTATCTGTCATCCAGTTGTGAGCTATATTCAAGAATATAACTCATCCAGAAATTAGTTTTAAATTAATTATAAAAAGTTCGTACTGAACAGACAAACAAACGAATATGAATTTTTTATTCGATTTTTTTTCATTTGTTTCTGTTTTTATCATTTTTTTCTTCCTCTTCTAGTGCTTCTCCTTCTCATTTTTAAAAAAATTTTTTTTCATTTTCTTACATTGTCATCTAATTTTGAGTTTTGTTCCAAATTTCAAGTCTCTAGCTCATTGAGAAGTTACTTTAAAATCAATTACAAAATTCCACCCAAACAGACATACATAAAAGCGAGTTAATAAAAACGTGGTAGAATAGTATATTTATAAAGTGAACACTACAAAATTATCAATTATAATTTTTTTATTAATCTTTTCAATTCTATTATAATTATTTATCGAGAAAAAATACCCTGAAAAACATATGTCTAATAAATTAAAAAAATAAATATCATTGCGGTTAAAACTGTAAGATTCACATGCGACAATAGTATTTGTTGCTATTTAAGTGAGATTATTTGAAGAAAAAAAAATAAATATCACTAGATGAAACTGTAAATTTTAATGGGTATCAAGTAATACTTCAAGGAAATAGACGAAAAATTACAGTATGAGATAGTAACTTGAATACATTGTGAGACTGCAATATTTCAAATTTCAAATGTAAAACTTACTGCGCAGCGCCAAACTATAATTTTTACAGTTTCGTTTGTGAAGCGCTGCGTTGCTATTTGAAAATGTAATAAATACTCAACAGAGAGTCAATACTTCTTGTTTTCTTTTTTCCGTGTGTGGAAATTTTTAACCGTTCGGTGATTTGCCCGATCTATCATCAAATAATGTAATACTCAAAGCTAGTAATGGACGCGGATATATATAAAATGATCAGGTTAGTCGGATACTATTCTCCAATCTCAGTCTAAAACAATTACCTAATGTCTAACCGATTATATTTTCCAGTGTTAGTTGATCATAATCTCCTGACATTTAACTGAGTCAGCTTTCTAGTATCGGTTAGATGCAAGTATCTAATATCAAACAGACACCACTTTTCAGTATCGATAAAACACAAATATCTGATGTTTATTTTTGTGATAAAACTTTCATTCATCGGAATCTAATTTAATTTTCAACTTTCCGCTAAGAAAATGGAAGATTTTCGACAAATTCGGGAAGTTATTGTTTTCACCCCGATTTATAAAAATCGAGTTTTCATCAGATGTCGACGTTCTGAGATCCTAGGGAGCTATTCTGACTATTTTCAGAATGATGTGTGTGTGTGTGTGTGTGTGTGTGTGTGTGTGTGTGTGTGTGTGTGTGTGTGTGTGTGTGTGTGTGAACCTCTTATAAATTTTGAACTAATTAACCGATTTATTTTTTTTTTGCGGCAGAAAAAAATTTCTAATTTTTTTCTAATTTCTCAGAAATTATTAAAATGATCAACTCCAAATTCTAATCAGCTCTAGAACTCAATAAAACGCGTCGATTGCCGCTTGAACCATTTCAATTTATTGGTTTATTTGTTTGAGAGAAAGCGTCGGAGAAAGAAATGTTAAAAATCGGTTTTTGACAAATATCATTGGAACGACTAAATCAAACATTTTTTAAATATAATCAGCTCTATAGAACTCAATAAAATATTAAAATGCACTGATTGTCACCTTGAACATAAAAATCGGTTCATTAGTTCAAGAGATATCGTCGGAGAAAAAATTCTTAATAACCTGATGGTAATAGTTACTATCAGCCCAAATAATGATTTCCATCTAAGCTAATGAAAAATTCAAATATGAGTGTTACAGTCTGAAGCTTGTCTACATGTAATTTGTTTCACTGTCAAGTGATTAATTTCATATGCACACATATATCCACGTACACATACACACACATACCCTGCTTAACCCTTTAGAGTCTGACCTTGAAACCCCACTCTTAAGTCTGGCAGATCCCGATAGAGTTAGAAAGAGCGCGAAGCAAATGTGACAGGGCCGTATTATAAGAGAAAAAATTTTACCTGGGCGGGAAGTAAAAAATAATTTTATTTTTTATTTCTAATTTATTAAATAATAAATTCAAAGGACTTAAATTCAAAGTAAGAACAACAGTTGGTTACATTACAAATATAGTTAAGTAACATTGCAATTACATAGCAATGTATAAAAATTTTTTTAATTTTTCTAACCTTACTTTCGGAGACTATTGACTCACGTCAACAATACTAACCACGGTACTATCGATGAACGCAGCGCGAGATTCAAACGAGTGGAAGGGTACTCACAGGCACACTATACTCTCACATGTCACTCATACAAGCTCACGGGACTCGACGATTCGCGCTCTCTCCACTAGTCTCCCACGTAGACGTTTCAAGATCCTCTGACTCTAAAGGGTTAAAAAATCCGATAGATTCTTATAACTATATGTATAAGACCCTATACTTAACTATAGCACTTCTCATAGAATTCATTCATTCTTATAAAATTTCTATGAGAATTTACGAGAATCTATTGGATTCTGAGATTTTCTAAACAGGGTACGCACACGCGCACACACACACACATATACATATTATAAATATGTATCGTATTTCTTGTTTGAGAATTTTTACAACTTTGAATGGTAACAGTTACCATTTTCGGTTGTAATAAATATAATCTTTAATAGTTACAATTACCATCTTTGATAGTAATCGTCGATATCATCATTTGTTACTGTTATCATTTTCAATGGTAAAACTAATTATTATAACCACTGAAAATTCTATTATTATTTTAAATAGTTAAAATTAATAATTTTGTATTGTAGATAATACGATTAAATTCTTTCCGTGTACACCACGTCTTATCCTCCTTATATCTCTTCACCCTCTTCCTTAGCCTTGTTTTTCCTTCAATAATGATTTTCGTCCCATTCTAGTTCGATTTTTCTATTCCTTTGTTTAGTTTCTTTTCTGTATCCTCATTTTCCTTATTTCTGTATATCATACCTGTTTTTTCCTCATGCTTCATGGCTCTGAGTGTTTTTTTCACCGTTTTGCCCCATTTCGAAGGGTTCCCATTCACTATATCTCTCATTTTTTCCCTCACTACGATCCTCGGCCATTATTCATCTTTCATTCTTTTGCAGTCTTTCAAATATATTTTAGCTTTTTCTTCAATTATTACGTCCATGTTCTCTATGCCCATTTCTGTCCTCCAAATGTATCCTGGCATCTTTTTACCTTCTCCTAATGCATTTACACAGCCTTCTTTATACTCTTTCTTTCCGACTTTTACAACCCCCAAGTCTCTACTTCATACACTGCTACTTACATTGCAACCACGATCATCAGGTAGATTCTTTCGTTCAGGCTGTTTTTTTTTTTTTTTGCTTCTTTTCACTCCGATTTGTTTCTCTTCCGTCTACGTTAATCCCGTATGCAGTTCCCATTCATCGGACATCCTTGCCTGACTCCTTTCTTCGTTACGAATTCTCTCGTCGTTTTCATTTTTCCTATCTTTACATTATATATGGGATATTTCATGCCAAAATGACCACTTTTGACTCCGACTCCTTTCGATTTGGCTGAAAATTTGTTTTGCTCTTCTACCCCATTAAAATCATTTTTCAGGAAATTTTCAAATGTTTTTACCCAACCCAAAAAAAGTTATGAGTTTTTTAAAAATAAGGCGTTTATTTTTTCCAATAGCTATAACTTCTTCAAAAATTGACTAATTGGGACGTTTTTTTTTCAAAATTTCTGTCTTTGAATGTACTGCTTAGAAAAAATTGTAAGACAATGAACTCGATGAAATTTTTGCCTTTTTTGAGAAAAATCGGTATTTTTTTAAAGTTCGCCATTTTTTATTTTTTTTTTATTTTGTCAAAAAAAAAACTTCAATCAATTCTGCGATTTTTCCCGCCAATCTCAGAGTGGGCGGACTTTCCCTTCTATTTTTTTTTTTATCAATTGAAAAAAAAATTTTTGCCCAGTTGAGATTATTTTACAAAACATCACTATGGAAATTTTTGAGGATGAATAGACGACTAGAGTTTGAAAAATTGAGACGAAAAAATTAATAAAAGTGGTAATCCTCGAAAAAATTTGGATTTTTTTTCAAAAAAATTAAAAAAAAAAATAGAAGATACCTATAAATAATTTTACTGTACATTCTTTCAAAAACTACACTTGAAAACAAGGAAAATAAGAAAAAAACGTTGGAAAATCCAAAATTGCACACCTCAATCGCTCATTTTATTTTGAATCATTACTTTTATTTTTTTTTTTTTATCATGAATTTTTATTCAACTTTTAAATTATTAATTTGATTTGTTTATTACTTAATTCCAGTTTTTATTAATTTGATTTGTTTATTACTTAATTCCAGTTTAATTTTTTTTTTATTTAAATTTTTTCTAAATATCCCGCATTTTTGTGGTAGATGTCGCTTTTTTTTCAATCCTACTGTTTACGCTAGTGCTGCCACCAGTAGTTGATGGGGAGAAAAAAAGAAAAAAAAATCTACTTTTGTAATAATAACAATAGTAAAAATAAAAATGGCCGCTCAACTTTTCGTGAATAATTAGTTTTACGTTTTTAATTAATTACAATTAAACTAAAAGGATTTAGACAGTAATTTTCAATAGGGTTCTTGTGATCGAAAATACAAAGATAACAAAAAAAAAAGTTATACTGATTAATTGTTTCTATCGAGAGTTATTTGGTTTACTAAGTTTCATACACGACAATTGACAACTCGTGTCACTGGGATTAAAATAATTTATATTTAATTAATGGAATAATTAATCGACTTAATATTGGGTCGAAATTATTCTTTAATAAATTGTCTTTGTATTAGTATATAATTTGACCCATTTTATTGTAATTGAAAAAGTCTAGAGATAATTTAATGTGAGTGAATGAGTCAAAAAATTTAGAGCGATCATAAAGCAACCTCAGCGCTTTCGCGCTTGAGGTGTGCAAAAATTGCCATCTCATTTATTTTTGACCAAGTCACAAGTTTTTGAAATAGCGATGTGCGTTAGATTTATTTTTCGAAAGCCTGTGACTTGGTCAAAAATAAACCAAACGGCGATTTTTTTTTCTTATTTTCTTTGTTTTCAGGTATAGTTTTTGAAAAAGCCTAAGCCGATCTTATTGATTAGTCGAAATTAAATCAACGTGTGTTTTTAAAATTCGATTAACAATCATTAATCATTTTAAGAACTTGAAAGTCAAAATGAAAAAAGTGTCAAAAGGTCGTTTGATCAAAAAATGCTGTGACAAGAGTTCCCGTTAATTTTTATTCTATAAATAAAGAACGCAAAAATTTTGGTATAAACAAATCGAAGTGCATTATTTCTAATTAATTGTTTTGCTATATTAAGATGTGATAAAGGCTTCAGGAGCATATCATATATTAATTTGGGATATCCAGAGTTCCTAACTCGTACTTCAGTTGATTATATTGTAGGAAAACGTTAAACTGTTAGTCGCTAAAAAATACTATCAAAACTTTTTTTTGCTCTTCATATAACAGCTCAAAAATAAGCAATTAAATTTGGATCAAACGATAATCTTAATTTATTTTTATTCAATTTATTTTCAGTCATTAATCGAAAATCATTTTCTTGTCAAATGACCACGTTACAAAAATAAAAGAATCATTAATAAACATTTTCAGAATAATATCCGAGTATTTCCTCTTATTATTTTATATAACTATTATTAATATATATTTATAACAAATCATAAAGACTATAGTATTAAATTTACTGCTTGTTTAATTTTAACGGATAAAAGCTCACCAGAAACTTTACGTTAATTTATGAAATTTATGTACAATGTTCATAAAATTAAATTAAATTATATACTCACTATTACAGAAATATATTTTTAAATAAATATAAAAGAGAAACTAAATAGAAAAACTTAAGCTTTGTTATTTTAACTATTATTGATTACTTAAAAAAAAATACCTCAGTGTGAACAAAGATTATTTAATAGTAGGATATCCAGCTTCCTGCGACAGTATAACAAACACATATATTTACACAACATTTTTTTACGTTTCCATTTCTGTTTCTTCAGATTTTTCTTCACATTCTTTTTTATCTTTTACTTGTTCTGTAGAACGATGATGAAATGTAAATGAAATACCACTCGACCAACATTGTCGTAATGGTATATCTGGAAGATTTCGTGAATTATGAGCATGTCTCCAGTCTGCTAAATCAGAATTACAATCGGATTGCTCTGGTGGTCCTTTTACTTCGACGCCAGCTACACATCGTTTGCACTTGAACTTTGAATGCGTATCAGAAACAGTATTTTCTTCAAGTTTAAAGAGATCCCGAAGATCGTTAAGTGTAAAGTGCCGACAAACATCATCCTCTTGATCAACAACCGTTGAACTAAGTGCTTTTTTGTGAGCTTGTCGTTGGAAAATTTTTTCTTCTATTGTTCCAGTCTAAATTAAATTTTATAAATAAAGAAATATACACGTATATTTAAATATAAATATAAAATAATTAATTAAGAAAAAATAAATAAATAATTACAGTTAAAAAGCGGTAGACAAAACATGGTTTTTTCTGGCCATCACGCCAAACTCGTGCCATAGCTTGATCATCGTTAGCAGGATTCCAATCTGGATCAAACATGACTAATCGATTGGCTCCGATTAAATTCAAACCACAACCTCCAGCTTTAGAACTTAACATAAAAATAAAATCTCCACTGTCAGGATTATTAAAGCTGTCAACAACTTTTGATCGTTTCTTTATTGACATAGTACCGTCAAGACGGACATAACGATATTTTCTTTTATGTGAAAGTTTTTCAAAAAGATCAAGCGTTTGTGTATAATTTGACACCAATACTATTTTATCAGATGTCGTGGATTTTATTGAAGCCAAGAGACAATCTAGTACCATTAATTTGCCTGATAATTCAGGAGATACTTCTCTGAAAATATTAAAATTATTGTTTAAATTTAAAAATTTATTATTATTATTTGTATATAAATAAATCTAGAAGCATACTTTGTACTGTAATTAGGAGGAAGCAACTTTGAAGCTCCTTCAAACCCGTCCGAATTCGCTAAAATTTTTTCATACACAAGGTCCGGATGATTGCACAGTTTTTTTAATAATGTAATTGCTGATAGAGCTGAAAGTGTACCACCACCTTTCTTTTTTTCACTCTCATGATCTAAAATAAATAAAATAACAAATTATGCAAGTATAAATAACTAAATTTTTTTACTAATAAAAAATATAAATAAGTAAATTTACTTTGCATTGACTTTTTAATAGAATCACTGTTGATAAAATTTTTATAAAGCTGTGTCTGTAACTGTGTCATTTTAATACACACAACAAGTTCATATTTAATTGGTAAGTATTTAGATAGTAAGGCACTTGTTCTTCTTATCAAACATTTATTTACGACGGTAACTAATTCATTAAGTCTCTCTTGTGCAACAGCTCTCTCTGAATCAGTTGCAGCGGCATCTTGTCCACGTAAAATTGGATTTTCGAATTTTTTTCTAAATTCTTGTGCAGTACCTAGCAGCCCTTGATTTACAAAATGTACAAGTGAAAAATATTCAAGTAAATCATTTTGTATAGGTGTTCCACTGAGTAAAACACGTCGTTTAGCTTTTAGACCCATTAATGATTGATAAGTTAGATTTTCTGAATTTTTTAAACGATGCCCTTCATCACAGAGAACAAGTCCAACTTCATCATTATGAAGAACATGTGAATGAAGACGAAATGTTTCATAACTGATTATTAAAATTGGATTAACACATCGTCTACCATAAGTTTTCATGAATCCAACAAGTTTTGAATCAATATCACTTTTGCTTCCACCATCAATAGCTAAAGGTCGGACACGATTCCCTAACCACTTGAAAATTTCATTATACCAATTTTTAACCAATGAACTGGGTGCGACGATAATTGCTTTTTCAATCAAGGGTTTAGCTTCAGGACCTTGCTTCAATAGAGTCCACAACAGTGTTATACACTGAAGAGTTTTTCCAAGACCCATTTCATCAGCCATAATACATCCATAAGCATTTTCAATTCTAACTCCTGTTACACACTCGTACATAAATTTAACTCCTTCCCTTTGATGCGGTCTTAAAATATTACAAAGAAGAGGATCAACGACTACATGAACTAACTGTTTACTCCTAAAATTATAAATATATTAATAATATTATTATCATTAGTAAAATATTATTATATATTTTGATAAAATAGATTTGGCTATATTTACTCATCAATTTTAAGTCTTTCGTGCTCGGATAATTCCGGTGGAGAATAAACAACCAAAGCATTTGGTCCATAAGGATCATGTAAAGCTCTACGAGGACCTGAAAATTTAGCTCCGAGAAACCGACCAGACAATTCGTAACCAGGTATCGGAATTTTAAACGGTTTATTGAGCATTTTACGAATTTTTTCTTCCTAAAATATTTTTAAAACAACAAAAATTACACGTTATTAATTATGTAGATTATATAAAATTACTCATTGTTTAGATAATTACGATTTTTTTTATAAACTTACATGGTCTGATATAACTTCTTTAGTAGTTGAAACATCATGAGAATTCAAGTCTAAAGCTTTACGCTCAGGTATAACAATTTGTTTAAATTTTGATGATTTTAATCTTTTTTCTCTATGTACAATCGCAGAAGCATTATCGTTTGGTTTTATGGATATATTGACACTATTGATTGGTGACTGATTTTCTAGATCAGCAAATAATGGTCGTTTTCCAGATTGGCTGGGAGCTGATGATCGCCTCTAAAAAATTTATAAACTCAATAATTATTTATTATCAACAAAAAGAAAATGATAAATTAAAATAGTGAACTTAAATATAAGTGTGAATGTAGCAGACATGAGATAATTTATGAATTTGGAATAAATTAATTAATTAAAATAATGAACTTTAAAAAATGCGCGTACGGATTTTTGAATTTGTCTAAATACGCATTTTTTAATTTTTACTCTAATTACATTTTATTCATTTATTTAAAAATTAAAAAATTTCCGTTTGTCGGCTACATTACACTTATACTTAAATATAAAATGTCAAATATTTAATAACTAACCATTTTCACTTTTTTATCACACGTGTTTTATTAGTGCATATTAAATAATTTAAATATATTTATTACCACATAAATTATTTATAAAAAAAAAAGAAAAAAAAACAAAATAAAAAAGATTAACAATTTAAGTTTGCTTTGTGTTGTTATTTACGATGTTTACGACACTGACACATACACGCGGGAAAACTTATGAGGTTTTAAAAATATAAGGTTATGTTTTTGTTGTATTGAAATTAGTTCTGTTCTAATTTTTGTTTTTTATAGGTGGCGTTTTGTTTTGTAGTAAATAGTGGACATCATCTGACAATTTTTAAAACTTTAAGATAATAAATTAAGATGTTTATAAAATAAAAATAAAAAATGCATGTTTAGACATTTCAAAATTCCATACATTCATGTTTTTTAATTTTAATATTTTAATTATTTTATTTTTTCATATTTAATTAAAAAATTGTATGTCTGCTACATTTATTCACTTTTTTTTGTATTTGACCGCGTAAAAAAAAAAGTTGACTTTTTTAATTTTTCTGAATTCAATAATGATTCAAGTAAACATCATGTTAATTATCGATTTAATTTTATATATCTAGTAAAAATAAGAAAGTTTTTTTTTTGTTTCAGGATTCAAACTATCCTAAAAAATCTTTAGAAAATATTTAATTCAGTTGATACTGAAAAATTTTAACTAGATCATTTATAAATCATAAATTTTATTTTTTACTAAATTTTATAAATTTAATATTAATTTATAAGTGAAAAAGTTACTAGTCTTAAAAGTAGATTAAAAATAAATTCCAATTATAAAGCTAAATCCCATTTAAAAAATAATTTAATTTTAAATAATGGCACGAACTGATAAAAAAAATGGCGGACTTATCATAAGTTGCTAATCTGTATCCACAATCCACAACATTTCAAGGTCTGTTCATTAAATTTGTACACAAAACACCATTGTAAACTCTGTTGTTGTATTATTTTTATGTTGATTGATTTTACGTGATTTATTATTGTGTAATATTAAATTTTTAAATAATAAAAACATTGTTGAATATGTATCGACATCTGAAAGTGTATAAGAATTTGATATAAGTAAAATTTAAATTTATCTATGTAGTTTTGTAAAAATTATCATTTCAAAGTAAGTTATGGTATAATTTTAATTAAATTTAATATTTATAATTTAAAAACTAACTTATTTGATAACGATAACTTTTTAAATTAACCAAAATTAATGGTGTAATGTAAATTGACAAGGTCATGGATACTAACAATTCTATTCTAACAACATTTTTACTAAACAATCTTGAAGATACAACAATTGACGTCAATCGAATAATGTATAATAGTAGTAATGAAAACTATACGGATTTTTTAATTAACAATGACACAACACAATCATCAGTGAATGATTTTCAAACATCTGTAATGAATCAACCTAAGCTAAACAAAACGTCGAGAATTTGTACAACATCAACTTCTACAACAACTGAAGATCCTTTTGATGAATTTGGACCACCCGATGGAGTAGAATATATATTTGTACCTCTTGGAGTTATTATTTTCGTTATAATTCTGTCTGCTGTGGTACTAATAATAATTTTCAAAAATCAGAAACATTTATTAGCTAATTGTAATGATATTATTGAACATGGAGGTATGATATTAATAAAAATTTTTTTTTCTTTTTTTTTTCATCTGTTAGGTATTAATTATTTCACGACGACGTAAATTGGAACGGTTACGGCATAGATTAATGCCTCTTTATGATTTTGATCCAGGTGAAGAAGGTGAAGATGATTGGGAAACAGAATTACTGGACGAAGGATTCAGTAGTCGACAAAGAAGAGTATGAATTTTTAATTTATTATTGATATTATTTTTAAATAATTTTTTAAATATATAACTATTTAAATATTACAGCAAGGATATCAGTCAATAGACAACGAAGAAAATTCTGAACTTTTTGGTCACTGACGTAAAATTCAATTGAGTGGTATTCAAACATATACTGATGGTAATCCAATGGAAATACCACCGTATTTTTTGCCAAATGCTAAAATAACTATGCATCAAGCAACAGTTAATCAAACTGTTGAAATAACATCAACAGATGAAGATATGTGCTGACAGTGTTCCCGTACTACTAAAATTTAGCGAGAATAAGATCAAGTATTAAATCTTTTTAATTGATAAATAAGTATTAGTGTATATTTACACTATAGACTGAGATTAATTATTCAAATTTAATAAAACAGAATCATTTTATTACATATCGAATCATAAGAATATTTTTTTTTTTTGTTACTTTTGAAGTAAACAAAATTTTCCTAAATGGACAGCTTGGCATTTTAATTTAATCGCGCGCTTATTAAAAAATCTTTCAAATTTAAAAAACACGTAATTTTTTTCCTTTTTTAAATTTCTAAAAGTATATTCTAATGGGAAATTTAACTCTGTAAAAAATATTTAAAGTGTTCAGTTTGTAAATTAAACATGTATGTTATAAACATACATAGAGTTATCGAACTTCAAAGATTAATATATAGAAAATTTAGTATTTACTGTAATTCCAGTTTAATTAGTTATAAATTATACTTTTATTAAAGCTTTCGTCTTTCTATAGATACTTACTTAACTATAGAAAATTATAGTACTTGATAATTAAGTATTACTGTATTTTACACTATAGACTGAGATTAGTTGTTTAAATTTAATAGAACAGTAATACTTTTGTTATATATCTAATTATAAAAATTTTATTTTTAGAATTCGTTTTAATATAAATTTTTGTTTAAAATATTCGTTACTTTACTAGTTAGCTTTTTAAGTAAAAAAAAATTCTTCTAAGTGGAAAGCTTGATCCTTTAATTTCACGGCGTACTTATCAAAAATTCTGTATTATATTTTTAAAAAATTGTTTATCAATTTTCTGATAGTATATTCTAGTAGGAAATTTAACTCTGTAAAACATATTCAACGTGTATAGTTTGAAAACTTAAGATATATATGTTATAAACATATATAAATTAATAGACTTTCAAACATTAGTAAAAAGCAAGAAGATAATTATATATATATATATTAGGGTGGCGCAAAAAAACCGACTATTTTTTTTTTTCGATCTCGCATGAAAATTTGTTGGTTTACGATGTTTTAAGAAGCTACTCCAAAAATTAGCTCGATAAAAAATTTTTAAGCGGTCGCTCACGAATTTTGAAAATATTAAAAATGATTGAAATTTGGATTTTTGATTTCTAAATTTTTTCTTTCTCGTGGCAGCAATAGTTTATATTTGTGAAATCATGACTACGCTGAAAATTTAAGCCGAAAATTTAAATATTTAAACGGCGCTCAAGAATTTTGAATATTAATTGATAATATGTGAATAATACTTTGAATTAGTTGTTGTATTTTTTTTATGACTCAATTATTTTCATTTCAGTAAAATATAACTTTTGCATAACCAAAAATATACAGGACAGTCTTGAACAATAAAATTTGCTAAGTTTTGAATAAGCGAAAAAACCTACAAATTGAATTAAAAAATAAAAAAGTATGTAAATAACTTATTATTTCTATTTCTCGGGTTATATTTTTGTTCACTGTGATGCCAATTGATGGTGAAAAAATCGAGAAGCTTTATTATTAATATTTAAGGGTCACTTGAAAACGTTCAAAAGACAGCACTCGGAAGCAATCAAAATTCTTGAGCGAGGTTTAAAAATTCAAATTTTGGGCTTAAATTTTCAGCGTAGTCATGATTTCACAAATATAAACTATTGATGCCATGAGAAAGAAAAAAATTTGAAATAAAAAAGTCGAATTTCGATCATTTTTGATATTTTCAAAATTCATGAGCGACCTCTTGAAAATTTTTTATCGAGCTGATTTTTGGAGAGGCTTCTTAAAACATCGTAAACCAAAAAATTTTCGTAAGAGACTCGAAAAAAAAAAATAGTTGGTTTTTTTGCGCCACCCTAATATATATATTAGGGTGATTCATTTCCGCAAAAGTTTTTTTTTTTTTTAAGTGCTCAAGCAAAATCTCAATCTACATCGAAAAACAAAAATTCTCACCAAATATGAGCTCTTAATTCCAATGCTAAGTACTTACTATTTGATTTTAAAGATTTCCCATTTAAAATACACGTAAATTAAATTACTTTTTTTTTAACTTTCTAATACTCAGCTGCGTTTCATGATATCAACACGGTTTTGGTCGCAAATTGTAGGGCATTTGGTGTTCTTCAAGAGTGCCTATAGTAACTTAGCTGTTATTCCAGCTGTTTCACTTATGTCCGCTGCGGAACTAATTTTTCCTATGAAATTGACCTTTATTGGCTTGCAGAACGTAAACCAATGAAAGTACACTAAAATCGCTAACAGAAGTTTTATAGGAAATTTTATTCCCTTCAAAAAAAGTCCTATGAGTCAAGCCGCTAAAGTCCATAGTTTCCGAGTTATAGTCATTTTAATAATTTGAGAAATATAATATAAAAAAAAAAATACAATTGATATTTTATTCTTTAAAATATTAAAATGACTATAACTCGGAAACTATGGACTTTAGCGGCTTGACTCATAGGACTTTTTTTGAAGGGAATAAAATTTCCTATAAAATTTCTGTTAGCGATTTTAGTGTACTTTCATTGGTTTACGTTCTGCAAGCCAATAAAGGTCAATTTCATAGGAAAAATTAGTTCCGCAGCGGACATAAGTGAAACAGCTGGAATAACAGCTAAGTTACTATAGGCACTCTTGAAGAACACCAAATGCCCTACAATTTGCGACCAAAACCGTGTTGATATCATGAAACGCAGCTGAGTATTAGAAAGTTAAAAAAAAAGTAATTTAATTTACGTGTATTTTAAATGGGAAATCTTTAAAATCAAATAGTAAGTACTTAGCATTGGAATTAAGAGCTCATATTTGGTGAGAATTTTTGTTTTTCGATGTAGATTGAGATTTTGCTTGAGCACTTAAAAAAAAAAAAAAACTTTTGCGGAAATGAATCACCCTAATATATATATATAATTTTGTAGGTTTTAAATTCATTAACTCATGACCTCAGGCTTTCATAAAATCAATTAAATATCCTAATAATAGATGTTTTATAAAGTAATTGCTTTTATTCTAAAACGAAAAATTATATTGTTATCCAAGATAAAAAATTGTTGTCGATGAGTACATGATAGAAATAAAAAATAGCAAGCTTTCCTTTTAAGATAATTAATTTTATGTTTGAAACTAATTCTAAACTATAAATTGTGTAAAAGAATATGTTTTTCGTTGATACACCCCAATATAAAAATATATGGTACGGATAATTAAATAATCAATATTTTTTACAAAAAAATAAAGAATGTTAATAAATTTCTAAATTAAAAGTTAATTTTTTGATTTCATTATCATTTACAAACTATTAAAAAAAAATGAAACTCAATTTGAGAATATATATGTTACTATAATTTTTAAAAACTAAATCTTGTGCATAAATTATAATGTAACAATTGTATAGCTGATATAGTTAAGAAAAAAAATTTATTGATAAGAAGTATTTCAAGTATTTTTTGACTTATTCACTTAGGTATTTTATTAGGTCAAATAACTAATTTATAGATTACACAGATTTTAGACATTTAAATTAATGTGAATAATTACATTGTAGAAAAGTTATCCGTGATTTAGTAGCTAAACTCTATAAGTTTTATCACATACTATTTATTTATTGCGATGAAAAAAAAAAATAATAATAAATTAGCCATATAAAAATCAATTTTAAAGTACTTAATAGTTGTGATGAAAAGAAAAAAAAAGTTTAAGAAATAATAAAAATGAAAATACAATTACTAGCTTATATCAGAATTTCATACACAGATTTAGTGATCGAACAACGATTGTAACAATATGCAATAAAAAAAATTTTAAAAAAAGTTAGATATATACTTAACGTTACCGTGTTAATTAAGCTCTTAATCTTTAAAATAATAGTAGAATTTTTACATCAAATAAAAAGTTACATATTTTTTAAAACTCTATTTGTGTTAAGTGCCAAAGACGAGCGTTTATGAGCATTTAATTCGCACATTTAAAAATTAGCTCCAAAATTGAATTACTTATATACATATATATGTAGTTAATGTGCATATACTAATTAATTTAAAATTTTAATTATTTCCTTTTTTAACCTGTCAAATTTTGTATATATAGCAAAAAATAATTTTTAAAAATTGCCTGTGATGGAAGTATTATTTATATTAAACTCTAATAAATTATGATTCACTATTAATAAAACTTTATTTTTTCAATTAGGATTCAATAGTGAACTATTAAATAGTTAAAAAAAAAAGTAGAATCATCAATAATTTTCAAGTCCTTTATTTCTGTAAATATACTTATGTACTATAAGGATTCTGAAAGGTAAACGGTGTTCAATTTTAAAAAATATTCATTTTAAAAATTATAACTAATAGTTAATTATTAAAAAAAAGAAAGCTTTGTCGGTAAAATAAAAAAAAAGTATTTTATCTTATAATATAAATTTTAATAGGTGATTTGTAATAAATAAGAGTGTTTTGTGAATTTATTTACTTTAATACAAATTTTACATTCACACATCTTGTTCGTCTCAGAAGCGGGACTTCAGAATTCATTTACTCATGTTTCTTATTTTTTTTCTTTCTTTTTTTTTTTAATCTAGTAAAGTTGAAAGAAACTTCACGCACTCGTGATATACAAGAGTTTTCTATCATAATAATTCATCCATAATAATTATTTTTAATTCGTTACCACCTTTTAATTCAGAATTTACAGCAAGTTCACGAAAAAAACGATACAGTAGTGGCAACTCTCTGAGATAGTACTGAGTACTTTCTGTAAAAGAAAAAATTTCCGACATTGCTGTAAGCTATCCAGACTTCATCCACTACTGCCGGGGATGGTACTCAGTACTATTTAGGGAATAGTGGATAGTCTAGATAGCATACAGTATTGTCTGTAATTTTTTTTATACAGACTCAGTAATATCCCCAAGATTTACCACGACTATATTGTTTTATCCGTGTTAATTATCTTGCTAGCAATATGTTAATTTTCTATATTAATTTTCATTGTTTATTCCTGTTAATGTTAACGTATTCAATTAATTCTATTTATTTCATTAAATTTTTCAACTTTTTTTATTCATTTTTATTTTTTTTTTTTTTTTTTGAGAACTTTAATTGAGTGTATGAATAAAAGACAATCATAATAATATTGGTACTAATAAATCACATAAAATGTAAGAAAATAATAATATATTAAAAATAAAAAACATAAGCTAAGAATGTTGCCTCTGTAATTAGATTAACCTTTTCTTTTCGACAGTATCGCGAGATTTAAAATTACAAAATCGGATTATCAAAAATCTTCAATTTTATTTTTCACATTTAGTATCTTATTCTCTACTTGTTCAGCCAGTTTTATTACTAGATAATATTGATTAAATTTAATAATGGGAGAACAAAATTATTTTAAATTGATAAATAAAATATACTACGTGATACGAAAGTGTCGAATAATTTTTCATTTTTTCTTATTTTTTTAATCTACATCAAATGAGCAGTATTGATTCAGCTCAACGAGATAAAAGAGTTTTTATTCTCGCCGTCGTTGAAATAATAAATCTAAATACACATTTGTGTATCAATTAAAAAAAAAAAAATAATAAAATTTAAAAAAAAAAAAAAAGGAATTAAGAAAAGTCGACAGCAAATTTTAGGAAACTCCGAAAATGAAGCCCCGATGTCACGAAGACATTTTAAAATTTTATATTCAGTTTTCCTCTTCATCATCTTCTTCTTCCATCTCTTCTTCTTCACCGGTACTTTCTGGTTTTTCTTCTATTTTCTTGGGTTTACCACGTCCACGACCGGGTGATGGCGCGGTGGTTTTTGTTGTACTCTAATTAAAAAAAAAAAACAAAAATAGTAATAATTAATTACTGAAAAATGTCGGGTAAAAAAATTTTTAAACAGCACAAATTTAAAATGATAATTTTAAAGAATTTAAAAAAATGATATACCTTTTTTTTGTGAGAACCTTTAGGTCTACCTCTACCCCTTTTAACTGGTCCAGGTGGTGCATCATCTTCATTGTCGGATTTTGGTGGACGAGATGCATTAATTTTTTCCGTGGCAGCACTGCGTCCTCGCTTTTTGGGCTCCTTTACGGCATTTTTTGAGTCGGCATTCTTTGGAGGACGTCCTCGCTTTTTCTTCAGCTCCTCAACTACTGGTGAATTATCGTCCGACATAACTAAATTTATTCTCTGTAAATAGAATTATAAAAAATTAATCAATAATTTTAGCATGAAAATTTAATTGAACAAAATAAATATCATGAAAAATAAAAATATAATTTTATTATCTAACAGCAAAGAAATGTTATTACGTTTCTGTCTCCCCAGCATCATTTAATTATTATTAATAATAATAACATGATTTTTATAAATCTGCGCATCTTGTTAACTTATTCATCGGAAAAAAAAAAAATCTAATTCAATAGAAAAAAAAATTTGTAATAAAAATAAATACTAAAAAAAAAAAAATAATGGCGAGTAGTTTCCATTGAAATTGAATAATTAAGTTGAATAAAAAAAAAAATTCACAAATATACATAGAAGGCGGGAGAATCGCCATCTTTATATCCCCACTTTTAACGCAATGTAATCGAGAAATATTATCGTTGGAGAGCGGCAGCGTCCCCAAGTATCAAATGAGACACGATCAAAAATTTATTGCATAAAAAAAATAAAATAAAAAAATTAAAAAATAGCGAAAAATAAATGTCTAATATTGTATTATTCATATAATCCAAAACTATGTATCGATTTTCAGTAAGGCGTTGGTTGATTTTTCAAAGCCTCTAAAACATTATTAATCCGCCAATACCGAGGGCGCTTATTTAACGTACCAAAGCTGTACGAGAAAGCAATACAAAATATTCAGTAACTTTAATTATTTAATTAAATGATAAAAATTTGTTTTTATAATTTCATTTATTTTTAAAAAATTCAATCATGTTTTAAATGAATTATTTAAAATAAATTTAATCAAGTAAAAATATATTTTTATCCATTACGACATCACTTTACATTGACCCTCAAAACGTCAGTGATTCCCGCCATTTTGCTATCACAATATTATAAAATATCAAAAAAATAATTAAATCACTGTATAAAATATTTAAATTTTATTTGAAAAATTACCGTAAAATAATTAATTTTAGTGACAATTTTTTGATGTAATTTTCGGATGTAGTATTATTTAAAAAATAAAGATTTTACGTATTGAACATAAATGAAGGAATATGAGAGTAAAGCAACGCGTGGGTAGCGACGGCGCTTTGCGTAAAAAGCGACGCTACCGAGTTCGCGCGTCATTTTACTTAATTTATTACCCAAGGAAATTCATCAATAAATAACGAAAAAAAAATTTTACCCAATAATAAATTTAATAAATAAAATTGGTATTGTAAAAAAAAAAATCTCAATAATTTTATCCCGGCAAGACGCCATTAATTGAGTTGAGTGGTCGAGACGCGGCGTCGAATGCGTCGCACAACACCGATCCGTCAGTACGTCCGCAAAAATTAATATCTATGAAAGTAAACCATTACAAGCGATGGTAAATAATTCTAAAAATAATTCATTAAATAACATAATTAATTAAATTTTTAAAAATAAATGTTATCGTGAAGAAAATGGATAAAATAAATAAAATTTTCGAAAGAAAAATTTAGACGCTAAAGTAACTCAATGTACTTACCTCTGGAAGTTCGTGTGGTATGTAGAAACAAAGGCGGCTGCCGGTGCGCGCGTCGTGGCGTCGGCGTCAGGCACACTGAGAAGTGATTCGAGTTGCACTACAGCGACTACTGGCCACGGACTCTGTTTCTATGTATATGGATCCGTATGTTACATTCAGTTCCCTTCGTTTGCTACCACCACTTGCCACATTCCCACTCCATACAATTCTATCTTTCTCCTTCCATTTTTTTTACTCTTTCACTCACTCGCTTTTTCAATCCATAAGTATTTCCCCTTCTACTGTTTAACTCATTTTCATCCTTTCTCTCTTCTTCTTTTGACTTTATTTATTTTATTACACAAACTCATTTCATTTTTTTTATTTAATTAATTAAAATATTTATTGGAAATATTATTTTATTTTAATAATATTTTATTTATTTATTTGAATTTTTATACTGATAAAGTATAAATATGTGTAAATTTATTTGTTTTTTTTTTTTTTTTTTATTATAAACCCGCGAGCGTTCAACATATAAATCTTTTTAATATATCCTGTAGCAGGAATTCCCGCCAAAAAATCGTCCCCTTATTTTCGCCGACTCCAATCGATGCAAGCAGGAAGCTTTAGTTTTGCTTTGTATCTCCTATTGGCTGTAAATTTTATATTAAAAAATTTATTCGTTATATTTATAACTATTTAACTATAATTAATTTTCTAACGTATGAGTTTTTTTTAAATATTTAAGTGTTAATAAAATTTTAATATAAATAATTAAACAGGAAATTTTATAGTAGCCATTATTAAAGTTATGGCGGGTAGTTGTATATCAATTTATCAATTTACTTCCATTATTTACAATTTATCGAATGCATCATTTTTTTAAATCAATTCAATTTATTTTATAAGGAAAAAAAAATATACAAATTTTAATAATTTATTTTCATCTAAAATAAAAATTATTTTTTTTTATGCAAGCAATCAAATTTGTAATTAGATTTTTACCTTAGTTATTAAAAAATAAAATTACACATATATATTGTTATATAAATATATTATATAGATATATATCATTTTCTTCTTCATAATTTAATTATTTTTATTGAATATTCATAAATTATAAATTTTGAAAATGGAGCCATAGAAATGTAAATTTTTTAACGTTCCCTTTGAAAATTAATCATAAATACTGTAATTGTAAATTAAACTTTATGATTACATTTTTTTTTATTTTTTGATCTATATTATGTTAAAATGTATAGTCAACTTAACATAAACTGAGGAGTGACGGATATAACCTTAAAGCTTGACGCTCACCGGTTATTCTTATAATCAATTTACAAAAATATTGATTGATATTATTTAAAATATAAATAATAATTAAAAAAAAAATTGGTAAGATACTAAAAATTAGTTTAGTATTTAAAAATTAAAATATTACTCTATAGATATATGAATATATATATTAAAAATAAAACATCTAACAGGTTAATTTGTTTAATTTCAGATATAATGGATATTCGCCCGAATAACACAATTTACATTAATAATTTAAATGAAAAAATTAAAAAAGAGGAGTTAAAAAAATCATTATACGCGATATTTTCACAATTTGGACATATATTAGATATTGTGGCGTTAAAAACTTTAAAAATGCGCGGTCAAGCATTTGTTATATTTAAAGAAATTCAAAGTGCAACAAATGCATTAAGATCTATGCAAGGTTTTCCATTTTATGATAAGCCTATGGTAATAAATATTTTAATTAATGTGTTTGTAATTCATTTAATACTTTTCTATTAATTATTATTCTTTTTCTTTTAAAGAAAATACAATATTCAAAAACAGAAAGTGATATAATTGCCAAAATGAAGGGTACGTATTCAGAGAGACCAAAGAAACCGAAACGTGTGACAGTTCCTGCTGAAGAAGAAGCTAAACGTGCTAAGAAAAAAGCTAAAGATCAAGCAAAACAACAAGTTGGTTATCATTCTGGTGTACCAGCTCATCCAGGAATGATGAACGCAGCAGTACCAGAACAACCACCTAATCAAATTCTTTTCTTAACTAATTTACCGGATGAAACATCGGAAATGATGTTATCTATGTTATTTAATCAATTTCCCGGATTTAAAGAAGTACGACTTGTACCTAACAGGCATGATATTGCTTTTGTTGAATTTGAAAATGAAGTACAATCAGGTGCGGCTAAAGATGCATTGCAAGGTTTCAAAATTACACCATCACACGCCATGAAAATATCGTTTGCTAAAAAATAAATAGCATTTGTATTGTTTTTTATAAAACTATCGAAAAAAAATTAATAATAAATTAATTAAAATATATTTAACATTTTAAGTTTCCATCTTCATACATCATGCAGGTCGATAAATGTAGGTAAACTTGCATCCTTTATCAAGTTTATTGTACATCATTTAAAATAAATAATTATTATATTTCTACTTATTCAGTAATATTATTTATGACTCATCAGTTCTACCTATACTGGCTCTGACATATACATGATGCTAACTTTAAAATAGAATTGCTTAATAGTGGCTGTTAGCTATTAATTATTCAGAATTTTTTTGTAAACTTGTCATTCATCCAATACATATATAAATAACTTATAAATTCATCTTACTATGACAGAGGTAACGAAAAAAACAAGTATTTTCGTTTTAAAAAATTTATTTACAACAATATTGGTCATTAATATTAGAAATATAACAAATATCATCCATATTTTGATTAAATATCAAAATCATCTCTCTGCAATAAAAAAAATTATTGATCAATTTATTTGCAAATATAACTAAAATTCATTTTTCTTATTAATTACTTACGATGTCATTGTACTCCAAAATATGTCTTTTAATAGCTGAGGTATCTACCCATGTGACAAAGTCTTCCAAATTTCTAAAAAAAAATAATCAAATTAATATCATATAGGTCATAAAAAACTATTCATATTTATATTTATTAATCATTTTAACATTTTAAAATAAAAATAAATTGATTACCTTGTTACTAAGAAAGCAGGATCTTTTACAACTTCCGTTCCAACTCTAACATGACCTTGTTCGATAAGTTGTGTTGCCATTTTAACACTTTGACTCATCTTATTTCTTACCATTACTACAGGTAATCTTCTTCGACAAAAACATGATGCAGTTAATTTTTCACAAAGTGATAAATCCCATTTCGTTGCAATTAAACCCATCATGTATAACTTTTCCAACAATAGTGCACTCTGTTCAATTCTAAAAGGATGTTTTGGATCTATTTCTTTTATTTTTCTAGCTAAATCACGAATTTCGCGTGACATTTTATTGTACCTATAAAAAAAAAAATTAGTAATCCAAAAAATAAAATAATAAAAAATAAACAATTTCACTTACTTGGTGTAATCTTCTCGTTTTTGTATACGATATCGTTTTAAAATTTTAACTTCATGTAAGTTATTATCAGCTTTCCAAGAAATAAAATCAACTTTTTTCAACAGTTTCGCTTCATGAAATTTTAATTTTCTAACCATTTTTAATAATTTTTAATAAACCCAAATTACTTTTCTAATTAATACATATATATATTATCAAGTTCTGTAGATGGTAGGTTATGTCAACTACCACACGTTGCTTTAAGATTTTCTGATAACATAGCGCCATTCTTTGCCTCAAGTTGATATACACCAAAAGGCAATTTCCAATGAAGCGTGTACTCAATTTGAAATTTACCGCCATTAATTTCCACGTTTATTGTAAATCATTTAAAAAAAAAAAAATAAATAAATAAATAATATATAAAAATAATCATAGGATGCCTGAGAATTAAAAAAAAACAATCTTATCTTTAAAATCCAAACTTATGAATCGACACACGAGTTTTTCTTAGATTAAAATAATCAAAAATGTCAAAGAAATACTCACATAATTTCCATTATTAAATTTCTTGAAAAAATGACATAAATTCATAGAAATTTAAATAGATTTAAAAAAATAATTAAAAGGAATCAATTAAACCATTAAATGTAAATTAATCTGACTCATCCTTTCATACATATATTTATCGACGTTTAAAAAAAAAGTTTAGTGATTTTTGTTCAAAAGAAAAACTATTTAAAAATAAATTAGCAAATAATTAATAAAATAAAATAATTTATATAAATAGATAAGATTAAGGTTGATAGTAATTAGATATTATGAAGGTAATGAGAAAACCTGATAAAAATATCCACATATTAGTTTGTCGAAAGCAATAAGTAAAGTAAGTAAGTGAGTTAGAATGAGAAGTCGGATTTTTCTGTCTGGATTTCTATTCCAGGCAACAGCGGCTTTAAAACCAAACCCAAACCGGACATAAGATCCACAAGATCTCGATCTCTTGTTTCCATGGCGCCACGAATGTAGATACTACACAGATATTAAGCCTGAGAAGATTGTTCATGCTCTATCAATGTGTGGTCAATTCAATATTCTGTCCTCGTTGCTCATAGAGCTTATAAGTCTCTTTATTCGTTCTAGTCATTGGCGAAAGTACATCCATGTAAACCATACAGTAGTGTGGAACTCAATTTGAGAGAGATGGTGCGTATGTATATATATATATAAATTAAAATTGTGTGAACATACAAATATATATTTAAAGTTTAAACTAACACAAAGACATTGAGGGTCGAAGTGACTGAGTGTGAATGGCCCCTTAACGCTTTACAGATTTTTCCCGTACGTTACACATAGCATCTCAAGAGTGCGCTAGAGTACGTCTTGGGAAGTGTATATAAAAAAATGGTGATTATTTGGGTGTAGTCGGGGGCTATTTTTCGCCAGTATAAATGTGAGTAAAAACGTGTGGCGCCGGGAAAACGAGTTAAGAGAGGGGACGTATTGTATTGGTTTGTTAGTCGTTGTTAGTCGTCGACGGTGTATGTGGACGCGTGTGTGTGCCGTGAGCCGTCTCGCCGGGAATACACGGGAGAATCGTTGCAGGCTCACTCAATTGTATATGTAGTCTGTGCTCCATAGTTTTATCGTGTCTTTCGTGTTAAGTTTCTCAAAGTTTTTCAGGACTTTCACTGCTAGCTGGTTCATTATTTATGGTAAACCATTAACACTTAAACTTTTTTGATAATGCAGGTCAAAGTAATTGAACGTCACTAAGTGATTCAAGAGAGTATCGCTGCCATTCCATAGATACTAAATGACAAGTTCATTGTTGTGTTATTATTATTTTAATTCAAATCAACTCACTAGTACAAGAATGCAGTGATTAATAATAATTTATTTTTTATTATCATAGATTAGATTTTTTATTTAAATTTTTATTGGTTTATACATATTGAAGTTATCTAGCGCGATATTTTTGGGATAGATGTCACATTATCGTGGCCATACGATTTCACGTGTGTATAAAGTCCATGAAGTTGATCTATATGATACTTTTAAATGTGTGTGTGCATGTGTGTGTGTGTGTGTGTGTGTGTTGCTGGCGTGTGCCGCGTATACATTAGATTTTTTAAATGTGTATACGTGGAGTCGGTCACATCGTCCATACATACATCTCTCTCTTTCTTTCGTTATTTCTTTCTCTCTCTCTGTCTTTTTCTCTTTTTCTCAGTGACTGTGACCATGTACATACACTGGTACAAGCACAAGCAAAAAAGCTTATTTGATTTGCGGTGTGCGTAGTATATGCCCTCGGTTGCACACGCACGTGCCCCTGTTCTGTGTTCTCTCTATCATACAATCGTCGTCTCCACCACGACGACAACGACGACCGTGACGCCTGTGTGTCGTCTCGACACTTGCTGCTGCGCACTGTCAATGTTTCCCTGATTCGTTTTATGTTTGTTTCTTCTTCATTCTCTCTACTCTTCCTTGTCTTGTCTGTTAACTTTTGTAGTTAGTCAGTTAGTAAAGTTTAAATTATAAGCCTGTGTCTGCGCATTTTCGTCTATACTATATTGCAATTTTACTTATAATTTCTTGACAGGTTTTACGTACGTGGTCATTCGTTCGACGAAATCAATCCAAGTTATTATAATCATCTTCGTTTAATCTGTTAAGTTTATTAAACATATGTACGTCATTATTAAACCTGGTGTGTCAGTTATCCAAACGATTATGCATTTTATTTATTTTATAAATCAATTTGACAATCGTTATCACTCAATTATTGCCACACATGTTGTTCTTATATTTATTTTAAACGTCACACACGCACATTCACACAAATACATACCAATATATATATACATGTATAAAACTAGCTTCTCATTTTAATTTATAATGTGGCAAATTAAATAGACAAATGGTTGATAAGACATTGGACAATTGTGATGCCATTCATTTTTATCTTTTTGACCGTGTATTGTTTTTTTTTTTATTTTTTATAACTTACACGTGCTCTGTGAGCTTGTCAAGGTATCATCGCATCAGCGTTTTATGTTAACTTGATTACAGTATACAGCTGGATAATATCAAATTCATTATAATAATAATCATTATTATTATAATCATGATTACTCAATTATATTTAAAATTAATCTATGATCTCAAAACTAGCAGGCAATTACCAATTTTCAGATTTTATCTTCAACAAATTAATTGCAAAAAAAATCTAAAAATATGCATATGAAGAAAATTAACAAAGCTATATGTGCAATTTTTTAAATATTTATTTTTTCTATCATTTGTAATTTTAAAAAAAATTAAAAAATTATTAGACCTCGGCTAACCAGTATCGTAATTAATCTAAAACAAATAGTTAAAAATAGATAAGTTATAGTAGGAATAATAGTAATATTAATGAGTAAAATTATGCGCAATTTATGTCATATACACGTGTATGACTTGTTGATATATGTGATGGTCAACAACGCTACATCAGTTTGCTTCCATTCGGAGAGTCAGATTTCTTATGCCTTAACTTCTTTACACTGTACAATATTGATGCTCGATTAAAACTAAACCGCGATTAGAGAATGATACCTTCCTCGAAATTCATTTCTCATGTATCATACTACATCATATGTAGTTTTTTTTATTCCATCGACCACCTGTAACTTGTAATATTTATTATTGAATATTATTATAATAATTTATCTGTTATTTTATTGTATATTATCACTCATAGATAAATTTTGTCAAGTATTTATTATACAATACCAAATTTATCGAGAATATTAATTCAATCTTAAAAAAAAAAATGGTTATCAGTGTCTTTGAATTGCTTTTCGCTATAATAGTTTTTTTCCGTGTAATCAATCGTTTCTGTGTAAAAATTTTTAAATATTATGTTCCTGATAAATCAATGTTTAATTTAACAAAGTTTATGTTATTTTATATTTGTATTTTTATAAAATAATTAATAATTTTAATTTTTATTTTCAGACTATTCGTTGATGAATTATCATGAGAGATTACAGCAACGTGAAAGATTTTCGAGATACGCTGACGCTGAAGAATTTGAGTTTTAGTTTTTTTTCTAATTGTTGGGAGACATTTTTATTAATAGTCAATTTTGATTAATTAATTTATTTAACTACAGGTTTGTAAAAATGTATAATTTTTGAATCCTTGTAAATATACTACTAATTATAATAATTATTATTCTAATATTTTTTTTATTTACTTTTAGAATACGTCATTCCGGTCAATGATGATATTAGTTTATAGTTATATCAAATATTTTGGTAGATTTTAATAGATATACAAGACTTGAAGTAAAGCTTCGTAACAGAAAAAAAAAGTAAATAAATAAAACTAAAGTGAAATGAGTGAAGGTTATAAGTGTGAAGATACATTTTATTTTAAAAATACTGACATTTAAGCTGGAAGCTCTGAAACAATTAAATTGACACTGTCTTTAACATAAATCTCATACAGATGAAAATAAATTAAGAGCTGAACAAACATAAAATAATAATATATGTAACTTATTAATTATTAAGAACAGTGTTGCTGAAGGCTGTGACAAACTGTCTATTCAAGTATACGATTGATTTTCGTGCAATGCCGAGATGTTGCAATGAGAACAAAATAGTGAGTCCTGTAAGCACGAATAATAAAGTGGAGACCAACGGTGATAATATTTTACTCACATCAACCCGTGCATATCCTATTAGTAATACTAATGCACTTGATATTGATGATGATAATAATCATCCAATTGTAGAAAAATCACATCGAAGATTACGCTGTGACTTGAGTCCAGTACCGACTAATTCTTCTAGTCGTTTAAATATCAAACTTCTCAATTTAAAGGTAATTTATTGTAATAAATATAAACACGTATAATTTAAAAATTTAGCCATTGTTAGCATGTTATTTAACTGACAGTTGTTTGATGATTCATATGCTACCTACGCTTTTAATAGACAAACTATACGTACAATATTACTTTTGTTTTACCTTTAACAGGATAATTGTTGACAGCTAAACGGCATATGTAGTGAACAAGTAGCAGTTGTGTTGCATAGAATAGTATTTAAAAAAAAATAAATAACTAAAGTCTTTTATAGATTTATTTAAATGTTTTTAGACTGATCGAGGACATCGTCAAGAACATTATCAGGTGGGCACAGGTAGTGGAGGGTGTAGAGGACGAGAAAAGGAATCGAAAAAGAGAGCAGCTATAGGCAACGTAGTGCGAGGGTTATTTCCATCTGGCCATTCCAGACAGGACAGGTATAATGATGTCTGTATCAAAATTCATGCTTCTTATATTTTCACACGTCACTGCATCTTTTTACTATACACTTACTTAAGTTTATTTTTTTATTTTTTTAATTTGCATCGGGTAATATTTTTTTCGTGTATTCACTATCTCTATTTTATAATTACAAAAGCAAAATCAAATACAAGGAAAAAAATAGTTTGAATATTGTTTTTGTAATCTGTCAAATTATATTGTTTTGTTAATACTCCTTTATTCACTTTACATTATTTTTACAATTGGCAATGTAAACATTGTAATATTTATATTATTTATTTATTTACTTATTTAATTAAAACTTTAATCAATTCACTCATTGCAATAATTTTTACGGTGCTTTTTTTTGCATTAATTTTAACTCTTTAATAACTAACATATTTTAAATAATCTTTTAAGAGTAAGAAGATTTACACTTGTTTTGTCAATAATAATTTATAAAAGTTAATTATTGACAAATCAATGCTTACTAAAGAAAATAAGTTATCAATTTTCATATTATTTATTTATTTATTTTTTTTTTTTATGCACATGAATAAATGGCACAAAATATAATTTGTTAGTCCATATGAGTAACCGCAGATGTCATTGTATTTATGAGCCAGCAAATATATATGTATATAATTATTTATTTATTCATGTGTCAATATATAAACGTAAAGTTTTTATATTTTTTATTACAGGTATGAAGCAAGTAGGCAACGTACGTCAGGCGGAGCTAGTGTTGGCCTGTCTGGTTTATGTCCAAAGCTGGTGGCCAGTGGTGCCGGAAGTAGTCAAGGAGGAATTGGGCTTGGTGTGGGTCATATAGCCTCACAAGAGACTGGAGGAACTTGTGGTATTGTTAATACACAGAAGACTCACAGTAATAGTCACCATAATCGTCGTCAGCGTAAATTATCTATTATTAATCAAGTGGGATCAAGTGCTAGTAGTAAAACATCGTCAACGAATCGTTCATTGACGAATGTTAACAAAAAACAACAACGTAATCAAAGTGACAGTAGTGTTGACTCGACGTCGATAACGAGTAATGGAGTGGTGTTTAGTGGCTCACCATCGCCTAAAAAGAAAAGTAACTCTAGTAGCATTTCTGATGCATCTTGTTCATCACAAAGTTTGCACTTAATTACTAGAGATTACAGTAGCTGTGACACTGCCTGCAGTGATGCTGAGGAGGTAGTTGAAATTATGTCGAGAGTATCAGGTATTGATTCAATATCTATTATACCAGATGGTAAAATTAAATCTAATAAATTAAAGGATGATAATGATAAGACTGCTGAAAATAATCCACTAGTCGAGACTGAGTCGGTGTGCAATGATGATAATACTAGTAAAAAATCATTGCACGAGACACAAGATGCGCCTGAAAATTCTAAAATTATTACAACATCCGTTAAAAAAGTATCACAAAAAAGTTTTGATGTTGATAATTCAAGTCATGTTAAAAAACGATCAATGATGCGGTCATCGAGTCATCCTAGATCTATTGATAGTTATGATAAACACCAGTCATCAAGTGGAACTAAATCGGAAGAACGTTCAAGAAAAACGTCTAAAGATTCGGGAGTGGATTCTGGAGAGAAGAAAAAAAATTCTAGTGATTCAGTGTCGCAAATACCTAAGAGAAAAATTTCAACAGAGTCTACTGATAATAGTGATTCAATTATTAGGAAAAATTCAACTAAAACAATTATTGATAGTGAAAGTGATGTAGTAAGTGCAGGGGATAGTAACGAAAAGTCAAAATTAGAGAAAATAAAAAATACGAGATTTATAACATCTAAAGTTACTGAAGAATCAACGATATCGGAAAATAAAGAATCGGAAGTTGCGTCTACTATTGAAGATGATAATCAAGTAACGATATATGAAGATGATAACGGTACGAGTATCAGTGATATAGTAGCAGCTCAAGCGCTACGAGAGTCATTAAGTAAATTAGGAAAAGTACCAATCTTTGATGCTGAGCAAGATGTCTGTGAATCAACGAAAACTCAGAGTGATAATACCATTGAAAGTAGTAAGCCAACAGAAGAGATTGAGACTAAAGATTCAGTGCAAGAAGAAACGGCTGAAGGTTTTATTGGACCATTGTTGGATGAAAATTTTAAAGCAGATGAAAAACTTGAGAAACAAAAAACTATGGCAATGGAGGATGTTAGAAATTTACTTATGAAAGTTAAGGTACAAACTGTTGAACATGATAAAGATGAAGAAAAGGCTATTGGTATGTCTCCTGACGAACGTTTTCTTAAATTTGAAGAAGAAATTGGACGTGGAAGTTTCAAGACTGTTTATCGAGGTCTCGATACCCAAACTGGAGTATCTGTAGCTTGGTGCGAGCTTCAGGAAAAAAAATTAAATAAAAGTGAAAGATTGAGATTTCGTGAAGAAGCTGAAATGCTTAAGGGTCTTCAGCATCCTAATATCGTAAGGTTTTATGATTATTGGGAAGTCACTCTAACGAAAAGAAAATACATCGTCCTTGTCACAGAGCTCATGACCTCAGGAACATTAAAAACGTACGTTTGTATTAATAAATTTAATATTTATATCGATAGTGTTACTTTTGATAATTGACGATTTAATACTAGTTTTGAACATCCGAAAAATTAAAGAAAATAATTTAAAATATTTTATAAAAAGTACAGTTTTAATTTTTATATCTAAAGATCCCCTGATAGCCACACCTTGCTCAGCAAGTTCTGCAGTGAAAAATTTTCGGCTAACTTAACGACAAGTTTCTGGCAAGCTTTGGCTGGATAATACTTACGTGCAAGTTGATGCAAATCAACTGCTGTCATCTGAATGTAATTTGACAGAAAAACATGCCGTCATTTTCAAGTGAAATTTTCAATCAACTTAACGTCATTATCTGACAGTAACATTTGAAGTCAAATTGAATTCAAGTTACAGATAATCTACTGTCAACTTAACCGCAACTGTTTGCTCTCCAACATTTGCTTTTAAGTTGGCTTTAGAATACAGCTGTAGCTTGAAGCTAATTTGTGGGTATGGTGGCTATCAGGGTCCTTTTAAAATTTTGGATTCTACCTTGAAGGGATTTTTTAATTATTTTTATTCTTTATTCTAAATAAATACTAGCTTCTGATTATTGAATAATATTAATAAGTCTAGGTATTTGCATCAAAATTAAATTATTTACCGTCAATATTAAACACTTTTAGCTTGGAATTAATTAAGTTGCTTAAATATAATTCATAATTTATTTTATTTTTATATAATTATAATAACCATTGAATTATTTTTTTGTTTGTTTGTTTTTAGGTATCTGAGGAGATTTAAAAAAATAAATCCAAAAGTCGTAAAGTCGTGGTGTCGACAAATTTTAAAAGGTTTAAGTTTTTTACATTCAAGATCACCGCCAATAATTCATCGTGATTTAAAATGTGATAATATTTTTATTACTGGAACAACCGGAAGTGTCAAAATTGGTGATCTTGGTTTAGCAACTTTAAAAAATCGAAGTTTTGCTAAAAGTGTAATTGGTACACCGGAATTTATGGCACCGGAAATGTATGAAGAGCATTATGATGAATCTGTTGATGTTTATGCTTTTGGTATGTGTATGCTTGAAATGGCAACAAGTGAATATCCATATTCCGAGTGTGCTGGACCAGCACAAATTTATAAACGAGTTGTATCAGGTGTAAAGCCATTGAGTTATGATAAAGTGGAAAATCCAGAAGTACGTGAAATAATAGAAATGTGTATACGTTTAAAAAAAGATGAACGTCCTTTAGTTAAAGATTTATTAAATCATGAATTTTTTGCCGATGATGTGGGTTTAAAATTGGAAATGGTTTCGCGTGACAGTGCGGTAGCTGATGCTGAGTTATCTCGCGTTGAATTTAGACTGCGTGTTCTTGATCCGAAGAAACGTACCAACAAACACAAGGAAAATGAAGCCATACAATTTGATTTTGACATACAGCGGGATAATGCTGAAGAGGTTGCATTAGAAATGGCAAAGTCTAGTTTAATTCTTGAAGAAGACGCAAAGGCGGTTACTAAAATGTTGAAATCACAAATTGCTACTTTGTTAAGAGAACGTGAAGATCGTAAGCATAAAGAAGAAAAAGAACGGTTAGATAGAGAAGCTGAGACTCAGTCTGTTAATGAAAATTTGTTACAGCAACAACAACAACAGCAATTATTATTACAACAAGTTCAATTGCAACAACAACAAATTCAATCGAATATAAATATGCTACAAGGACAAGTATCTATGCAACAACCAATGCAGTTGCAACAACAAATGACAATCCAACAACAGCAACAACAGCAACAACAGCAGCAACAACAGCAACAGCAACAACAACCACCACCACCACATTTACAACAAAACCAACAAGGTCAACAAACATGTCTACAACCACAGCAAGTACAGATTATTCAGCAGCAGCCGTTGATGCAACAACAACAAACGTCTGTGGTACAACCTCAACAAGCTCAACAAATATCTCAAGCTACTCAAAATACTCAGCAATCTGTACAATATCAACAACAACCACAGCAACAACAAGCATATCAACAAATGCAACATGCTCAACAACAACAACAACAACAACAGCAGCAGCCCCAACAATTTCAACCTCAAGCTCAATCACAACCACAACAATATTCTCAACATGTTACGCAAGCTTTAAGTGCTAATTCTTCACAGTGTTCGACTCCACAGACTATTCAAGGTCCACCACAATTTCCATCAATTCAACAACATATGTCACAACCTCAAGGACAGTCGCAAATACAACAACAACCACAACAACAACAACAACAGCAACAACCGCAGCAACAACAACAACAACCTTCAGTTCAACAGCAACCTACTATTCAGTCACAAATACAGCAGTCTCAAATGCATCAGCATCCTCAAATGCAGGCGCAAATGCAATCTCAGCCTCAAATTCAACATCAGCAAACTCAAATGCCACCTCAAATGCAATCTCAATCTCAAATTCAACAGCAGCAGCAACAACAACAACAGCCGCCTCAAATTCAATCTCAGCCTCAAATTCAGCAACAACAAACGCAAATTCCGTCTCAGATGCAATCTCAACCTCAAATTCAACAACAGCAATCGCAAATGCAACCGCAAATGCAAACCCAATCTCAAATTCAACAGCAACAATCTCAAATGCCACCTCAAATTCAACAATCATCTCAAATTACACAGCAACAGCTTCAGATGTCAACTCATAATCAACCACAACAAATCCAAACTCAAATTCAAACTCAGCCACAAATGCAGCAACAAATTCAACAGCCTTCACAAATTATTCAACAACCACAACAGTCACAGCAGTACATTCAGCTTAATCAGATGTCTGTTCCATCACAAATGCCTCTGTCAACTCAAGTACCATCTCAAATGCAATCTGGAATACAAATGAATCATCCACAACAACAGCAAGTTATTCGACAAGGCCAAACACATATTCAATATACGCAGACTCAGTTGCAACAACAGCTTCAGCAAATCCATCCAAATGCTGTTAATTCAACGCCAATGCAAATGCAACAAAATGTTCAACAATATTATCAACAAGGTAGTACGAATGCTGCTGCTACTGCTGCTGCATTTACTAATGCAACGTTGTATCAACAAAATATTCAACAACAAATTTATCAATCATATCCTAATAATCCTAGTGCATCTGGACATATTGAAATTTTACAATCAGGACACAATGCTCAAGCTATTTATTCAAATACAAATGTTCCTTCAAATGTTGTAATACCAACATCACAAACTTTTGTAACAACATCAGGTCAACCTGGTCAAATGGTAATTCAATCTGCTCAAAATGTTCAAAATTCAGCAGCTATTCAAAATGTACAACAACAAAATTTACAACAATCATCTACTTGTGGTAATATACAAAATAATTCAGTATTGCAATCACAACAACAAAATATGTTAGTGCAAATGCAATATACACAAAATGTTAATACTATTCCAACTAGTATAAATATTATGACTGGTAACAATGTTACGACACAATCAAATAATATTCAACATCAATCACAATTGATAAATCCAACTGAAATTTATAGTAATACTGATAAAGTTTGTTTAAATAAACAAGACACTGTAGAATCTATTTTGTCATTAACGTCTGATGGACCACTAAGTTTACAACAAGATCAATTACAATCTCTTGGTTCAGTTCCTATTTCATCATCATCATCACAATTACCAAGTTCAACTGATGGTCATTCTGAAAATGCAGAAAATGTAGTTGTACCTGAAAAAAGTCGTGTAAAGAGATCAGGAACTAAACGTCGAAAACCAGGAATTAAATTAACAGTATTATCGGTGACTAATAGTGATGGCCCATCAATGACTGTGGAGTGTCAATTAGATACCAGTAAACAAAAAACAGTAATATTTAAATTTGATCGTAATGACATGGTACCCTTGGATATTGCTAATAATTTAGTTGCGGAAAATTTATTACCACAATCACAGTGTGGAACTTTTGTTGAGTTAATTGAAGATATTGTAAAACAATTAAGATTAGACCCAACACGTAGTCTTCCTCTGGTTGCGCATGGCCCAGCTGATCAGTCTGCTGGTGGAAGTCCTGTTACCAGTCGTAGACCAAGAGATCGAGAACACAGTCTCGATACGGTTAAGGTGATTATTATTTTATAAATTTATTTTTTATTCATATGTAAGATAATAAATTTAAAAATAGTGGAATATTTTTCTTTCTTTCTTTCATTCATTCTTTCTTTCTCTCTTTCTTTCTTTCTTTCTTTCTTTCTTTCTCTTACAAATAAAGTTTACAAAACTTAAATAGTATTGTTCTCTACAAAGGTATGGATTAAAATAATTTATATTTGTAAGCAAATATTTAAGTGTATTGGAAAATTTACTTCGATATTATTTCGGAATTAAAATTTTATTTTCTTTGTAATTTTGAAACGGCTATAAATTCCAAGAAAATTTAATTATTTTAAAATTTGATGATTTAGATATTCAGTCAGTGCTGATTTTTCATTTAATCTTAATGTGACGACAATTTTAGTTGTCTCTTATGATATTTTGTTTCGGTGAAAAGTACAAAATTCATTTACGTTTATTAATTTAGGGAAAAATATATTAGTTTTATTGTTGTTGTGTATAAATAAAATAAAAGTCATTTATAATTGAGTGTATGTATAATTTTGGACGCAGCAGGTCAGGCACGGCTCGCTAACTCGACAAAGCAGCCATCGATGTTCCTTTAAAGCTCATCGTAGGCATCGTTCGGTGAGTTCCAGTCCTCTTCGATTCAAATTTTTTCAATTTGTTGGTTAATAATTCATTATTTGTTGTTTATTTACAATGGTTTGCATTCTTTAATTTTTTAATTTTCATTATTCCTTTATTTTTTTTTTTTTTTTTTAATTTATTTATGTATTTATTTATTTTTTCTTTTACTACTTCATTCCATTCACGATAGTTGTTCATCATTTATATCACGCTAATACTTATTATTTATCATATTTAATTTATATTTTAATTGACAATCAACTATGAACTTTTATTATTCCACTCGTAATTATTTATTTATTTATCATTTTTTTTTATTTCAGCATTATATTTAGTTAACATAAATTAATTTAATTTTTATTTTAGGATTTTTTTATTTACATTTTTTACTAATTATTTTATTATTATTATTATTTTATTTTTTATAATATAATATTATATGTAAATTAACTGTTTTACTTTGTGTCAGAATTTTTTCTTTGTGTAAGATATAATCAAAAAATACTTTTACTTAATTTACACATATTCTTATAAATTTATAAAACTAATTAATTTTATTTTTTAAATTTCTAATAAAAAATTTAAAAATATGAATTCCAGAGAGACGAAACAACAAATAATTCCGGGTCATCAAAATTATTACCAATTGACCAGATAATATCTCACATTGCCGCGACCTCGACGGATAAACCCCAACTGATAAATATTGTTAATTCAACGGAAAATCAAAATATAACAACAACAAATACAACAGACAATAGTATATCAGATGAAATATCAAGACGATCTTCAACTTCAACACAAAATACAGATACATTGACCCCAGTAAATATTCCAAGTGACTCAAATGATAACTGTGAAACTATTGTAGCCGAAGACATGGTATTAGACTCAAATAACACAAGTATTGAAGAATCAAATGAAACTACGTCCAAATTAGTAGCTACAGATTCTAATTATTCACAACAAGATATTACAATTAATTTAAAGTCAGCAGATGACGAAGGTGTTATTGAAATGTCTGGATTTAATCAGCCACACCGAAAATTAGAATCTCAAAATAGTTGTAGTGAATCTCCTCAGGAAGGATTACTAGATCCATCAAAAAAAGCTGTTCCAATGCGTAAAATTTCACGTTTCTTAGTAAGTCCTGTTGTTGAACAAAAATCATTATCTAGTGAATCTGATACAGTTACCGTTTGCGAAAATATATTAAAGTTACCACAACAAATGACAGGATTGAGTTTAGAAAATAATAATACCAAGGTGGAGTCAGAAATATTAAATGATTCAGATGCCAATAGTAATACTGAAGCAACATATGTGAAACAAATACCATTAACTCAACAATTACAAACACCAATTCAAACGATTCAAAATGTTAATCAGGTTCAAATGGGAGTACAACAAATGATGGGTCAGATACATCCTAAGGCAGTTGTTACTCAGACAAAACAAGAAACAGTTGTTCTTGTACAGACAACAAATGTTGCTCAGCCAGCGAATCCACAATTGTTACAGAATGTTCAATTTCAACCAAACACCGGTGGAGTAGTACAACAACAACAAGAATCACAACCCATGACACAGTACCAAACACAAGTGACTGTTCAACAGCATTCAGTAATTCAGCATCAACATCAGCAACAAGTTGGTATCCAGCAACAAAATTTAGTTCAACAGCATATTCAACAAGATCAAATATCAGTGGGTCAAGTTCAACATCAAATCCCTCAGCAACTTATTCAACAAGCCCTATCTCAACCATCACCAATTCAAAAGCCACAATCTCAAACGTCAACGCATCCGTATGTTATAATGCAGCCTTTACCTCAGCAGATTCAACAAAATAATGTTGAAGAATGGCTTTGTAGGGCTTCCAGTGTATCATCAGACTCTCATACATCGGAAACACCAAATGTAACACATCTTACTCACACGCAATCAGATCATAACCAATCAATTCCTCTTTCAACTCCTGTACAAATTCCAGCACAGCCTACAGAAGTGACCCCTAAAATAAAAACTAAAGAAGTGTCTTCAACTCTCCCAGATCTCGCGCAAAACCTTGCTAATATTTTGTCAAATCCAAAATCAAAGTCTACCACTCCGCACAATATTATTAGTCATGATCAATCTAATATAACGGCTAATCAGCATACGTCAATACCGGTTCTGCATTCGGAACAGTATTTCCAACCAATCCAACCTGAATTGCCACAAGTGCCAATTACGACGTATGTCCAATCACAAAATTTTCAAGGACAACAACCACAGCATCAACAACAGCAAGGAATTCATACACAAATTCAAAATCAAGTGGATGTACAACAACAGACTTATCATCCACAAATTCAAAATCAAACAGATGTGCACCAACAACAACAACAACAACAACAACAACAACAACAACAACAACAACAACAACAACAACAACAACAACAACAACAACAACAGGCATATCATCAACAGATTCAAAATCAAGCAGATGTTCAGCAACAACAGCAACAAATATATTTACCACAAATTCAAAATCAAGCGGATGTGCAGCATCAGCAACAGCAACAGGCCTATCATCAACAAATTCAAAATCAACCAGATGTTCAACAACAACAGCAACAGACGTATCATCCGCAAATCCAAAATCAAACAGATGTGCAGCAACAAGTATATCATCAACAGATTCAAGCTCAAGTAGATGTGCAACAGCAACAGCAATCTTATCATACGCAAATTCAAAATCAAACAGATGTACAACAACAACAACAACAACAGCAACAACAGCAGCAGCATCAACAAGCATATCATTCTCAAATTCAAAGTCAAACGGATGTACAGCAACATATGTATCACACACAAATTCAAAATCAAACAGACGTCCAACAACAATCTTACCATTCTCAGATTCACAAACAAACAGACATCCAACAACAAACGTATCATTCTCAGATTCAAAATCAGACAGACGTCCAACAACAATCGTATCATTCTCAGATTCAAAATCAATCAGATTTACAACAACAACAGCAGCAACAACAGCAACAACAACAAGTCTACCATTCGCATCAGCAACAGTCAATTCAACAACAACAATCGGTTGTTCAACAACCTATTCAGCAAGTAAACCAGCAAATGGATCTTCAGGGTCAAATTGTAACTCAGACTATTCAAGGCCACAGTCAAAATTTCACTATTCAAGGTCAATGGGTTATGCCACCTTATTCTGGGCAAAATGTCAATCAGCAATCTACGCCAGTACAGTATGTTCAACAATCTGTTCAAAATTTACAACCTATTACACAAATACAACCCCAACAAATACAATCGCAAGAACAATTAGATAATACAAAATTTCTGGATACAGAAAATATGGTTGATGGCAGCGTCAGTAGGCGAACTAGTTCAGATTATCATACATTGTCATCTGAACACGAGAATTCCAGTTACGAAATAACTCCTGAGCATACGATGATAGAATCAACAGATCTTACCGTTAGTTCTCATCATCAATACATTCAACAGCAACACCATAAGCTTAGTCAGCAAAATTCATTGGATAAATTATCTGAGACTGCAAACAGTAGTGGTGGTACATGCGGACCACATACAATTGCGGATCTTCAGCAAAAGCTTGTTCAATTGACAAGTCAACCTTGTGATACGTTAAATATTGGAACACCACCAATAAGTCATCCAGCAACACCGCATGGTCCATCAAGTATTGTAAGTTATGATTCAGCAACTGGTCATCATTTACAACAAAAAATAGTTAACGTACCAGTATCTTCCGTCCATTCAGTTGGATTTATTTCTCCTCAAGCCACAGTCCACCCACCAGGAACTATTTACGTTGATGCTAATGCCACTAATACTTTTGATAGTCATTTGGGAGATCAGACAATCCAACAATTTGTACAATCAAATACAGAAAGCTCGTTGGATAGTCCAACTGTAAATCCATCATGTACAAGCACTGAAACAATGAGTCCAAGTAAAGAGAATGGTAAATCTCGAACTCAACGATCGGGTTCTCGACTTCAGGAATTAGAACATGAATTATCTAAAATTCATCATCGTGGATTAGTATTTCCTACATCATCTCCACAGCCATTAACACCACCAATGCCTACTGGTACTACTCAACAATCAACAGTAATAAATCAACTTCCAGCACATCCAATTACACAAACTCTTTTGACTCCAGTAATACCAGTCTCGGGTGTATCCAAAGGAACAATTCAGTCGGGCGGTACAAATAATTCAGGAACTGATACACCTGTTCAAGTTGAAGGTCAAGATACCAATGAACAGAGATCATCGTCAAATCAACCAATGAGAAAAATATCTCGATTTATGGTATCAAAAGTTGTGGGGCCACCTGGTGCGGGTGAAGTTTCATCTCAGGGTCAAATAGAACAACAAAAACAGGTACAACATCAGGAGGAAAAAAGAGATCGTACGCACACTGTTCATCACATGGAAGAAATTCAGAGTAAGTAATATTTATAAAAAAAAAATTGACTTAATTGTAATTTTGTATAGTTTAGGTAATTTTTCAACAAATTATTTCTTATAATTTTAATTTATTTTTAACTTCATCTGTTTATTTAAAAAAAAAATCATAAGTCCAAAGCACTTAATTTTCCAGAAAAAATAAAAAAAAACACTTCTGATATAATTCATTTTAAGTCTAAGGTAAAAGACCTAGTACCCGATCGCTCCGTGTATTTGTATATCTATATTTACTAAATTTTACTATATATAAATATACAAATGCCTGAGTGATCGGGTACTAGTTCCCTGATCAGGTACTGGGTCTCTTACCTTATAGAGAACTTAATAAAAATAGTAGTATTAGATATGTTCAAAGTAATTTCAGTTTAAAAAATTTAGTTTTTTAATTTACAATGAGTGAAATATTAATAAAAAGTCGATAGACATAACTTATTGTAGGGATGTGCGAATACTCGAAACTTCGAAATGAATAATTCAAGGTGAACAATTCGATTCGAGATTCGCCTCCAAGAATCGAGCTATCCGAAATATCCGAATAGTTTGAAATATTCTAATAGTTCGTACTACTCGAACATTTTTAACTTTTTTAACTCTTACGTTCATTGAATTTATGATCATATGGACGATTGTCAGGTACAAATATAAATAATATAATAATTTTTAAATTTAATAAAGCCATAAATACTAAATTTCTTGGATGCAATAATATTATTTATCGAAGATTCGAAAAAATTTCGAACTATTCGAATCTTTCGAATTATTCAAAACTTTGAACTATTCAATATCTGACTCGAATATCGAATCGAATCTAACTATTCAATTCGAATCATTCGCACACCCCTAATTTATCGATTAAATGCATAAAATGTATAACAAAGATATTAAATAAGTACACTAGATATTTATTTGTACTTAAAGAACGTATGGGGTTTTACAAATAAATGATTCACTTAGTGTTTTTTATTTTTTGACCTCAATTTTGAACATAACTAAACGTTTAATTGAGAAATTTTATGTCATTGGAGTTAGTGCTGAAATACTGAAATAAATAATATTTTTCACTTGAATGCTGGGTTACAGGGTCTCTCATTACTATACAATGAGTTGACACGAAGAAAAGAAAACCTGAAAAACGATTGACCCTGCGAGCCAGCTCCAAAACTCCCCACTATTTTCGAGCTCAAAAATACTCTTAAGTACATTTGTTTTCTTGAGCTCTTTGAGCTCGAAAAAAATTTCCTTGCCTTGTACTATAAAATCAGTATTCATGTAAAATTAATAAATTTAATGAAATTACTCTAGCAATTATTTTCGAGAATCAGAAAAATTATTTAACATAAAATATTAATAATATTATAATAAATTAAAATTTTTAATTTTTTAGATACATCAATTCAAATAATTCACAGCCGTGAGAATTCAATGCCACCAGTTTCATCTTCTGCAGTTACACCATCTATTAATGAAGTAATTATTAAATTATTATCTATAATATCATATACTTAATTGATAATTATTTTTTAATTATCTAATAGATTGAAAAAGAAGAACGAATACAATTGTTGACTCCAAGTGAAGAATATCAAATGTTAATTAAAAGGTAATAAAAATATTATAATTTTTTTTTCTTATGTGTAGTAGAAATAATAATTATTTTTATTTATCAGACAAACGTTAGAATTGGAAACGTTGCAAAAGAAACACAGAGAAGAATTAGAACTTTTTCAACAGCAACAGCTCCAGTTGCTGATACAACAGCAGCAACAAGCGAGCGCATTACATCAACATCAACATCAACCTCTTTTATATCATACTGTTGCATCAACTGTTACAGGTAAAACTTACTTTTATAATTATGAAAATTTTATATTTAATTAATTGAATTTGAAATAAATACTAAATAAATAAATATTATAATAATTAGGATCATCACGACCTTTGGCTGTTGAAGATTACTTAATGTTCAGTACAGCTCCACAGACATCTTTCCATCGTATTTCCAATTACTCCCAAGACACAGAGGAAACATTACGTTTAGCAACGCAGAAGTTGAAACAGTCACCACAACAGTCTACAAATATTCCTCATACTTATGTTATACCAATTCCAATAATGCCTTCAACTGATAATATTCAAAATGTTCCAAGCTATGCATCAGAAGCGGCTGAAATAATTGGATCAACAAATGGTCCAACAACTGTTTCAACTCATCCACAGTATCAATTTACGCCAATACTTTCTGACAACAGCATTACATCTGCACCAAGTGGTTCTTTAGTTACCTCAACACCAATACCAACAGCTAGTGGACCTAGTTATATTCACTATCATGATCCAAAGACTTTAGCCAATTTTCAAGCATTCAGTTATACACCTCATAGTGGATTTTTCCTTCCTGCTGGCTATCGTCTTATTTATGCACCAACTGGAACACCACAGTCGCAACCAACTACTCCTGCTACGCCTCATGTTGGTAATTCACACGATGGTACCCCACCCGGAGAACCTCAACACGATAATACGCAATCCAGCACTTCCCAATTAGAACAGTAACATTTTATGTGTTTAAAAAAAAAACAAAAAGAAAAAAAAAGTTTAATTATTGATCATCGTGGTTTTGTTAGTGAGTCTTTATCAATTTATGTGTTATTATTTATTTAACTTTTATTATTATATCTTATTCTATATTGTAATAATAATAATAATAATAATAATATTTTTTAAGTAAACTTTGACTATTAAGAGAAACTGTTAAACAGCTTTTATCTGTGAATATTTTTTCTGTAATTCATTATTATTAATATTATTATTTTAGTATATATATTAATATGTATTCCTCAACGTGCCAGAAACGCTTGCTGCTTGTTGCGGTAATAATGACCGTATGCGTGCGTTCAAACGAAGAAATTTTTTTTTTTATTTTTTTTTTATTTTAGTCAAAGAAAAGTAATAAAGAAAAAAAAAGTATGAAGTAATTAAAAAAAGAATAATTCATCGGGATCTATCGTTTTATACGAATCCTGAATAATTGCTACGAAAGAAAGCGACTAGATTCTAATAAGTTAGTAATAATGATAATAAAAATTATGAAAAAAGATAAATATTAACTTTTCACATTGATTTCTTTTTTGTTTGAGCGACATTTTAATGCTCCTTAATGACATTGTAAAAGGCATGGGCGATTTTTGTGCAGGCCTCAGCTAGTCTTTATAATTGAAATGGCAAGTGGCCATTCATAATTGACATTATAATTAATTAGTTAAATAGTTAATTGTTAAATGAATATTGAGAATTTTTGAAGAATTATAAGACATTACGCGCGCGCGCGAAATACAAGTGACGAAATAAAAATAAAATTGAAAAATAGAATGAAATGGTATAAACGTATGGAAATTGTATGAAAGGAATTAAATATGTAGTCACTATTATTACACATACATGTGTATTTTTATTAATTTCAACTACTCCAATTAAACATAACAAAAAAAAAAGAAAAAAAATTGTGTTACTAGTTAATTTGTTTTTCATATACATTGCATTACATTAATTTAATGCTATTGATATTAATAAATGTATTGATTAAGTTAATGAGAATCCGATAATGCTTTTATTATATATTATTGATTTTTATGTCGATATATTCGAGGTTTGCGGTCTTTAAAAGTGAAATAAAGTTACTATTATTCTTAATATTATTATTAATTGCGTGATATTTGAAAAAAATTAACGTATTAATTGTCCTCCTTTTTCTTTGACAATGCTGAGATAAATCTCAATAATTAAAATCAATTTTTTTTTATTGTTTTAATTTTGTTGGTTTTATTTTAATTAGAATAAATAATAGATGATTTTTGTAATTTATGATAATGTTATATGACTGAATCCGAGTAAATTTAATTACATGTAATATTGTATTTTAATTCAATTTATGAATGATTGATCGGTGAATATGAATAAATAAGTACGCGGCTACTAATTAAAATTATATGAAAAAATTTTAATTAATTTCAGCGGGCAAAAATGAAACGAAATATGTCAACTTCGTAATAATGAAAAAATAAAATCATTTAAATAAAATTTTTGAGTATAATTTGTGTATGCTCTTTAAAAAGTGAATAAATAAATAATTAAATTCGCGTAATTACAACAGGAAATTTAATGAGACTATTAAATAGATTATGCATCAGTGAAGTTTGTTTTCTTTGTTAATGATTCGCTTGATTAGTATTTAACATAATTGAATAATGAAATAAACAAGTGTGCACTTGAGAATGAGAAAGAGATAAAATTAATAAAATGTAACAAATTACAGATACAAAATTTAATTTGAAAAAAAAGGCAATTTATTTGAGACCTTTAATAAGGGCGTGTTTTATTCAATCAAGTGATTCAGAAATGTGTGTTTTAATGACATGACCCCGAGAGAATTCATAGACTGATTAGGTAACAAACTAAAATCAGTGATCAGTGGAATGAAGCAATTGTGAGACGTAAATATACCCACACAGATATATATTATCTAAGATGTACTGTTTGAAAATGGATGGAGAGTTTTGCCTATTTTTTATTTTCATTAGTTTGTTTTTTTCCTTCAATAATTTTAATGTTATTGATTAATTATTATTATTATTGCTTGAAAGGCAGCGAGCTAATGTTATTACAGAAGATGAATCTGGTAAAAATCCACTTTGCTCATAATAATGATTCGAAAATGTTACTAAAAAATAAATTACTTTAAAGAAATCGAAACTAGTCGAGATGCTGAAGGCTCAATAACGAATCCAGTGGAAGAAAGTGAAGCTGGAGAAGAAATTTAAGGTGATGGTGACAATGATGGCGACCGTACCCTCGGCGATGCTGAATCGAGTTACGCTGAAGAAATTGATGATCCTCCACGGCTTAATGAAGTAAATAATAAATATCCTTTAAACTTTTTCTTTGAAAAAAAGTTATTTTAAATTTTGAATGTAAACATGTTTTTATAAAACCAGAATCAGCGTGATGATGGAGGATATATCAGTCCTGCCGCGTTGCCGACACCTGAACCAAACCAACAAGAAATTACGTGTCAAAGTATAGCTGTAGCTTCATTGCAAGATAAAGTTATTGCTCTGAAAGCTGAAATAGCCCACTTACAAAGTCAACTAATGCAATTTAAAAATAGCGGGCAAAATAACAGTAGTGATTCATCTAGAAGAGATCATAAGGTAAATTTTCAATCTAGTAAAGATATATTTTTTTTAGAATAGTTAAGAAGTTTTACATAAAACTAAATAATGAAAAATTGATCACAACAAACCTGATGTGCTCTTCGATAAAACCACTCGACATTTGTCATCTTTTTTCCTTCTTGGCTATCGTCCCAATTGGGTCATGTGCCAGAACATTTTTCTCTGAGTTCTCAGCACCTCAGTGTAAGGTTTGCATTAGGCTTGCAATTTAAATCTGGTCACAAGTATGCAGTAAGACATACGTAGAAAAAGACACTAGCACCTATCGATCTTGAAAGCAGACTTGTTCAAGAATTGAAAAAAATAGTGGGTAGTAAACCCATAATAAAATTAAGAAAAGAATTAAAAATGATGAAATTCGAATTCTTTTCAATAAATTCAATTCTTTCATTTGCATATATATAGTTTACATGGAATGACCACTTCTCAATTCTTTTCAATCAGTATTTTTAACCAGGGATGTGTAATTAAAGTACAGAACTATTAACTCTACCTTATATTAAAAAAAAACAAATAATAATAATGAAGAAATATACATTTTTATCAATCAGTTTATTAAGTAACAATTTCAAACATTGTATTATTTACATATCGCCACATTAAATTATTTATAAAATAAATCAAGATTGCTTGAGTTGTTCAGTTCTTCGTTTTATTTCTTCTTCTACTAACTGGTCCATATCATCCAAGGGCCGGTAATAAGTATGAACAACTTGTGAGCCGGCAAATGCACTGATCATTGCAGCGATGAAAAATCTGATGTACTCTCCAGGATTTACTCCTGCCGGCATGATTAATATTTCAATACTTTTTTTCCAGTGTATAAAAATTTGGTATCGTTAATGATTGACTGGGCTGCTCTGTGTGATCTTGCTTTGATCACTTGCTAGCTTGCGATCAACAATTTCTTGAACTTGTTTTTGTTTATAAATTTTATAAAAATTAACCTGTCCAACTTGCCAGTTGATCATAAAAAATTCAATTCCAGCACCGGCAACCAAAAATACTGGCAAGAAACGATAAACTCCAAATATCTTTCTCCCCGGCCACTTTCTTAGAAACTTTCTAAATGTATTACTATAAAAAGTCATTGAAGGTAAGTGACCCCTCTATCGGCCAGTTAAGCGTATTTTTTTTTTCGAATTAAGAATTAAAATATAAAAAGACAATTCATGTATAAAACAGTGATAGAACCTTGAAGCGTATACATTTAACTTCAAATTAAAAAAGAATATATGTAAAAATATTTATTAGAAATTTAATAATAAATGAAAATAACTTCAATTCCTGATGTCCCCTCTATGGGCCTAGCTGTCCCCTCTATTGGCCACCTTTTAGATAAAATTTTAGCTGATTGGATGTATATAATTTATTTTCATCTATTATAAATATTTATATTTATTTTGAAATATAACTTAATCAATTTGTTTATTTATTTTGACATTAAAAAATTAAATTGACTATTTTGCATATAAATGTTAATAACCTTAAAAAAAATAAAACTAAGGTGGCCGATAATGCATACAGAGGTAATTTTCTTGTATCTATATTTGGCCACCCTATTTTTATTATAAATTAGGTAAAAATCATTCAATTTTTAACTCTTAAAACTACTATGAAACGAGCTAATAAGATTACAAAAAAAAAATCGGACTTTTATTGTTATTTTTAATTAATAATCGGTTAATGAAAAAACAAGAATACTTAACCTCCCTGATAAGAAACCACCAGAAATCGCGTCTGACGCACTACTATTTTTTTTTTAATTAAAAAATGAATTTTTACAATAATCAAAGTATGTTTAATCTAAGCTAGATTAATTTTACTTTTTTTTTAAAAATTATTTACGCATCAATACGTACGTATTGTGGAAATATATCGATTTTTCGACCAAGTGGCCGATAAAGGGGGCCTGGCCGATAGAGGGGTCACTTACCTTATAAAATTATTTTATTTCACTAACGCAATTTCAGAATTGATTCAATATCGCCATTTTTTTATTTGTACTGCGCAGTCCCAGCTCAGTCTTATGCGCACGCGCTACTGAATGAGTAGACTTCAAAAAATCAAATATTGTAACATGATGCTAAAAGCAGTGAATTTTATTTTTCAGGTAAAAATATTAAAACAAAGAATAGCTAATTTGGAAGAAGAAGCTGCGAGTTTTAAAGGAAGTCTTCCCCTCCAATCCCAAAGTTCTGGTGCAAGTGAAACATCTTTATGACACTCATCTGACAGAAATTCATCTGAATATAATTAATAAAGCCAAAATGGAATAAATATAATTACCACCAGTCGAATTTCATTAAGTTTGAACTTGAACTCGATCTCGACGCCCAAGACGTCACGCTACCACCGATGCTACTCAACAAATTATCAGAATTTATATTTTTATTAATTTATTAATTGATTATCATTACAGATTTTTTCAGCTTCCGGAAAAATTCATAAGATTTTCATCATTCGAGTGCCATAAATATTTAAAACGTAATTAGAAATCTAAAATCTGAAAATTTCATTAGTACTTCCGAAGAAGGGGCATTGAATAAGTCGGAATTTACGCTCCTTCATCGACTACCAGTTAGACAATAGAATTTGACTGTAAGGCATTATAACAAGTCGCTCTAAAACCTCTCTATGCACGAATAATTTTCAAGTTCGAACTATTCGCACCCCCCTACTATTAATTCAAACTCTGATATCTCGATATAGTAAATTGTTTATTTATTTTTTGGTTTAAATTTAAAAAATACTTACGAGTTTTTGCCATTGACATTCAATATGTGTTTCCATTGTTCATGTGCAGCAAACTGTATTGCAGAGTAAGGTACAATTCTTACCCTAGTTGCACTATTGCCTCGCCATAAGCTTAACAATCCCTCTTTTTTATATGTTTTTATCAAAAAGTCAATAGCCGCACGCTGAGAATACGGCATTTTTTATATTTGAAAATTTATTTTCGTTCGGTCTAATGGCGCAATTGTTGTTTTTGCTAGTGCGCCTGCTGGTGCACCTGAGCTGCACAAGAAGCTCGTTAATATACGTTCGAAATTTGATAAATTTGTAAAGACTTTGAGTTTTTTATCCTTGAAATAAATAAAATAATTAATTATACTTTGATTAGTAGTTGCTGGTAAGATTAGTTAATAATTACGTAATTTATGATTCACTTAATAGAATAGCAAGACTAGTTAATCACTACTGCTAACCCTATCAAAAAAATCATGTGGAATTACATGGGAATTCATGGAAATCCATATAGAAAAGTATGAATTAGTGTAAGAATCCATAGGAATTAATAGAGTATGTAAATTTATATGAAAATCCACGTAGAAAATCATGGATACATAGATTCTCGTTAAAGAAACCCACATGGGAAACTGTAGCCCGACTAGAAAAAAAATTGTAAGACCTATTAGAATCCAATTGGGTTCCCGATTGGGAACCCAACGTTGGGTTGTAACGCATAGCCCAAGATGATCCCAATCGGGTCATCCCTATTGGGTCCCAATTGGGTATACCCAACTGTTTCCCAATTAGGCACACTCTATAGGGTTTCAATTGGGTTCACCCTACAGAAACTTTAGGCCAACCCAATAAAATCCCACTAAAATCCCAACATAAGAAAAATTTGGTTAAATAAATTTTATTTAAATCCTCTCATTCTAGTACAATTTTTTTTTTATTTATTCAATTTTCGTTATGACTGTTAATTTACAATAGTGTTAGCTCACAAAAAAAATTAATTATTTCACAAATTCTCACTTTGCACGAGACACAATTTTTATAACCTATATTCACTATACTAGCAATTTAATATTATTTTGATTAATTATATTGCACTGCACTAGCACTTTCTTTATTATTAATTCTATCAATTATATTGCACGGTATTGTAACTGTAAAGATGTCAAAAAATTACGCCTTGATGAGTTACTTAGAACGTTTTCCAATGCAAGAGTCACGTGTATATGGGTTTTTGTCCACTAGTTATTTGTTTTATGCGCGGACCTGTCTGAACTTGTCTACGCTCGTATTATAGTCACAAGATTTCGTCGCCACGTGCATCATTGGTGTTAACATACACAACTATTCGATTTTTATCTTTACATATAATAATATATGAGCATAAGAAAGTTAGTAGATATTTCATATGGATTATTTTTCCCTTAAAGTTTTAGTTTTTTTTTTAAGTTTATAATTAAATTTATAATCTGCAAGTGATTAAAAATACGTTTTACTATTGTTAAGTTTTTTTTCTATATTATTAAAGTTTAATCAGTTTTTTTTTTTTTTTTTTCGTTTTCATGTTAAAATACAGAATAAAACGTAAATATTTTGCATTTAAAAATTATTTTTAATTTTTAGAAGTAAAAATTTTTTTTTTTATAAATTTCATGTTTAGTTCTCCTAACGTGATCCCAATTATTCCCCAATTGGGTAAGACCAACAGCTAGTTATTAATTTTGACGTTGGGTCATCCTAACAAGTTCCCAATTATTTCCCAATCGGGCAAACCCATTGTCGAATCATTAATTTTAGCATTGGGTTTTCCCAACAGGTTCCCAATTATTTCCCAATCGGGTAAGCCCAACAGCAAATTATTAATTTTGACGTTGGGTCGCCCCAACAAGTTCCCAAAAATATCCCAATCGAGCAAACCCATTGCCGAGTCATTAATTTTAGCATTGGGTTAACCCAACATGTTTCCAATCCTATCCCAATTGGGTAAACCCAATCGCAATTTTTTATTTTAATGTTGGGCTTACCCTATATGTTCCCAATCAAATCCCAATAGGGATAACCCTATCGGGCTTGCCCCATCAGTACCCAATGGGGTCCCAATGTATGCTTGGGGGTAATTTCTAGTCGGGAGGTACCTGGATTCCCATACAGGAATTTGGAGATATAGATTGCTTTATGGAAAATTCATTTAGGAATTTGGGTTTTCAATAGAATATGTAATATCTGACTATGTCTATCGTCTATTGATACGATTATATAAATCCATGCTGGATTCCTACAGGAATCCATTCAAAAACGTCATGTAGAAACCCACATAGGAATCTAGACTGGATTCCCATAAGGATTTTTTTGATAGAGTAGACACTAACTTTTTCTAGCAATACAATTGTCTTATTCTCAGCCAATATCAAGCGACTACTCGGCTGCTTAATTTCAAAACACAGTAACTGACAAAAATAAAATTTTTAACCAAGAATTGAATCTCACATGTCCACTGGAACTAAAAATACTAAAAATCAATTTTGAAAAATTTATACCTTACTGTGTTTTGAAATTGGGCAGCCGTACTCCAATATCAACTATTATAGATTTTTTTATAGAATATTTATTTTCATTTAAATTTTTTTATCTACTCATATATCTCTTTATTATCATACTTCTCTGTATAATCATCAGCATAGTCAATTGGCGTTAAATGAATAAATATGCATCGTTAAAAAAAAAACAAAATAAAAAAATTGTTAGATAATTATACCAACCTGTTTATCAACACTAATTGAAACATGACTACTGTCACTGTCATGAGCAATAACATTATTTTCTATACTTGCAGCCATAATTAATGAATAAATAAGTTGTAAAAAAACTTGACTTCGATCTACAGCTTGATTGTTCACTCATAATTTATTTATTAATTATCTTGCTATCGCTGTTTTCTCAGCTCGTAATGTTTATCATTTTTAAACAAAAATAATTACAAATATCAATACTACTCGTGGAAGATAATCTAAAAATTAATAATTTAAAAAAAATTAATTTTTTTTTTCTTTATCAACTATGTAGTAATTAAATAATTAGCTAACAGTACAAATAATAAATTTTATCATCAATAACCTTCTTACAACAAAAAGTTAAGATAAAATATTATCTTGTCAGATGCTAATTACGCACCGTAATATATTATGTTCAACAGATTTATAAACAATTGAATATAATAAATAATAAATTTATAAAGTAATAAAATACTCTAGTAATATAAATCTATACTTAAAATTTAAATTAATTATCGCATATACAAGGAGAAACCGACTAAAAAACAGGTTATATCTTATGAACTCCTTAGTCAAAGCAGTAATGATGTATGGGGTTGAGGTATGGGGGTGGTTCGGAGCCAAAAAGATAGAAAGTGCCTATGCAAAGTTAGCAAAGATGACGATAGGAGTGAGGAGGAACACATCGAGATACATTTGGAGGAGGGAAATGAGATTAAATAGCTGCAGGTACGAAATAAAGGAAAGGGCGGTAAGATATATAAAAGACATTATGAAGATGAGAGAGGGGAGATGGCCGAAAGTGTGTTTAAAAGAAGAAATCCATGGTATTTTAAACAAAAATTACTCGTCGTGGGGTAAAAAAATGGAAGAAACTTTAAAGGAAATGGGTTGTGAGGATGTCGTGAGATTAATATATGAAAACGAAAAGATAGAGGAAATTAACTGTAGATTAGAGGAAGGCCTGAGAAAACTGTGTACAAGTGAGGAAGAGGAAGACCACAAAGCGATAACAAGATCAAGCTATGATCTGATGTACAAAGATATTTTAATAGATGAAAATGAAGAGTATTATTGGACGAAAGAAAAGGGAGGTAGCAACTACAAGGAAATTTGGTCACGTGTAAGGTGTGGGAATATCGGGAGAGCGCAGAAAAAAGGGGAAAAAGAATGGAGCTGCAGAGGGTGCAAATAGTATATTACATGCCTAGGGAAGTAAAGTAAGAAATGTCTCAGATCACATGTAATTGTTGGCCGAGGCGAAGCCGAGGTCAACAAACATGTGATCTGAGGCTTTCTTATTTACTTCCCGAGGTGTGTATACTATTTTTCTCCTCGACGGAGGCGGAAAGTCCGCCCGGAGGTGAGAAAAAAGAGTTGGAAACACTAGTCCACATCTTGGAATGCAGAGAAATAAGAGAGAGAGCAGAGAGTGGGGACAATTCTATTATAAAGACATGGGACGCGATAAAGAATGAAGAAGGTAAATACGAGTACCTTTGTAACATGTTGAAAGGCGAGATAAACGAAGAAATGTGTGAGATGTTTATAAAAATAGAAAATGTATTGATAGAAGCAAGCAAGAAGCAAGAAATGAGGAGTGGCGATCCAAAAGTGCAAAATAACGATACGTTAAATGAGCAATAAGAGAAATTTAAAGTTAAATGAGATTTTTATAGTATGGTAAAAGAGTCTATGAAATTATTATTATTAATATTAATATGTTGTTTTGTATAGCTATATTTTATAAACAATTTATTTAAATTTGTTGTATTGATTTAATGATAAGAAAAATTGTAATAACCGCAAGGTGAAACAATAAACAAATACTTACTAATTATCGCATATAAATACAAGTAATTAATAATTTATTAAAAAAAAATTTTTTTTTTCTTATGTATTCATTTTTGATTTTATTTTATTTTTTTTTTTTTTTTTTTATTAAGTATTGGGACAATTACATTATTTTATTATATTACATCAATTATACTTTACCAATCATCCTAACATACTCACAGTTTTTAGTGAAAAATTAAATAATTTTAACATCACCATCCGGAGGATTCGAGAAGCCAGTACCTTACGCGCGAGAGTCAGACACCTTACCGCTACGCTACGGAACCAGCAGGAAAATTTTAGTTTAGTTGTGCTTCTAGTACTTTGTTTTCATATTGAATGGATATATACAGTCAACTGCTTATAGATTGATCTAAACGAGATAAATATGTGACTCTTTTTATAAATAAATTTTTTTGTCGAATCGATAACATAAAGACTTTCATTCAAATATAGTTCGATATTTTGTAATGAATACATTTATATTGTTGTCGAATATTTTTCAGTTTTAATGTGATTGCGTGAAATTATTTCTTTAACTTCATCGGATTCTCTCTCCAAGAAACTCGTCGGTTGACACGACACGTTCGGTATTATAAGTAGTTCGGAAACTACTTTTATTTCATTGAAATATGTAAAGTTGTCAAACTAAACGTTTCAAGAGTTTCAGTTAAATTTCTCAAAATTGAAAAGTTTCCTTCAACAAGTTTTTATTTTTAAATCAAGTACATCCAAACTTTAATTTAAATATATTTTACTATTCAATCAAATGTTAGTTTAATTACGGTGAAACTTAAAAACTTTCTCATAAACGTTTAAGCAATTTCTCATAATCGAGGAGAGATTTTAATTCAATAAAAATGATTTTCTTGAGACAAACTAGTTTTTGTTGCTTCAAACGAATTTGGTTTCACTGAAGAGGAAATTCGTCAAACTCCTAGGGAGTTTGAAGTCAGTACCTTATTTTTTACAGTGTCTAAATATACTCAATTAGAATTCAGATCTTAAGTTACTTGAAGTAAATTTGAGTTTTTATCAAAGAATGTAGCGGAAGTAAAAAACGCAAACAGAAGTTAAGTTCGATGAACAAATTTATTGAACGGATTGGGAATGTAATTAATCAATATTGAATTCATAATAATACTATTTTTTATGACCAAAAATTTTATCGTTACTAATGAAGAAGGTGATCTCTGTTAATGTAAAACTAACCTACGCTGGATATGAGATGTATGTTTCCTGTCGTTATTTCTGAAAAAGGTGAAAATGAGTAAATAGATTAAATCTGATAGTTTAATTGAGTAAAAAAAATGATAAGCTTCGCTACAATGAAGGGAGTAAAAACATACCATATTCGTATTCCTTTGTACATTTCCTGGTAGACTCTATGGGCGTGGGTGCATTGGGGTCTTCAATATTCGGTCGAACAACCAAGACAGCCTTTTTTAATTTAGGAGCGTGACATCGGATAGCTAGATCATAAATCCTTGGAGCATGTATGGCACGAAGATATTTACAAGCAAGCGTCGCTTCGCACATTTTTTTCAGTCTTATCAATTTATATTTATCAGCAGCTTCTAGTAAATACTCTAAATGATCATCTAAGTTACAGACCTTATCAGTATAGATAAATTCCACAACTTTTTTAAATATCTCTGGATGGATACCCGTAAGAGTTAATTCAGAATTGTTATTGCTATCGAATATTTGTTGATGACGAACAACATCTTCGTATAATACAGGACAACTTTTTTCTAAAAGATTTTTATGTACTCGAAATGGAATATCTTGCACCTTCATGACAACAACATCGCCGCAATCTTCTCGTTTGTTATATATCCCAAAGTAATCACTTGGTACCTCAGCTGGAGCTTTAATTGGTGACCCTTTCGGACGAGGTATCATCGGATAAAAATCACAGTAAGAAAAAACTTCTATGAGCAGTGTCATACTGTTATTTGGAAGCAGTTCTTCTTTCGTTCTCTGGAAACGGTAAGGAACGAAAGCTGGGTCTTCACGATTAATATAAGTACTTTGGTCACTTGTTCCAATGTAAAGATGATTTTTGTCTATATCAACCAGGTAAAAGTTATAGGTGGCACATTTTAGTCCGCTTGTAGGGATGAATGATAAACTCAGTCCGCCAGGAAATAACTTCGAACTTGAAATTTTCAATACGACTTTCCACTCGATTACATGATCTGTAAATTTCAATTGTTCAGAAAAATCTTTATCCAGAGTGACGGGGTCCTCATGTCCGTTACGATCTGCACGTTCAAGTAGTTGATTTATATTCGGTATTTCCCATGCCTTACGGGTTACATGATAGTTATGAAATCTTGTTCTTAGAGGCATTTTCAATTGACACAATTTAAATTAACACAACTTTCTTTTTTGAATTCTGCGATAAACCCAAATAATGTAATTTTCCACTACCAAGTATCAATGACGCAGCAATAAGATATAATTACTATAGTGGTTTGTAGCTATGAGGCTATGACTACGCTTCCGTTTGCCAAGATCAACAATTCAACTGTGATCAACAATAACTAGTGTGTTCTAGGGTGCGTTCCACTAAGCGTTCACAAGGCTCAAAACGCCTCAAAATCCTATCTAAGTACACGTGAGCGGGGCGTTGTGAACTAGGGATGGCAAAGTCGATTGCGATTCTAATCGAAAATCGACTTTTCTTTCAAAAAAATCGATTTTTTAGAATCGACTTTCAGTTTCTGAAGTCGATCAAGAATCGATTTTCAACATTCGACTTTGAGATAAATTCGTCTAAGCCAAGTTGGTCCGAGAGGTGATGAAATATTTTAATGAAGTATTTGCTGCACTTTGAAATTTTGCACGGTCACACTTTTAGAATTCATAAATAATAAAGCATATGTTTGGCTGATCCTTTTTGTAAAGGAGATACTGCGTATAGGGAAATTTGCAAAAATTATGTCAGATAATCTGTTTGCTTCACGATCAACATAAAATTAAATGAAATTGATGAAAATTTTTAAGACAGAAATGAATAAGCCAGTTACTTTTAGAAATAAAAATATAGAACCAAACAACCCAAAAATTGGATTTTTATATAATAAAAACGAAGTGATTGATTCAAGTTGAAATTTTAATAGCATCTAAATAATATTTACATAAAAATACTTAAAAAAAGCCTTACACTTTCGTTAATGTTAAACAACAACTAAACTTTAAATAAATTTCACATGAGCTGAAGTAAGAATCGCTTTAGACAGTAATATATGGGGCATCCTACACCAATCACTCAGGTCGTGGACCTAATAATTGTTTATTTACTCAATTACTTTACATGTTGTAGTCTTTGTTGTAAGACACATCCACGATTTATTTCCAATTTTTAAATCGCTTTTTCAAAAAGTTATGGATTTTTGAAAATTTTGGATAAACAATATTTGGATGTGACTGCGTATTAATTCTGACTCAAAAATCGATTAAAATCGACTTGTTGTATCGATTAATCGATTCCAAGAATCGAAATGAACAGAGTCGACGTGGGAATCGAAAATCGATTCTTTGATAGATCTTTCCATCCCTAGTCCTGAGGCATGTGTTTTCTTTTACTTGAAAAGAAAAAACCAAATTCCCCACGTATTTTTTTATTAAAAAGAAGCTTTTTATGGAGCGCCTGAGAAAATTTAGTATTTAACGACCACCCTAAAATATAGATATACAAATACATGAGTGATCGGGTACTGATTCCCTGATCGGGTACTGTGTCTCTTACCTTATTCAATAATTGAGAAATTATTTATGCATTGAATGCTATCAATAAAACAATATTAAAAGCTAGAATTTTTAGAAAAAATTTTATTTTTCATTGAACTGTAAGTTTGTCAATCGTAAAAAAGCCTACTTTTTTTTAGAACATCTTAATACATATAGAAACAAAAAATTTGTTTATAATACAATTGCTCTACATCATTCAGGTCAATGGGAGTGTAAGTGAATATGGAACAAAATAGTGTTGATATGAATTTATCGGATGCGTCACGAAGCGATTTTATTTTTAAAAATTTTATTTGACTAATATATATTTTCTTTCAGCTTTTAACCATTATAATAAATCTATAAGAATTGTTTAAGCAGACGGTGCTCAACGTTGAGCAAATATAGAAAGAACTGAATTAAAAGAAAATGAATTATATATTCATAAAAGTATATATTAAATAAAATTGTAAAATTAAAAATAATTATTTCGTTATTAATGAATTGCATGTTTTAAATTACGAGTTTGAATTATTTTTAACAACTTTAAGAATACGTTTTTCTTAGAAATAAATTTGTTTTAAATATCTTTGATAGTGTAAACTAAAAATAAAAATAATTATTGAAATAGAGATAATAAAATTTAAATTAATTAAAAATTTTTTTTTAAACTGCACGAGGAAGATGTATTTGAGCGATGGGTTTGGTCATAATAATTATCATAAAATTAAATTAATTTTTTTAATAAGAATTAATGAAAAATTAATAATTGACAATAGTATTGTCGGCCATGACGCAAATTGTCTCAAAAAAAATTTTTATGAAAGTTCTTTTGGTAAATCTCGATTATATTTGAGAAGAAAAAAAAATAATAATGGATTTTATGATTTTTAATAGTAATTTGTAGATGGGTATAGTAAAGTAATTGTAAAATAAGTAAGTAAAATGAAAAAAATTATTCACCTTAATGAAATTTAATATTAATTATTATTATTAGTACAAAAAAATATGTTTAGATTATATAAATAAGAAGACATTCTTCAAATCACTGTTTTTTGTCAGTCGTTTTATCATGATTTCTGCAATAAAAGCCTTATAATTAGTAATAACATATATTTAAAAAAAAAGGATATAAATATTTATAAAATAAACATTTCTCACCATAATTAAAACTAATAAAATAAATACATAATTTGACTTAAATTGAATCAAAGCGACTTCTGCGTCGAGCATAAGCACCCATACAAGCAAAAAATCCAATAATTCCAATTATTAATCCTAAAATAAGTGCTAATGTATCGCCAAAATCAAAATCATTTGACGCAGAAACAAATTCAAATGTCCAAAATATTGAAAAAATAAAAAACCAAAACATTTTTAAGATCTTATTTTTATTCAATTATAATATCGATTATAAATAATAGACATTTGTTTACTGGTTATGTCAAATGATATATGGTTGATTTATTGAAAAAAATACGTCGGGTGTTTTCGGTTTCTGTTCGGGTCTTAAATGCTAAATCAACTATGGAATCATTACGAAATGTGCTGCACAAGCGTAGCTCAACGTAACTACAAATTTATAATTAAAACTCTTGTTTTAAATTAAATATTTTTTTTTTTTGTGAAAATCGCTGTTGCTATCATTTTTATTAAAATATTTAAAACGAATTTTACGACTTGAGTTGTCTATGATTGAAACTGAAACTTTAAACTTTTAAAAACTTTATCATTTTAAATAATTAAATGAGATTCAGTTAAATTTGAATAGTTCATATGTATATGCAACGATATTTAGTTTAAAAAATAAGACTTAAATTTTTACCATTAGATAATAATTTATTTAAATTATCATTTTTATTTGTACTTTCGTACGTGTATCAGTTGCTGTACTGTTAGGTCATTATTGATATTATTTACCGTTAAACCGAGATTGGTCGATAGGCTCATTTATTTCGACTCCTAATTTTTTTCCATAACTTAATAGATTTTCCAGAGTTTCTACAAGAAATCAAATTTAATATTCCCAAAATTGGATGATGGTGAATGTAACAGACATTTGTCAATTGTTATGATTTTAAAATAAATGAACAAAATGTAAATCGAATAAAAATAAAAAATTGCGAGTTTATACAATTTAAAAACATGAGTGTAAATGTAGCAAGGCAAAAGCCCCTATACCCGCTCACTTTTCATTGGAGTGAGATTAAATCACTCAATATAAATAAATAAATAAAAAAAAAAGAAAAGCCATATTTTTGTTTTATAGTTATTTTTTGAAGTTTCGAGTATTAGAATTAAATTTTAGTTTGAAGAATAAGGTTGATAATTAATTATTATTAATTTTTTAAATAAGGTCCTTAAGTGTACCCATAGTCGCTCACTAAAAGTTGTCATGTACCATTACTCGATCAACACATGGTCCTATAATCGCTCAAAGACAATATCAATTAAACTATGATAAGTCTATTGATTTGGAAAGTAATTTATAAATTATATAACTTTATTCTTTCATAATATAAAATTTCATGAATTTTGAAAATGTATTTAATGAGATATAGTTATAACAATTTTTAAAAAATTTGACGTAACCTAAATTTAATCCAATGAATGAACGTTAAAGTAAAAAATACCCGGCTGAGCTCGATTTTGAAAATAGTCATTTAATTTAAATTTATAATCCATTATAAAATAATTCTATACATCATATTTTAATATATTTAGATTCACAAATAATTATATATCAATAATATTTTTAGTTGTAATTTTTTTTTATAAAAATTATAAAAAAACGCCTTAAACAGCTAAGTGAGCGACTAATGGTACTGAGCGAGTATAGCGGCATTTACCTTAGTCATAAGACAATTTTTAAAACTTTAAAATAATAAAATAAAATTTAAAAAAATTCATTTACTGATTTTGGAATTGTCTAAACAAGAATTTTTTTATTTTTATTTTATAAACATTGTATTTTATTATTTTAAAGTTTAAAAAATTGTCAGATGTCTGCCAACTCCTGCTTAAAAATCCGATAGATTCATAAGCGTGAATGTAGCAGACATCAGACAAATTTTAAATTATTAATAGATAGAGTAAATAATTAATAAAATAAAAATTTGAAAAAATGCGCATTTAAAAATTTTTGAAATTATTAAGTGCATTTTTTATAAATATTATTTTTTTAATTATTTATAATTTTAAATTTGTCTGACATAAGACCCTATACTTAACTATAGCACTTTTCACAGAACTCATTCATTTGTATAAAATCTCTATGAGAATTTATGAGAATCTATTGGATTCTATGAAATTTTCTAAACAAGTGTACTTTACTGTCTTTTCAAAAACCGGCATGCGCATATTTTTTATTTTTATCTTTCTAATTATTTAATTAGTTTATTTATAATTTAAAATTTGTCTCATCTGCTTACGATTTAAACTATTTTAGAGATTTTTCAAATTACCTATTAATATATTTACTGAACTACATATTCTACGGTATCTCCAATATTATCAATAAACATTTTTATATATTTTTCTCAATCTTTATCTGACTGCATCTAAATTGTCTTATTTTATTTTTTAAATTGCAATATATCAATAAAAATACAATAAATTGGGAACCTCAAGCAAACTATCAGCGGTTTCTGTAATTTTAACAGAGGGCCAAAAATTTTTTTATTTTTAAAATTCAAATTCGTCTCGGAAAACAATGGTTCTATTTTAAATTCTCATTTACTGAATCAGCCTAACAAAGAAAACTTCATTCATTTTTTTGAATGTGCGAAAAAGAATAAGTGATGTTTCACCAATTTAGTGTCAAAAAAAAAAAAAAATGTATGTATAGTATGTGAAAAAAAAAATACTGGTATCAAGCGCCATCTGTAAATAAAAACCCTAGTAATATAGAAAAATGATTGGTTAAAATTTATTAGATTGGTAACAAAAATATAGGGAAGTTAAATGAAAAAGCAGCCATCGATAAGCATTTTATGATTATGGTGGCGTCACTCGATTAATGGGAAAAACGGCTGGACGCGTATCGACCGAGTAATAATTCATTAATATTTCCTGTTACTATCATTATTTAAATAAATTTATGGTTATTTAATCAACCAATTGGGTAAGTAGATTATAATAAAACTATTTAATACAATAAATATATAATATAATTAGTTATTAAATATATAACGCATGCACGGCTCAATCGTAGCCATTTTGCTATCCGTTGATAAATTCATGACATTCCCGTACCGACTGGTAAGCTTCGTTTGAAAACAAATTTCATTTGAAATAAATTTTTTTACTTATTATTTACAATATCAATAACATTATCTATTTTATAAACAATTGAATTTATTTATAAATTAAGTATTTCGATGACTATGTCACTGATTACGCATCATGCATCCTCCATGCTCCCTACTGGCCATTCGTTCTAATACTTTTAGTCCTCCTATTGTCACACTTTAACCTTTCAAAATTCATGGAGTGAATTATATTCACTCAATAATTATTCTTTTTTTTTATTTTTATTTATTTCTCCACCGATAAATTATCAATTTAAATGTATACACAAAATTTTAATTCTTTAAGAATTCAAATATTTTTTTTTTTTTTATGATGCCTTTGAATAAAACAATTCATGCGATTCTAGCGTCATGTTTTGCCAGAAACCCTTATAATAAACCTGATATTGTTTAAATTTTTTTAAATTTTGTAAAATAATTATGAAAGTAGGTTTTACAAACATATAATTACTTATTATTATTATAATGAGTGATTAAGTAGAAATTGTATTTAGCTTTCAGGGTATTTAAAGTATGGGTGACAAAAGTGGAAAGTCAACAGCTATGGAAGTAGAAGAGTTGAAAGCTATTTTAGAATCTAAAAGTGGTAGTGTTATGGAGGAAGAAATAATTTATGCATCAGTAGAAGGTGAAGATACTGAAGCTGCTGAAGAAGTCCAAGGTGATGAAATAGTAGAAATTATCGAAGAGATTGAAGTTGTTGAGGGTGAAGAAGAGGAAGAATCACCAAAGGCTGTTTCTGTAACAGAAAGTATTCATGATGAATCTTCACAAAGTCAGGACAAAGTAGAGCAGATAACTGATAAAAGATCTAGTGATGATGATCATCAAAATAATTATACTCGACAAGTAGTTAACTATGACGCTGATGAGGATTGGACACTTGAAGAAAGTGATCCATTAGAATTAAAATCAAATAATTCAATTCAATCGTCTAAAACTAAAGGCAAATCTGAAAGCAAGACTATTACTGTTAATGGAAATAAAGTTGCAACTAAAAAAGCTGATGATGTTTATCGTAATGCTAAGTCTTGTAATTCGGAGTATGGTGAAAGTATGATTAGATCTGATGATGATAATCATCATGAAATTGTCGAAAATGACTTGGTTTATACTGTATTAGGTGAAAAAAAATCATCTGATTCATCTAAACGTCAAGAAGATCCACGTTATATTAAAGTAATTATTTTTAATCTTAATTCATATATATTGTAATTAATTTAATTTAAATGAATGACTTTTTTTTTTAAGATGGAAAGATTGGATGAAAATATTCCTGAAGAAGAAGGAGCAATTTATTATGAAGATAGTGAGATGGGAACCTTGTACGTGACTTCAGCAGTCAATGAAGGTGAACAGTATCAGTATGAAGAACAAGCTTTGGAACAAGAAGATCAAGAACAAGTAGAACAGCAAGAACACTGGGATGAATCTAATGAAATGATGATAGAGGAACAAGGGCCAGAGGAAAATCATCAGGTATATTAATTAAGTAATTAATAAAGATATTGATACTGTTTAGTATAAAAATTTTAAATAGATAATTTTTAATTTGATAAGACTCTTAATGAATATAGAGTAATTATAATTATAATATTTTAGGATCAAATATACTTACATGAGGATGAGGATGGCCAGCTATACTTCAAAGATGAAAATGGTGTAATGCAACCAGTCTATTTAACTGAAGATGGTAATTATGCCATTGCAGATACATCTGAAGATCAAGAAAATCAAGAGTTGAGGATTAGTCAGAAATCAGATGAAGCAGTTTTAGGTGTTCAGGACTTGGATCCTAATACACTGCGACAGGTAAGATTATTTTTAAACGATTTTTTAATTTATAACAATAAATCAGAGGACATTTTTTTTTTGTAACGTGTACTCGCGACGTATAGGCGTGAAATTCATACCATTAGATTCTGTGTGTTTTGGAGATGATTTTAGTGTATATTTTATTGTCGATTTATTATTTATAACTTACTTTTTTTAGCTTTTAAAAATATTCAATGACTTAACTGTCACAAGGGTATTAAAATTTTATCCATTAAAAAAAAAATTAAAACATTAATTGAAAAAATATAAATACGGTTATGACAGTTGAAAGCCATTGAATATTTTTAAAAAGTGTGTGGGGGGGGGGGGGTACTGTCTGAAAATGGCCTTAAGAATAATAAAAATTTACATTCGATTTTCGCGCTTTATGTCAATTGTTTTTATTCAAACTGAATAATTTGTTGATTGTATGAATCAACATAACGCTTACTGCAATTAGTTTTTTAAATGAATATCATTAATTCTGGGTAGACATCCATATAAATATGTGGTTTATAAAAATTAACTTCTTAAGGTGGTTGTGGAGGCGCTAAAGAGAACAAAGTTCCGTTTTTCATCTATAAGTCCAGTACTTTTCAAACTTGGTAGGGATATTTATCAAAGTACACTTGGACTTACTAAGACCGGATGTTCCAAATATAAATCTCTAAACAGATTGAAGTATAGATAATTAATTAAATGGTTATCAGTTAAATTGTTTAAAGAAATTATACTGAAAAACAAGAGTATTTCCATTTTTAAATCTTTTTTCATCATCTTGGGTGTAGATTTTAGGGAAACCCAGTTTTCGTAGATATCTATAAAATATAAGGAACATGCCTACCATATTTCAAGTCTGTCGGAGTTATAGTTTAAAAAAAGGACTTTATTGTTATTAACTCTCTTACCACTTTTTTTGGGAGTCAGTTTTTGTAAACCCGTACTTAGATAGTTACAAATAAACCATTCCTGCGTAGCTGCGAGTAAAAGCTACGAAATTATACAAATAATTATAATGACAAAAAAAATTATTACTATTTTAACTTATGCCCAGCAAAGCGGGTGAATAACGGCTAGTTTATAATTTTTAAATAAAAATTATTATTATTTTTTAAGGGATCATCTACTTCGAGTCCAACTAATAATGACGTCGACAATGAGGATAATACTGTCACTATATCTTTGATTATATCAGAGGATGAAAATGGTTTGAAGAGAACTCAAGTTATTATTCCAACAGCAGATGCATTGAAGTGTGAAATTTGTCAAAAGAGTTTCAAAACTCAGTTCCAATTACTTCGTCATAACAGATTAAAACATGCTCGTGAAGAAGATATCACAACCCGTAACTTCCCTTGCGACTTATGTCCAAAAAGATTTCCTGATCAAAATTCACTGGCTAAGCATCGGAAGACACATACAGGTGATCGACCATTCCAATGTTTAGAATGCCAGGAAACATTCCCAACTGCTCCTGCATTACGTCGTCATATGAGTTCTCATAATCCAGAATCAAAACCATTACCTTGTATCTATTGTGGTCGTCGTTTCCTTGATAAGCCGGCACTTCAAGTTCATGAAGCGTCTCATTTGGCTGCTGAACAACAACGTGGCCACACTTGTGACATTTGTAATAAATCTTTTATGACTCCAACTGATTTAATGGTACACAAGAAAAATCATGATCCCGATAAGAAATTTGATTGTGAAGTATGTGGTCGGGAATTCAATCGTCTTAATAATTTACAGCGTCACATGATGGTTCACCAACAGGTACGTGAAAAAGCTGCGGTAAGTTACTCATACATACAATTATCATTATCATTTTGTTGTTATCAAATTTTTCATTTTATATTTTCTTTTTTTGTTTCTTGTTATTAATGTATATTTTTGTGATTAAATTTTTTTAAACAGCAAGGACAAAGTCAAGAAATTTTATCGTGCGATGTATGTGGTATAACTTATAAATTTATGAGCTCATTGACCCGGCACATGGTAACATCGCATATGAATCCTGAAAAGTTACGACAACAAGCTGAAGAGCAACGACGAAAACGTGAAAATAATTACAAACGTTATCTGGAGAATCGTAAAATGTATGAAACCCAACATGGCACTGGGTATGGAAAACGTAGTTACAGAAGTGCTATAAGTAGTGATCCAGATGACGATTTTGCATGAGAATTATCGGATGATTCACTCGATGAGTATTCAAGTTCTTCATACAAATGCCGATTAAATCGTCAAAATAAACGTAATCATTCTGTATCTTATAATAATTATAAGTGGCGTTACGGATATCAGTAATGCATTTAATGTAATAATAAAATCATTTATTATTGACAAAAAAAATAAAGAAGATAATGAATTTTAAAAATTTAAAAGATACTATATTATTAGATATTCAGTTAAAAGCATATTGTTTAATTAAGAACATGATAATTTTTTTTTTTACAATTAATATTTACACTTATTAAAGTTATTAAAATAAAACACTAGTTTTTAGAATTGAAAAATGATAAACAATATTAATTTGATCAATAATTATAACTATAAATATATAATCAATAAATTATAATTATAAATTTTATGATAATTGTATGGATTTGAAATGATTGGACGGTTTTTTTTTTAACTGTTAGTATTTTAATAAGTGTGTGTTTTGAGGTAATTGTAAGCGAGAGAATAAATATTAAAATCTATGTGTAGTTGTATTTTTAATTTTTAAAATAATTATGATGAATTAATTAACTTTTAATGGTATGCATAATAAAGTTACAATTATATGGTATGAGTAATAAAACTTTTTTTTTTATTGTTGCTGACATAAAAATTCAATAGATTTAAAATACGCATATTTAATATCATACTCCATATCATACCAAAAATTAATCGCTATACATTCATGTGATTGTTGTACATGATGAAACCACAATGATGGAAGATAGAGTAAATCACCAGCTTCAACTTTAACTTTTATCGTTGTTGCATTTTTATATTCTGGGTATCTAAAATTTAATTTATAATTATTTATTTATTCAAAATTAAAGTTTACTTTTACTTAAGGCAGACTAAAATTAAAGATTTATAAGTGTAAATGTCGCAGACATCAGACAAATTTAAAATTATTAATAAATAGAGTAAATAATTAATAAAATAGAATTTAAAAAATTTTGAAGTTAAAAAGTGCATTTTTTATAATTATTATTTTTTAAATTATTTGCTATATTTATTTAAAATTTTAAATTTGTCTGATGTCTGTTACATTCACACTCATAAAGATTTCAATTACTTTTCATAGTTTGGATTTAACGGATCAATTGAAATCCAAGGTATTAAATTTTCATTATCAATATTATCTAAACATGTTGATAAATTTTTTTTTTCATTAACAATAATATCCCATTTATTATTTGATTGTTTTTTATATACCGCTGATGGATATTTGTCATAAGGAATCCATGGTAAATCCGTAGGTGGATGTAAAATAAAATTTTTTTCCCCATTTACTACACAGTATATGTTTTCATATGGATCCTTATGCACTAAAAAATTTAAATTTAATGAATATTGTAAAAATTAATTATTATAATAAAGATTATTGTGAATATTAAATATATAAAATAAAGAAAAAAAATTACTTGATGTTACTGCACGTTTATCGCCCATCCAAAAATTAATAGCATCGGGATTTTTTCCAAATACATCATTAGCCCATGCAAGATTATCAATATCGTGCCATAATTCATAAAAATAACTTTCAAAATTTGAATTTTGTTGTTGTATATAAAAAATTTCATCATCAGTGGGATTATCTAGTTTATCTAAAAATAAAGACATCTTCATTTCACGTTCTTCTGGTAACATAAAATATTTTTTATTGTTATCAGACAATACTGCATCTGCATAACCATTTGGAGTAACAGCAACTGTTACTAATTTATCTGATAATAATTTACGGAAATAATTAACATTCCATTTATTAATTGCCGGCCATTTAGATACTCCATTTTTAACTAAAACTGGCACATTACGCGAAACATAATCACGATAAAATTTTAATGGATTTATTGCTACATGTTCTGCATTTATTGTTGCAATTTCTTCGGATAAATATAAATCTAGAAAAAAAGCAAATTAATTATTACGAAATTAAAATATTATTAGTAATTAGTAAAAAAAGAAAATATGATAAATTAATTACCTTTAGCCTCTTGAGATAATATTTGAAAAGCTTTATTTATCTTATCTTTTTCAAAATTCTCCATCAGTATTTAAATTATTTTATATTATAAATAAATATAAAGATTTATTTAAATAATATTTTATAGTTAAACTCTGAAATTACTAATAAATTTTTTAATATAAAAAAAATTATACAGTTTTGTTAGAAATTTTTTTTTGTAAGTAATAACTAGACATACAAGTTTTATAATAAATTTTGTACGTTTATTGTTGAAAAGATTATATTTAAAATTATTGTTAGTAAAAAATAAATAGTATATATAAAAATTAATCAAGTAAACAATAAAAATATATTGTAATAAAAAATTTATAAAAATAGTATGTATTAAAAATATTGAACAAGTATAACCTCTATTATTGATGTAATTGTAATAATTTTTTAAGAATAATGATAAATAAATACAATTTTTAATTATAGATATTTTATTTATTATAGGATTGATGAAAATGGAAGATAAAGCAAAAAGTGAAGCAAAAGTAGCACCAGGAGATGGTATACGCTCTCTCAGGAGTACAATGCTGTTTAAAGCTGTTAATTTTGAATTATATGCACGCCCGGTAAAATATTTTTCATTTTTTATTACAGTAATATCTAAAGAAAAATTTATCAAAATTTTTTTTTATGTACTATATGTTTTTTTTTTATATTTCAAAGATATCTTACAAAAAATCTATATTAAAAAAAAAAAAAATGCACATGTAGAAAATTACAAAAATAACAGGTGAAATTCTTTTAAAATACCCTGATTAAAAGAAACGATTCGAAACTATTTAAAATGATTCAATTTTACTACTACATAGATATACATTCATCATTGAGTGAATCGTTTTGTTTAATCAGGGTATTGTATTTTTTTTTATAATTTATTGTTTTGAAAAAAATCAAAAAATTGATAGACGCCGGATAACTGCACTATCGTTTAAATTAACGTAAGGATTAAATTTCTTTATAATACTTAAAGTAGAAGCTATTAATTTTTTTGTTTTTTTTATTAAACGAAAAAATAAAGTACTTATAGAATATAGAAAAAAAGTACTAAAACCAAGACAGCTACCACGACTTATCCAAGACTAATACCAAGGCAATATTTTAGAAAAAAAAATTTTTAAAAAATATTGAATTGAAATTGAAACCAAATTCAAGACTAAAATCAAGACGAAATTTAAAACGAAATCCTAGACAAAATTGAAGTTTAAACCAAAACGAATCTCGAGACTAGAACCAAGACAAGATTTTAAACAAAATCGTAGACAGCAACCACGACTTAATCCAAGACTAAATCTAAGACAATATTTTAGACAAACAATTCAAGATAAACGTTAAACTAAATTCAAGACTAAAATTAAGACGGAATCCGAAACAAATCCTAGACAAAAATCAAGACAAAATCCTAGACAAAAATCAAGACAAAATTCTAGACTAAAATTTTTTATGTATGGTTAGATTAGCTATTCGCCAATTCGAATGTTTCAAAATAAATGACTATTTATATTTGAATCAAATTCTATATAATACAACTAGATGTGAGCTTAGCTTCGCGTAACGCTGCCAAACTTATTACTTATTGTTTTATATTTTTTTCAATTTCTAAAGCTCGTTTGTAATTAGACATTGTGAATATTTAATAACACCCACAATATTCAAAATGAAGGAATATTGTTCAGGAACTTTATGCTCAGAATTATTCCCTCAATTTAAATCTCACTGGTGTAAAACTAATTTTGGATTAACCTGTAGATGTCAAGTCTGATTGAAGAAAATTTACTCAATGATGAATGATGAATTTATATAATTTTAAAATCAAATTGTTTTGAATTGTTTTAAACCATTTCTAATCGTTTCCAATTCCCAAGTAGCACGCTTACCTTTGAAACATGTATAAGATATCAGTTTCTAGGCCGTTTTTAGACATATCGATAAGGCACCAACATGTTGACAAAACGGTCAGAAATTTATGTCACCGAAAAAGTATCTACTTAAAAGAGTTGATGTAAGTGACGACAAAAAGTAAATTACAAATAGTGGTAAAATAAGTTATCTGAACGACTTTTTAATTGATATAAGACGGGAAAAACAACACAAATTTTCTCTATTTCCGGAACCAACATTAGCATGTCGTATTAAAAGGCATCTTAAAGTTATTCTATGCTACTTGAGTTGTCTTTTCTAATCATAGATTAGTTTTGAAAAATCTTTCTGCGTATATTCCAATAATTTTATTCTACTCACAACCCTTATTAAAAAAAATGATTTGGAATAATTCAAAACAATTTGAAATGATTTAAAACAATTTGAATCGACTAATATATAGATATATACTTAACGTGGAGCAAATCATATTTCTTAATCAGGGAAGTAACTTGTTTATAAAAATAATAAAGTTGTCTGATGTTTGCTATTTGCAGTATCATAAGAGCATTAAGAAGAGTGCAAGGAGTGTAATCCTGAAGTGATCTGATCTGTGGTACACAGCGTAAATGGTAGTGAAAATGAACATTGTATCAATGTACTGCTTATGATAGTCACCATTTCTTTAGCTGAATTTTCAAATCAAATTTAAATTTAATGATTATTATTTATATGATAGATTCCTTTTCTGGTATAATTATTTTTAACTTCCCGCTAAGAAAATTGCAAATTTTCCAAAATTCGGGAAGTTATTCGGGAAGTTATTGGTTTCAGTCCGATTTGTGAAAATCGAAATTCCAACAGATGTCGACGTTTTGAGGTCCTAGAAAGCTATTCTGACTAATTTCACGATGATGTCCGAGTGTATGTATGTATGTACGTACGTACGTACGTGAATATTCTGTAACTTTTGAACGGATCAACCGATTTTGAACTTTAAGGTGTCATTCGACGCGGCTTTTTATTTACTATAAGCGCTGAAAATTTGAGCTTAATCGGTCGGGTACGTTCGGAGATATTTCAAAAATAAAAATTTTTCAAAAATGTTTTTTTTGAATAACTTTTAATTCGCTGAATGGATTGATCCCAAAATCTAATCAGCTCTTAAACTTTGTAAGCCGCGTCGAATGCCGTCTCAAAAATCAAAATCGGTTTATTTGTTCGAGAGAAACCGTTAACGAAAGAATTAAAAAAAATTTTTTTTTTTAATATTTTGAAAATTTCTCAAAAACGACTCGATAAATCAATTCCAAAATTTAATCAGTTGTAGAACTCAATAAAACGCGTCGATTGCCACCTTAAACGTCTCAATCGGTTTATTCGTTCAAGAGATATCGTTGTAGAAAAAATGGTAAAAAACGTTATTTTTCGAAAATAAACGCATACAAAAGTATTTTCGAGCTCGAAGAGCTCGAAAATGTATCCACAACAATTTTTCGAGCTCAAGGAGCTCGAAATGGGCGGGAAGTTTTGGGGCTGGCCCACAGGGTCAACCGACAGACCGATTTTTTTTTCTGATTTAAATGCATATATTAGATTTTGTATAGATCATGATGGAAACTGGTGCAATGGACTGTTAGTCTATGAGATTATATTACTTTATATTTTATATATATTTATGTTCTACAGACACACATTTGTGTGAATTGTTATAAAATTGCCGAAGGGCGTTAATAAATAAATATTTATATTTTTGTATGCAATAATAAACTGGGGATATTTTATCTGTTGTAGAATATGATCATAATGGCATTAGGTTTGACTGCAATGATTGGCTGTTCTGGATATATTTATTATATGCGATCAAAATATGAAGATATGGGTTATTATACAGCTATTGAATCCGATGGTAAGGAAACATTTAAAAAAAAAGAATCTAAATGGAGTACTTAATTATAAGCAGCAATAGCTTATTAAAATAATATTTTTTTCAATTTTTTAAATTATATTCATAATAATTATAGGAAAATTTTAGTTCTCATTTGATGAAAATTGTATTGTTTACTATTATTTATTGAATATATTAGTGAAAAATGTAAATAATTATATTATAAAAAAATAAACATTATTTATTCATTAATATATTTATTTTTTCAACAAATAACATTAATTTTGTGACATAAATCTCATTGTCTACAACTAATATTATTAATTACACACATCTATCATGTCGTAAACACACAGCAGTTTTTTTTTATATATATTTATGGAACTTGTAAATTTTTATATTTTATTTTAAGAAAAAAGTTTTAAAAATAAAATTTTCATTAGTAATTTCTCTTATATTTTTTTTTCTTTCACTTGTTAGACGTTTTTTTTGCAAGTGTAGACATTTAATTTGTGTAGAATATAAAAAATATGAGTTTCTGATTAAGGAATAAACTGTTTATCGAAAAAGTCAGTGTCATGACTAAAATATCCAATTCTTGAGGCGAAATGATACCGGACCTCTTTTTCATACTCAGAAAAATAAACGAAACTATTTTTGTTAAACTTGTAAAATAAATCAGAATTTTAAAACAATTTTCCTCAAAAACGAATGAGGATTTTCTAAAATATGAAATTTATAGTCTGTTGAAGTTCTAGAAAATGTCAAAAACTCTCTACTAAAGGTTTCAAATTTTGAACGGTGAATTAAATTTAATCATGGATCGTTTACTGCTACTTCTTAACTTCAAACGACAAATCCCTGATTAAAAAAATGATTTGAAATGATTTAAAACAATTTGAATCGACTAATATATAATTATACACTTAACATGGAGCAAATCATTTTTCTTAATCAGCGATAATATTGCATGCCTGATGAATGACATTTGACATTTTGGATTAGATATTTATTCATGTAACTAAACGATTTGTTAAAATTTACATTTGTAATAAAATTATTTTATATAACTCAATATTAAATATTTTAAATCACCATCAAATTCATAAATTTTTTATTTACTTTTTTAAATTAAAAAACATTAAACAAAAAATGCCTAAAATTTATGTAATATTTTTTCTGAGTATTTATTTTCAATTTGATATTGTAATTTTATACATATATATTTATTTGTGTACAACGATAAATTTTTAAATGCGTTGAATTCGAAAAAATATATTAACGTTATAGAAATAAAATTTAAATTATCGAATCAAATTTTAAAATAATTATTTAAAAACTTTAATTGATTATCCAATATTTAATCTCATTACGATCATTTATTGCTAAGATAGTTTTATCCTACTGCTATTTCTATTGAGTATTGTTGATTAACTTTTTTAAGAAGCTCATTGGTTTAAACCCTGAATGTTTATTATCATTATTGAAAAATTTCATACGCATTGATATCAGCTAATTTTACTGATTCAAAAATAAAATTTGTAAAATTTAGTTTGAACATTTTATGTTTTGTTTAAAATTCAAGAAATTTAATGCAACGAAATTGATACATTACGAATAGTCTATATGTAATTATATTGAATTAATGAACATTGATATATGTATATATATGTATACGTAACTATTTATATTTCATTAAACATATAATCTATTTAAACTCACGAGAACAGTGTCAAGTGCTACGATTCTTTGGCACGTGGTTCAACAAAACATAAAAAATAATATAATACGGAATGCACCATAATATGTATACACAATAATGCATTATTAATTGAATTCTTTGTACTTTTTTTACCATGCTAATGTTTTTTCTATTTAACAAATCTCACAAACAAATCCTACCTTTACTTTTTGTTAAACTATTTGTTTTAATCTAACATCAACTCGTATATTTATTAGGATGGTTGTCAAAAATGAAATTTTTTTCGCGCTTTTTCTTATTCTTATTGGCTATTGTCCCATAAAGACCACGTGCCATTCAAGCACTCCTTAAAAAATTGCTTTCTCCGGTAAAAACATGAGGGAATTTCTGTAAAAAATGGAAATAACACGCGCCATAAGAAGATTGATGTTTATTTTTTTATGAATCCATGAAAAAATTTTACGAAATATGCTGAGTTGAAAGACACTTCAAATAAATAATTTTTAAAAATATTTCAAAAAATTTTCGTGAATACTTTAAGGAATCTCAAAAATAATAATTAATTGCATAATACTTATTATAGTGATGGACTATTTCTAATAATATAAAATATAACATTAGTTGATATTTAAAAAAATACTTCTTGTAGTAACTAGGTCAGATTCACGAAAGTTTTTTTTTTTAATAGTTTTATATTCATAGGTTTTTTTGAATAGTTTTAAATATTCATTCTCTGAAAAAAGGATACATTTTTTATAGAGAATTAAAATTCTTATAAAATCATTTATACAGATTTTTTTCAAATCTGCATAGTTTATAGGATATTTCCATGGATTCATAAAAAAACTCAACTTCGATTCCCTCGCGGCGCATGTTATTTTCATTTAAAAAAAAAAAAAAAAAAAATACTTTTAAATACTTCCCTCATGTTTTTTAACGAAAAAAAAACTTTTTAAGGGACGCCTGAAAAAATTTAATTTTCAACGACCATCCTAATATTAATATTCTGCTAACATGTCCGCTATTATGTCATACGTATATAAGAGGATAGTTTTCCTATAAATTATTGTTCTCTTGTTTTTAATATTTATCTGGATTCTCAACCGTTTGATGTGAATTGTATCGCTAATTATAAAACTACCATTGTTGTATACAAGACACTTAATGATATATGGTCAAGAAATAATATTTTATATTTTATTTTCTCTTTATTATTGATTGGTTATATTTTTATGGCTGGATTTAAACGGAATTTTTCGCTGGATCTGAAAACAATGTAACAGCATCATGAAAAGCATTAGCCACATAGTCGATATTTTTATCAGTTAATGCGCATATATTTATACGTCCACTACGAAGCATGTAGATATGATAATGATCCTTTAAGTGTGCAACTTGTCTTTCTAAAATTTATAAAAAAATATTTTATGTAAAATAAATAATAATAAATAAATAAATTTATATTTCAAATAATTTACCAGTTAAACCAGTATATGAAAACATTCCTATTTGATTGATAATATGATCCCAATTGCCAGGGGTTCTCAATTTTAATAGTCTGTCATACAATGCTTTTCTCATCAGTTTTATTCTGTCAGACATTACACGAATGTGATCTTTCCTGTAATTAATTTATACGAATAAATATTTTTATATAATAAATATATTAATTAAAAATTTACCATTCTTCATGTAAATCGTCATTGCCCAAAACAGTAGCAACGATACGAGCACCATGATTTGGCGGGTTACTGTACATTCCACGAACAATTAGTGTCAGTTGTGATTTAACTTGTGCTATTTCTTTAGTATTATTCATAACAACGACGAGATTACCAACACGCTCATTATATAAGCCAAAGTTTTTAGCAAAACTTTGAGCACAGAAAAATTCAATTCCACGCTCAGCAAAAAGACGAGGTGCGTATGCATCATGATCAACATCCCCGCTCGCAAAACCTTGATAAGCACTATCAAAGAATGTAAACAATTTTTTTTGCTCAATTACATCAGCTATTTGTTTCCATTGTTCATGAGTAGGATCACACCCCGTTGGATTATGAGCACACGCATGAAGAATAATAACTGAATTTTCTGGTGCGTCTCTTAGATCTTGTAGCATACCCTCAATATCAACGCTACGTGTTTCTGCATTCCAATACCGATATTCACATCCTTTTTTAAAGCCTGCGTTGGTAAATACCAGTTTGTGATTTTCTGTTGCAGAAAAATAAATATCATAAGTTAATATAATTTTTTTTTAAATAACAAATAGTTTTATTATTATATGTATTTGTAATTTTGTATTTACCCCACGTAGGTGTACTGTAGTAAAAAGTATCATAATGAAAAATACGTGAAAGAAATTCAGCTCCAACACGTAAAGATCCAGTGCCTGAAAGCGACTGTATACCAAATGCTCTGCTTTGAAGAATTGCTTGGGATTTTTGGCCCAATAGCATAGTCGTTGCAAGTCGACTGAATGCCTCTAAACCAAGAATTGGAAGATACTCATGATTTTGAGCATCGTCTTCAGCTAATAATTTCTCGACTTTTCTTACTGCTGGCAAAACCCATGGCTTTCCTTCATTGGTTCGATATGCTAAAAAGATTAAATATTTATTTATTTGGTGACACGACCATTGAACCGAAGACAACTGATCCTTCGACAATTTCTCCGAGCGATAATTGGTTTGAGACGCTATTAATCTGAGTATCAACCGACTGAATGATATAAAATTTGGTGGTAGTTTATTCTTGGAGTACTTGATTATGGTGTGAATTAATTTCACTAGATAATTTTTTCAGTACCATTGCAAGCATGGGTGTGTTAACATACTATTGTAATTACACAGACAAATCTTTGAAAAAAGGGCACATTACCTTTGAATACGTTTGTGTTTACACATTTATAATTTTCCCAAAAAGTAAGTTACCGTAAATTTTAACCGCCACTCTTAGAAAATAGACGAATTCCGACGGCGACTTACTCTCTGGGAGGACTTTAACTGATATTTTATTCGGGGATATTAACTTGTGTAACCAATAATATTGGTTGCATAATCGTTTGGATCAATTGCCAGCGGATTAATTATTTACGGATCAATTATCGTGAGTCAATTGTCGCAGATCAATTGTCCTCGGACTAACTGTCAGATAACCATTTATTTATTTATTAACGCTTTCACCAATTTACAAATTTTACAGTTTACATTTGCGTTATCACAGTGCGAATAATAACAAAAAAGAAACTACAAAATATTAACAAATGATCTTGAGGAATAAACTACAAAAAATAAACATAAATAGTTATATACACTTATCCAAAAAATTAAAGGAACAAGAAAATTTTATAAAATTTTTAGCGATTTTTGGAAGTCTGTATTTTCGTGAAAAATGATCGTATCGAAAAAATAAAAAAAGCAAATTAAAACTTGAAATCTCTAGTTTAAACATCTTTCAGCAAAATAATTTTTTGAGCTGCGGTTTTTGCGTACGAAGAGAAAAGGATTCTTTTTTATTTGAAGGCTGATATCTCAGCAGCAAATTGTCGTGCAGAGAAACAAAAAAAAAGCAAAATATAGCTGAATAAATTTCCTAAACGAACTATGAATTGGTTTTTTCGAACAAAATTTTCCCGGCCCCGTAGACCTAAAAAACAAAACTAAAAAATTTAGAAAAATTTTGTCTTGACCTATTTCTTATGATTTCGCAAAAACCGTAGCTCAAGAAATTATTTTGCTGAAAGATCTTTAAACTAGAGATTTCAAGCTTTAATTTGCCCTTTTATTTTTTCGTTACGATCATTTTTCACGAAAATACAGACTTCCAAAAATCGCTAAAAATTTTATAAAATTTTCTTTTCTTGTTCTTTTAATTTTTTGGATAAGTGTAGTTCAAATTATTGCTAATTATTGGACTCAGCTTTCACTCTATTTTCCATTTCCACTTAAATTGACTTTTTGAATGAGTTAAGCGACCCACTAAAGAAATTTACAGATTTTGAGTATTCATTGATTAGATTAAAAATTATATTCCTGGGACCGTTTTGTATAAATGACTTATTGGAGTATGGAATTTCTAAGAATATTTTCCCTTAGATTCGTATTCGGGATGCTGAACGACATCTGATAATATTTCTATATTGATTTATAATTGAGTAGTATCAGACAGGAATTAATTTAAATCTGTTGCTCTCATGTTGTTTATTAATGTGTTTAGTGATAATAAACTAGGTGATAAAGTTTCCTAATCATGTTAATGATAATAAAAATATTATTTTATCATGGCTCTGTCTGCATGGGCTATTACATAACATTTATCTTGTAGTATTTGTGAAGGTTAAATTTAAGGTCATTTCTATTATAGATACCACAAATTAGCTATAGCCGACAGCTAACTTTTAAAATGATGATTTGCATATGTAAAAAAAAATACATTGAAAATATTTATTTAATTTAATAAATAAAAACTTATTTATTAATCACAAGCTTCTTTGACTTTTTGGTTTTGTAAAATTTATAATAAAAAATAATGAATTTCGTAAAACTGTAAAAGATAAAAAATTAAAAAAAAAAAGTAATAATAATTAACTTACCACCAATAACAAGGCTGACTTTATTTTCAAACTTATCATCGACAAATGTTTTTTGAAGTGCAAAAACTTCAATAGGTGGTCCCAATTCGATACCAGTAAATCTAGATATCGACATTTTTTGTCTAATGTAAACTAAAAAATTATAATAATAGTATGTCAATTTATAAATTTTATGTACTTTTTATAATTTTATAAAAATTAATAATTAAAAAAATTACTTTATTTGAAAGTTTGACTTACATACTTGGTAGATTCACGTGATTTATGAAAAAATACTGATTATGATAATTCAGTTGATATTTCTAGCTCTGGAATAAAATTGTAGTGGGAAAAATTGAGATAGACTTGTCAACATGTGTCAGCAATGATGAAAACATAAATATTATTCTAGTAATAAAAATTATATCACTATATGCTAGCAGTTGCCGTGCTCTCTGGTGGTTCATTCATAAACACAAGTCGAGTAAAAAAAAAATCATTGGACAAACAGCACATGTGTTGTCTTTAACATAACCTATTATTTTATCCAACCATTGTCAGCTTGTAGATTTGTCTTATTGCAATTAGGTAAATAAAATTTATATTCATTTAATATATGATTTATGACTGAAAATAAAATAAATTTTTAATAATCTGGATACTACACAATCTTTAAACTTGCGTGCTGTCAAATGTAATTCTCATAAATTACTAACTTACCTCTGGTTGCTCAAGTATGAGGGAATGCTAAAATAACACGTGCGTGATGACAGGTTGATGGATCTCTAAATTTTATCAATTTGTTTGATTGTAACAAGCAGTCTTATAAAATAATTTAATTATAACATTTAAGTCTTTATAGCTAATAATAGAAATTATAATTTTAATGGGAGTGTATTTTAGGACAATATAATTTAAATTCAAAGAAAATATGACAAAAATAACGAGTGTGAATCTAGCAGACATCAGAGAAATTTAAAATTATAAATAAATAGAGTAAATAATAAAAAAAATGCAATTATTAATTTCAAAATTAAAAAAAATTTTGTTTTATTAATTGTTCACTCTATTTATTAACAGTTTTACATTTGTCTAATGTCTGCTGCATTCACACTGATAGAAAATAAAGTTTTTAAATGTTGTAAGAATTTAAATATCATAATAATTATAATATTGGAGTTTGGTATGTTGTTGTCATATTAATTTTTTTTATAAATATCGACTTATAATTCCGGTTTAGTGTTGTGCATAGCCTAGTTTTATATCACTTTAAGCGAAAAAACGCCACCTAGTAGTCAGAATTAAAGGTAGATTTCTCAAAAACAATTTTGGGTAATCATAAAAGCGAAAGATTATTACGAAATTAAAACTAAAAACTAGGGATGTGCGAATAATTTAAATTTTTCGATCTTTTTGTATTTCGTAATTTTTGAATTGTCCGTGAGTTTTCGAATTATTTGAAATATACGTTATGGCAACTAAAATAGCTCAGAGATAATTTTAAGATATCCTAAAGATCTTTTAAAACGGGCAAGACAAATTATGTTGTGTTTCAAAGTTTTTCTCGTTTTAAAAAAGTCATTTGAATGAACAAGTCGTTCGGATAACTTATTTGATAATTATTCACAATTACCTATTTGCCACCGTTCATGTCAAATCTTTTAAGAAGATATTTTTTTTTTATGACATGAACTTCTGATTGTTTAGCCAACATTTTGGTGCCTTATCAATAGGTCAAAAAATGTTTGCTATTTGGAGAGTTCGGCTTGCTGTTCTGATCATATTTATTTAACGTACATTTACGTCTTTGTTTTTTTTTGCTCTGAACTATTGTCTAGATTAGTTAAAATACACGGAGACAATACGCACTTTCAGCAATAAGACGAATTTGCCATTCGTTTTTAAATTGTTCGTAAATTTTCGTATTGTTCGAATACTCATACAAATTTCAAACATAAAATTCTTATCTAGCTTGTAATTAAGTATATATAAATTATTTTCATTTTTGTATATGGAGAATAAGTATTCAAGAAAACATTAATGTCTTAATGTAATACAAGATAAATTACTATCAAAAAAGGCAATTTTCACTCTTTGGAAAAACAGAGGTGTACCCGTCCCATAAATGTTTCAAGTTTGGAATATAACAGTTCTGAAATAAGTTTGTTACGAGGGACACTACAATCGGTGGGCGCGATCTAGTGGCGAGCACCGAATTACGTCCGCTGCTGTTGGCTAGCATCAAGATAATTATTTACTTATTTAACGGCAATTGGCAATGTACAATAACAATTTACATACGATATGAAAAGAGAGTAATAGGCGGAATAACGCTTTAAGCGATGGATTGTAATATAGATATACAAAAATAATGAAGACAAAGAATTGCACGTGGAGGGGTTTGTGGTTAGTCGTTGTATTCCAGTACCAGCTTTTTGACAGACGTTCGAAAGGATGGGTAGGGATGACCAAAGAAGTTCACATCCGTGCAGATAGCATTGACCGAATTAGATATTCTGTTGATAGGCCCAAAACGGAAATAGTTTTTAGAGGATTTTGTAGTATTTAGCAGCCGGCTATATCGTAGGCCCGTTTTGGGGTATATAAATTCAAAACATTCAAGTATTTCTGGAGAGTCAATGTACCCATTGATTACCTTGTAGAAGAACAAAATGTCGTTAACTTGCCTTAAATTCCCTAAATAATTGATATCAAGGTACTCATATATTGCATGGGTATCCAAGTCATAGCCTGTCCGTCGTAGGAAGTAAGATAGGAATTTGCAGAATCTGCGTTGGATTTTTTCAAGCCTAGCAACCAGTGTTTCGATATGGGGTGCCCAGATGACCGAGTTATACTCCATTATAGGTCTTACCAATGAGGAGTAGAGACTAAGCAATGTAGTAACATTTCTGAAATCTTTGCCTTCCCTAACGATGAATCCGAGGGTACGATAGGCCTTTTTAGCGATATTGTTTATATGTTGTGTAAATGATAACTTGCTGTCGATGATAATTCCGAGGTCTTTGATAGCAGAGACTGCTTTGATGGGTTCATTACCAAGTTTGTATGCGGCAGGCAGAGGGAAAGACGATCTAGTTATCGTCATGATGGCACATTTTTTAATATTAAGGTTGAGTTTGTTGGTCTTGCACCAGTTCGAGACTCTGTTAATGTCAGCTTGTAGCAGTGCGGTATCCTCGACTTCGCCTATCCGCTTGAAGATTTTTAGATCCTCGGCGTATAGTAGGAAGTTTAATTCCAGATTGTCCCTATATCATTTATGAAAATGTTGAATAGAATAGGACCAAGGTGGGAGCCTTGAGGGACATTATATTTACGTAATTATTTTTACTAAATATTTTATAGTTTCTAATAATTTATTTTGTTTGTGGATTATAAAATATTTAGTTAAAATAAACAAATATATGATTGGCAATGGGCAATCAAATCATTTTGTTAACATAACTAAAAATTAGTTGTTAGAAGAAAATTTGTTTCTCAGTGTATAAAATTTTTAAAAATGATAATGATATAAAAACATAAAATTTTTAATTAAATCTTGGTTTGGTGGCTTTTATTTACTTTTAACAAAATTAAACTGAGTACTTTTCATTAAAAAGTTATTAGAGAAAAGGGTCAAGGAAATTTTAAAAAGCCACTTTTCCTATGCTAATCTTATGCGTATCTATATCAATAAGATGTTTTTTGTTTTTATATTAAACGTTTTTAAGGTTGCTGTTTTGAATTGATTTTGTTTTCAGCACTTAAATTTTTAAGCATAATAATATCTGAAGTTTGTATTTAAGTACTTAAGAAAGTATTTTTTACCAGTACAAACTTCAATAAAATACTTCTGATAAATTGCCGACAAAAACCTGTTTATAAAGTTTTTTTCTAGTTTTATTCAAGCTTGGTACGTGTATTTAAATACTTGAATGTATACGTCGATAAAAAACTTTTAATCAATTATCCAGATATTTTAAATACTTTTTCAGTATTTAAAATATTTCTTAAATACTGATATTTAAACATTTTTGCAAGTGGTTTTTTTATAAACTGCATTTGTATTTAAATACTTGGTGAAGATATTCTTGATTAGACTGGTAATACAGTTTGTTTATACAAAAATTTTTTTTTAACGCGTTATTGATCTCAATTTGAATTGAAAAATTTTTTCTTTTTAAAAAATTTTAGTATTTATTTTTTTTTTTTTCATTAATCGAATAAGATTTTTTTCAACACTTAAAAATAAAAAAGTAAATATATTTTTAACATCTATTATTTTATTGCTACAAAAATTTTCAAAGTCAAAATAAATGTTTTTTTTTGCCACAAAAGTGATATTATTTATTTATTCGATTGTGTGTGCATGTGTGTTTTTTTTTTGACAAAAAAATTTTGGAAAATAATGATATTCATCTTCATTTTTGTTTAAATCACATAGGAATCTATCTATTGCATTTGTCTCATGGTAGAATTTTTAAAGAATCCCGCTATAGTCTATCATAATCCGTCGAGTGGGTTCGAAAAATACTATTGGCTCAAATGTTTATAGCACGCTTTATCGCGCCGATAGCACCCACAATTCTAAACGGATCTTAATGAAACTTTGCCCACTTATTTTATGAATGATTATCTCAATGAGCCGGTCAACTAATTTAGAAATGGTGAACGTTTAAAATTAAAAAAATAACAAAAAATCCTACTTTTATGGTCTTTTTCGTGAATAACTTTTTAACGAAAGCATCTAGCCTTATCGTAGAAACAGAACGTTATAGCTGATAAAATGAGCTGTATTTATTGCTTTACTTTCATTTTTTCAACTTTCATAAATCCTCAAAGTTGTATGATTGTTTTGGTGTTATGGCTAAAATTAGAAGAATAGAAATCCTTCTAACTTCAGAATTTTCTGACCTCGACATTAATAAAAATGTCAAAAAAAAAAAAAAAAAAAAAAAAAAAAAAAAAAAATGAGTTATTTATCAATTTGATCGTAAGACTTCAAAATAAGTAAGTAGTGAAAAATCTGTTTCTATTTCGGATGCCGAATGGCTTTTTTTAATTTTACTGTGGTGTTTCCTTTAATATACGGTCACATTTGCAAGTCTAAGGAACCATTTTTTTGTATTTTTAGGAATGGGTCGGCCAAGTTTAAAACATTAGATTTTGAGATTTATCCTGCAAAATTGTATCAACCGTCGTAAGATTCGTTACAGTTATTTATTTATTAATTCTAGAGATATTGCGTGACAAAAATTATTCCATATATTTTTTTATTGTGTCTGATTAAATCAATTCATTTGAATGAAACCTACTGTAATTAAAAGAATTAATTGTGATCTAGATCTTAGTAAATTTGTAAAGTTATTGGATAAATAGTTAACTAGATACCGAACAACCAAAGTTATAAAAAAATTATTCCATATATTCAAGAACTGAATGATTGGTTGAATAAAATTTAAGTATTAATAAAAATATATGATCAAGGGAAAATTACAAAAAAAGATATGACTTTGAGCTAATTAATTTTTTTCGTATTCTTTGATGTTTTTATTAAAAGAAGAAAAAAAAATCTACAGCTCCATTTACTTTGGCATGTAAGAATTTTTCTTTAAGAGTTTTCCAGAACTTATTTTTAATCGCTTAATTAAGTTGGATAAATTAATTAATTAAAATGAACAAAGTAAAATATTAATATTTGAGTAAGTTATGTTTGTTTGAAAACAATTCAAATTATGTACTCACAGGGCAGACCCCTAGGGATCATCATGCTTATACTGAGAATAGTTTACAGTTGCAAGTAAATATAATATTATAGATATATGTAGTGGCAATAAAATTAATTACTGAATCAAGTAAATGACCGTATTTTCTCGAACTAAATAGATGTTCACTTGCTATAATCAATGTTCTATTAATTCAATAAATTATCCATTGAGTAATCGAATTTACTTGAATTTGCGATTAATTTTTATGTTTAGCGGCGCTGCCATTAATTTTTTTAATTTTTTCTATTTTTTAAACCCCTATAAATTATTATAAAATTATGATTTCCCAACATTCCTTAATTAATTTCAATCAAACAAATAATTGAAAAAAAAATTTAAAAATAAAAATAAACAGAATCGTTAGTTTCAATTTTTAATTTTATTTTTATTTCTTAAATTTTTATAAGAAACTCAAAAATGTTTTGTTTAATTTTGAATATTTTTCGCTGACTTAAATCATCTATTGAAAGAAATTAAATTTAAAAGCCGCAATAAAATTATTTTACTAGCCAAAGTAAAGCCTCATTATTTATAATTACACAAAAAAAAAAAGAACTTAAAAAGTTGTCGACTTAAAAAATGTAAATTTCACCAAAAGTATTATTATGATTATGTTGAACTTAAAATTATAAAAGTAATAATGTTTTTAAGCTCATTGATCTTGTATACGCCAGTAAATTACAGGACTAATCCACAGGGTATATCGATTGTCACAATTTCTTTTGTTAACAAAAATTGATTTTATCAAATATTTTATGACCTCATCTGGCTCCCCTCGATTACATTCGTAGTCGATTTCAAATAAGGTGACTTCTAGTGATAAAATCATGTATTAGGATGATAATTGCTACTGGGGAACTTAAGTTCAGGGGTTGAATCATATACTCCGAAATGAAATGAGTTGTTAATCTATTGATCAATCCTTGTCAGATCAACTGTTGCATTAACGTGTGTATGTGGTAATCAATGATTTATTCCGAATAAATTTACTTTGATTAACACATGATAACTAAGTAAATTTTTCTTTATTGTATTTTAATTTTTGTTGAATTCTATACCGTTGAACCACAGCACTAAAAGACAAAATAACCTTTAAAGATATTGTTTTTTTTTTTTCTATAAGACATTATACCACTGAAAATATTTAATCTAATATATTTTTAATATGAAAACTTGAAGGTTTTAGTCAATATGATTTTTTATACCGGAGATAACTAAGTTTAATTCACGATACGATAATTTTTTTTTTTTTTTAAATCAGTAAATAAATTTCGATTTTCTTCTATTAAGAAAATTATTCTTCTAGTTAGATATTGTCGTTCTCAGTATCAAACCCTTCAGCTCAGTTTTTATAAATTTCAAAGAAGAGCCAAAAAACTGTAAAAAGACATTTTTGACTTAAATCAACAATTTTTTTAAATATGCAAAAATATGTAGATACTCCTTAGGGGATGGGGGGGGGGGGCAGAGTGGGCCCCTTAAGGAAAATAATTGAAATATCCTTGAGTTTTTTATCGCGTTTACTTATTTTTAGGCCCTTGATACTTATTTTCACTTCATTATGCTGCGTCGATTAAAATTGAAAAATCGAAAATTAGGGGCAGAGTGGGCCCCCCACAAAAATTAGGCAAAAAATTTATTTATTTTATTTTCCGTCAAGTTATGACCTCCGTAATGTTTTTATCATATTCTAGGCAAATATTTGATATGTGGGGCAAAATGGACCACCCGAAAAAAAAATTGACGAAAAAATTTTTTATTTTTCGTTTTCAATTTTTTTCGAGTGGTTCATTTCACCCAAAATATTACATATTGGCCTTAAATATGATAAAAACGTTATAGAGGCCATAACTTGATGGAAAATAAAAAAAAAATTTTTTTTATAATTTTTTGAGAAAGGGATCGTCGTGCCCCAGGCTCTCCTACACGCTGAAAAAAAAGTGGTAATACTTGCCATCTTAATGAAGTAACTATTCCTATCCTTACATTTTAATGATTCTCATTCTTTTATGTTAACTATTACTATCGAAGATGGTAAGCATTCGTATCTAGATAGTAATCATTCCTATCCGTGATGACAACCATTATTATTTTAGAAGGAAAAATTAAAAATTTTTCAGACATAAGAAATATTACGATCTAGATGGTAACTATTACTATCGGCAATAGTGATTGTTGCTATACGAGAAACGAATTGTTAACATAAACACATGGTAATAATTATCACATACACGATGGTAATCATTCCCTATCGCGAAATGGTAATAGTTAGCATTTTTTTTTCAGCGTGTATCTTTAACTTTCTTGATAAATTATATTTAATGAACAGTTTTGGTGGTCTATTTTATTCTTCATTATTTAAGAAATTTCAATGAGCTTATTATCCGTCCGAATTTGTTGACGTATAGAAAATTTTGAGGGGCTACTGTGCCCCCATATTTTTTGAAGTTTTTAAAATTTTAAGAGGCCCACTCTGCCCCATGGGGCCCACTTTGCCCTTCCCCCCCTTCCCCTATTCATTTCCTCAATTAATGTGCATGGAAGAAATATTTTTAGTAGATTTCATAGAAATTTGCCTACTACATTTGTCTCATTTGGATTTTTCAAAGAATTTTGCCTTCCCCTATCATAATTAATTGAGTAAGTTCCGAAAATATGTGATATGACGCGTCTTGTAGCGATGATGGCGTCTACAATTCTAAGTGGATCTTAATGAAACTTGGCATACTTATTTTTTAGTTGAAAATCTAGGTTAAGTTCGAAGATGAGCCCCATCAAGTTACTCAATTTGTCATTTAGACTATTTCTTTATAAATTTTTATGGTGTTGAAATCTATAAAAAATGTTTAAAAAAAATTGTTTTCAATTAATTTTTATCAGAAAAATTGAAAATTAATGAATATATAACGAGAAATCTATTTCCATTTCGATTGTCGAATGGTCTTTTTTTATTTTAATTTCTGAAAATATCGATTTCCTAACTTTTCGTCAAAGATAAGTGATTTTCGTGCGACAACTTTTATTACTTTAAATTCGGAATAAATGTGTAACAAGCACAGACAATTTATAGTACGAATATTGATGAAAGAAAATTCCAAAATGTGATTTTCATAAAAATCTGTAATTAGGAAGTTTGCTAATTAGAACAACAATACGAAATAATTTATTTTTATTTACTATTTAAGGAAGTATTCATTTTATAAAAGCAATTTTTTTTTTTTTTTTCAGTTCATAAACGGGAGTTTCTGAACACATTTGTAGAATTTTTAATTCTTATTGTAAAATTGTTTTATTACGGATTAGTTATTTTTTATATTACTTTACATTTGCATAAAACGTTTTAGAATTACGATTTATATATATAAAAATCTTTATTAAATAAAACTTGAATATCTGATTTCTAAGTAGTGAATTATACGACGATTAATTTTTTTAATTATAAATAATTTTTTAGATATATTTTATAACTAAGTATGTCTGAAGATAATGACAAAAAAAAATCAAATGAAAAAAAATGGACTGATGAAGAACGTTTAGAGCTTGCCGCAAAACTTGATAATGAACTAGATGAATATATAAATAGTTTAGAAAAAAAAAAATATACAGAAGGATGGCCAGAAGATCGATGGCAAGAAGAGATGGAGAAACATCCGTTTTTTATGAAAGAAATTCCTGAAAGTGGAGAAGTTTCTCCACTCATGGAAGGTCTTCAGCAATTGAAATACAGTGAAGAAGATAATACTCCAGATGGTTTTATATTGCTTATTAATTTATTTGCATCGTTAAAAATATTTATATGTCATCAATATAATGTATATTCCTTTTAGAATTGGCTGCTAATTATAAGGAAGATGGTAATTTTAATTATAAATATAAAAAATATCGTTTAGCCATTTTGAGTTACACAGAAGGTATTAAAACACAGTGTAAAGATGATAATATACGAGCACAGCTGTACAACAATAGAGCAGCCTCTCATTTTATGTTAAAAAATTACCGGTAAATTTGATATTTTTTATCTATATATTAAAAATAAAATAAATTATTTGATGGTGTTATTTTAAATATAATCGAAACTGTATAAATTACAAAGCTCGAGTTTAAATGACAGTAAACATGCTATGAAACTTCAACCGAATTATCCAAAAGCATTGTCCCGAGCTGCAAGCTGTTGTTATTATATGAAAAATTATGATGAATGTATTGAATTCTGCAATAAATATATCGCTGAAATTGGACCGAATGTGGAAATTTCGAGCTTGATGACAAAAGCCATTCTAGAACGAGTAGATTTTATTTATTTACTATATTTTTAATAACGACATAATTGTTTTTACATTTTAATTTACTTTTTTTAGAAACAAAAACAGCGTACAGAACGATTGAAAAATAAACGAGATGAAACGGAAAAAAAGCAAGAGGAAAAATTATTGCAAGCAATAAAATCGCGTAATATTAAATTTGATTTTAATGATAAAAAAATATTAGAAATTAATAATCTAGTGCCACAAATTCCGCAATTAGCTGAACATAGAGTACGAATCGATACCGATGATAGATTAATTTGGCCTGTTGTAATTTTGTATCCTGAAACAATGCAAACTGATTTCATTCAAAACTTTCATGAAAATACTCGGTAAATTATTTTTTTTTGAATATATATATATTTAATTTATTTTTATATTTAAGATATATTTTAATTTTTATTTTATCTCTTTAGATTTATAGATCAACTAGAAGAAGTTTTTACAGAACCTCCTGAATGGGATATCGAACGGCGCTATAATCTTTCTAATGTAAATGTTTATTTTGAAGGAGATAAAAAAACGATTCATAAAGTGGATGTTAATCAAACATTAGAATCAATATTAAAAACCAATAGGTATATTTTTTTAGTCTTAAATATTAAGTTTGCAGAAATAATAAATTTTATTAAAATCATCTTATAAAAAAATCTATGTGGGAAGCCAGCTTACATTTTCATAAAGATTCTCATATCGTCCCTTTTCTGGGTAAACTTTGTAACTACATTTTTTTCGTAATTAAAATTATGAGTGAAAAACATTCTTTGGTACTGCTATTGCGTAAAAAAAGTTTCAAATTTTAATAATTAAAATAGAATGTTCAAGAGACTTTATAATTTTAATATTTTCATTAACGCACGAGTAACAGAGTAGATGTTTTCAGAAAGGGGACGATATAGCGTTTTCGGATGGATTCCTATATGAATCCAGCATAGATTCCTATAGAGATTCTTACGGGATTCCCATGAGAACCTACACCATGCAAAAATCCAAATGAGAACCTTATTTAGATTCTTATGACTGATACATGGATTACCATGAATATTAAATTTTTACATAAAAATTCAGATATCTAGATTCCTATACGAATTTTCATTGAGATGGTTCCTTCCTTATCCTACCCAATCTCCTTCTATTCTAATGCTCTTATCCTATAATACGGAAAAGTGTGGAACGCTTCACATATATAGTCCCGTATGTGTGTGTAAAAACACATATACTTTCCTGCTTAACAGCATTATTTCAATTATTTTTTAGCATTCCGCATTTTTTAAATAATTTAAGTAATGCTATTAAGCAGGAAAGTATGTGTGTTTTTATACACATATACGTGGCTATATACATGAAGTGTTTCACACTTTTCGTATTCTGTCATAAGAATTCAAATATCCAAGTTCCTGTATGTGTTTTTTGTATGGGAATTCATGTTCCAAGAGTTTCCTTATGGGAAGCCAGGTATCTATAGTTTTCCATAAGGATTTTTGGTATAAATCAATACTTTCCTATGTTGATTCCCATGTATCCTCATCTGCATCCATAGTTTTCTATATGGATTTATATAGATTCCCATATAGTCCGACGTAGATTTTTTCGAAAGTTCATATTCTAATTAAATTAACATTAATTTTTTTATTTTAGATTTATTGTAAAAGCAGGAACTCCTTCATTTTTTATATTGGTTGCCAACAGTGATGCTGAAAAAAAATTTTTAGATAATTATAAATTTTCAATGACATCGTGATGCATGACTAATTAAATAAAATAAAGTAACTCATCATGAATTAATATTATGAATGTGTTTTAATATTTTTTAATGATTAAAAAATTGATTTGGTTAAATAAAGCATAAAAAGTAACTTTAAAAGTAATGATTCATTTGATGTATTTTTAAATTCCCTTAAACTAAAAAAAATATCGGACTCCAATGTACAATATTTACTGATACTTAATATTTTATATAATTACATGTTTTTTTTTTAACTTAAGTGAAATTAAATTAAATGATATTTAATCTTCAAATATGCATTTAAATCTAATTAGATTTGTAAAGATATACTTAGATCTATCAATAAATCCACTATTCTTTTGCTCTGAAATTCGATCTCTCGTTTTATAAATAAGTTGAGATATAAGTAAATCTCTCAAGATCTTAGTAGATCTATTCACTTTGAAATTGGATATCAGCAGCATCGATTTAACTATAATAAGAACGGAAATGTAATGGTTAAAAAATACGCCGCAAAAAAAAAACTTTTTAAACCTATTGTTTGTAAATTTTGAGATCCTTTAAAAATTCATTTCGTAATTTTTGAGATCAGTGTAATAGATTAGATTTAGTGTTAAAATTTAAATAATAAGATATTTTTTATTGGAAGTTTATAATATAAACTATTTTATTTTGAGTCATCACAAATTTTAATTAATTGAATTAGAAACAAAATATTTTCACTTGAATGACGTTCTGTAATTACATTAACAGTAGATACATTGATATATTCTATCCATTGTTTTCTATTTAATAAAATACAAGCTCCCAACAAATATGTGTGGTAGAAATGTAAATGAATATTGATAGACAGACGTAAACTATAATCAATTATGCGCTACAGAGCTTGTAGAGAAATAAAAATGCCCGATATAAATATTATACGAGAAAAAATACTCTCATGTGCATCAAATCACATTGACCCGTATCATTTATTCAGTTAATATCATGTCTTTGACGTTTTATAATGGAATTCTTCTGCACAATCTATCTAAGTATATAAATATATACGTTAATAATGCTGGGATTCACGTTATGTGTTTACTTTTTGTTTCCGTATATTGATTCTTACACATAAATTATTTAAAATTTACGATCGTTAAACAATAATATGCATAAATCGTATACAAAGAGTTAAAAAAAAAAAATTATCAGATGAAAGTAGTTCTTTGAAGTGGAAAAATAAAAAATTTAAAAAATAATATCGGATTTGTAGAACAAGATTATTAAATAATAATGTTGGTGTTGATAAAGAGATAGAAAAATTTTTAATAAAAAAACAATCCGAACGAAAAAAAGAAGATAACTACCACATAGTGCGTCTACACATATCTTAATATTTATTATTATTATTTTTTTAGTGCAACATAAATTAATAAAACTCTTTTTTAACTGGCACGGGTCATTTTTTACGGCTTCATATCAGACATTTAAAATTGCTTTTCCGTTGTAGAACTTTTCAAGAAATTTTTTCTTTACTTTAAAGTACCGTTAATCTTCATACATCAAAATTTATCATTATGTCATAGAAAAATATATTGTATCAATCCTTTATTAACGTCGTTTTTTTTTTCTATCCCATTGTAAATAATAGTGATTATTTAGTTAGTATAATAACAATTAAGTATTTGTTATAAAAATATGTTGAGTCTATAGAATTAAAAATTTATATTTTTTTTACTTATGTATTGTTAAAAATGGAAAGTTAAATCCAGAGTGAATACGGATTTCATTTCAATCAAAATTTATTCCATTATTCGAAGTTTTAAAAAATCACTACGCATAAAGAGTGAATAGGAATTTTTTTTGTGCGTGTGTTATTTCAATTCGCATTTACTCCGGCCCGGATTTTTAACACTTAAATAAATTTATATTTAATAGAAATATCTTTTTTATGAGAAATATCATTATTTTAATAAATAATTGATTCAGGTATTACACTGTAAAAAATGACCGGGGTAAGTCCAAGCGGTGTAGGTGTTATAATCGGCGGTGTTAAATTTCAACACTGAAAGCGGTGTTAAAGTAACGCCGCCGCCGGTATAAATACTCTGTACCGGTGTTAAAAAAAATTCCTCGGTGTTAAAATAATGCCGCCGCCGGTGTAGATATTCTTTACCGGTGTTAAAATATTTTACTTTGTGAATATTTTTACTTACTCGATCATTATACTTGTTAATAAATGATATTTTTTATTGATTTTCATAAAGAACTGACATTTTTTGTGTTTTATAATCTTCGAAGTTAAAACTCCAAGCGGGCGTAGTTTACTTCGCTTTTACACCGGTATTTTAACACTGCCGAATTACGCCTCTTACACCAACATAATTTCATTTTAACACTGGGTGGAGTTAAAATGAGTCCTTTTTTAACACCGCTCTTTTTACAGTGTAATAATTAAACATAATATATAATTAGTTATTTATTTACATTTATTTTATGGAGAGAAAGGTGTGCCAAGTGACGGAGTGAATTCGGGCTGAAATATAATACGTATTTACTCCCAATTTTTATAGTGGATAGTTGTTCTTATTATTTTAGATGGTAACCGTTGTTATGGCAATGCTGACGCAGTCGTTCTTAATACCAACTAAGATAGTACAGATTTATCTTGATACAGTTCATGCTCGTTACAAGACCCCAGAGAGGAAAGTACCACGGGCCCAGGCTTGGCCCAGTCTTGCCCCAACTTTGTAGAACCTTGGGCCAGGCTTGTAAGCCAGTCTTGGCCCAGTTTTGGTAAAAGTCTGGGATGATAATCTCGGGCCAAGCCTGGTTGCCAGGTCTGGCCCATGCTTGGTTGCCAGGCCTGGCCCAGGCTTCTTGCCAGGCTTGGCCCAGGCTTCGAGGAAACGAATAAATTTAATATAAAAAAATTTTATTATTATTAAACCTCGTAGAGTTTATGATCATTAACGTTTAAATTATCTAAGGGAGGTAAATGATGTGAAAAAAACTCGGTGAAAATTCTGCTGGGCTCTGGGCGCGAACTGCCGTCCTTTTGATTGCTAGGCCCGAACGGTAGCTACTGGACGAACCTACCAATGTTGAACAGATACATTTATATGATCTACTTATTAAACGCCCAAGGCTGGGTTGCCCAGTCTTGGCCCAAGCCCGGGTAATCATTGGGTCGGCCAAGGCTAGGTTACCCAGTCCTGGCCCAAGCATGGGTTGCCATTGAATGGCCAAGGCTCGGTTACCCAGTCTTGGCCCAAGCCCGGGTAATCATTGTAATGGCCAAGGCTAGGTCACCCAGTCTTGGCCCAAGTCTGGCTTGCCATTGGATGGCCAAGGCTGGGTTACCCAGTCCTGGCCCAAGCCCGGGCCAATAGAGGTGAACCAAAGCTAGGTTCCCCAGAGCTGGGCCAAGGAGGGCCCCGTTGTTCAACTCTGGCAGCTCCTACATGGGACTGTCGGAATGATAGGGAAAAAATCGGTCTGTCGGTTGACCCTGCGGGCCAGCCCCAAAACTTCCCGCCCATTTCGAGCTCCTTGAGCTCGAAAATATTGTCAGAAATACGGCTTCGAGCTCAAAGAGCTCGAAAATACTTTTGCATGCCGTTGTTTTTGAAAAAAATGTTTTTTACCATTTCTTTCTCTCACAAGATTTCATTGACAAATGATTTGATTTTCATGTTTGAAGCAGCAATCAACCCGTTTGGATAAAGTTTAAAACTGATCAGATTTTGAAATCGTTTGGTTTAGTTATTTACCCATGCAGGAGCTGCCAGAGTTGAACAACGGGGCCCTCCTTGGCCCAGCACTGGGGAACCTAGCTTTGGCTCACCTCTATTGGCCCGGGCTTGGGCCAGGACTGGGTAACCCAGCCTTGGCCATTCAATGGCAAGCCAGACTTGGGCCAAGACTGGGTGACCTAGCTTTGGCCATTACAATGATTACCCGGGCTTGGGCCAAGACTGGGTAACCCAGCCTTGGCCATTCAATGGCAACCCATGCTTGGGCCAAGACTGGGTGACCTAGCCTTGGCCATTACAATGATTACCCGGGCTTGGGCCAAGACTGGGTAACCCAGCCTTGGCCATCCAATGGCAAGCCAGACTTGGGCCAAGACTGGGTGACCTAGCCTTGGCCATTACAATGATTACCCGGGCTTGGGCCAAGACTGGGTAACCGAGCCTTGGCCATCCAATGGCAACCCATGCTTGAGCCAGGACTGGGTAACCTAGCTTTGGCCGACCCAATAATTACCCGGGCTTGGGCCAAGACTGGGCAACCCAGCCTTGGGCGTTTAATAAGTACATCATATAAATGTATCTGTTCAACATTGGTAGGTTCGTCCAGTAGCTACCGTTCGGGCCTAGCAATCAGAAGGACGGCAGTTCGCGCCCAGAGCCCAGCAGAATTTTCACCGAGTTTTTTTCACATCATTTACCTCCCTTAGATAATTTAAACGTTAATGATCATAAACTCTACGAGGTTAATAATAATAAATTTTTTTTATATTAAATTTATTCGTTTCCTCGAAGCCTGGGCCAAGCCTGGCAAGAAGCCTGGGCCAGGCCTGGCAACCAAGCATGGGCCAGACCTGGCAACCAGGCTTGGCCCGAGATTATCATCCCAGACTTTAACCAAAACTGGGCCAAGACTGGCTTACAAGCCTGGCCCAAGGTTCTACAAAGTTGGGGCAAGACTGGGCCAAGCCTGGGCCCGTGGTACTTTCCTCTCTGGGTTTAAAGATATTTGCAAAAAACCGTTTTTCACCGTTTCTTTTTTCCACGATACTTAGAAAAATAACCCGATTTTGATGGTTGAGCTAGCAATCGACGCTTTTTACTAAATTCTGAAGCTGATCAGATTTTAGAATCGTTTCCTTCAAGTGTTTCAAAGATATTCGGAAAAAACTGTTTTTTATCGTTTCTTTCTCCCACGATAACTCAAAGACAAATGATCCGATTTCGATGGTTAAGGTGGCAATCGACGCGTTTTAATAAACTCTAAAGCTGATTAAATTTCGAAATTGTTTAGTTCAGTTGTTTCAAATATATTCGCAAAAAACCATTTTTCACCATTTCTATTTCCCACGATAACTCTAGAACGAATTATCCGATTGAGATGGCTAAGGACGAAATCGAAGCGTCTTATTAAGCCCGAGAGCTGATTAGATTTTGAAGGCAATCGTTAGACTCGTTTCTGAAAAATCAATAAAAAACTAAAAAAAAAAAATTTTTTTTTCGTAATTCGTCAATATTTTCGAGTCTACGTAATGAAATGATCTAAAATTTTCAGAAAAGTTGATGGCCATCAAGCCTTTTCGATTGCCGCCTCAACCATCCAAATCGATTCATTAGTTAAAAAGTTATAGCCCGGTCACATACACACACACACACACACACACACACACACACACACACACACACACACACACACGCACACATACAGACACTCGGACGTCATTCTAAAAACAGTCAGAATAGCTTCCTAGGACCTCAAAACGTCGACATCTGATGAAATTTCGATTTTCGCAAATCGGGGTGAAAACAATAACTTCCCGAAATTTTTGAAAATCATCGATTTTCTTAGCGGGAAGTTAAAAAATTGTTAGAATTCGGGTTCTCCCACTATCATGCTCGATAGCGTTTTGCGTTTTTGCGAACTTCACTATATGACTATCGGTGTTTCATTTCGTAAAAGAGATGTACTGTATTTTGTACTTAAAGTAAAACTAACTTAGTCTTACAACAAGGACTGGGCGCAAAATATAAATAAGGCGATTGGTAGAGGAAGCGTTCTAAACAATTTTTAAAAAATTGAGGGGAAGAGTCTTGTAACGGAGTCTCATAACGAAGTTGGACTCGAGTAAAAATTATCATCTACCATAGGAGAGCCTATTATTTTCACATAATAGTTTTTATTATGTTAACGTCATAGTATAAATATTACGCTGCGGTATTTAATATTGCAATTTATTTTTTCTCCGTGTAGTTATTGATCAGAAATATGCAGCACACATATTAAAAAGTAGCATTTCGATTATCAGTAATGACATATAGTAACATGTAATCAAGCAGATTGATTGCCAGGATATCAGATGTTATGTTTATGTGAATATCGTTTTAGAGGTTTCATCCGAAATGTACATACTAGATGGATGACTCGTCAGTGGAGTGACTCAATGCTTGAATGTATGACGGTACTATGATTTACAGCCACACTATAGTCTATAGATCCGTAGTGATAAATAGAGCGGTTTAAGGTAAAGGATACACTTGAATCACTTCATTGACGAATTTATCAAGTACATATATCCATGTATATATCTATAGCTGGAATGAAACCGTTAAAAACTAAATTCGTAAAAGTGATTGTATGCTTCGATGGGAATCTTTATCCGCACTTGATTATATCGTAAAACAAATTAGTTAAATTAAATTTGAGTTTTTTATTTCCTATTTTGAAGTTATATTTGACCTACGATTAAATTAATATTATTTATAAATCGAATTCGTATATGTTGATAATTTTTTGATAATGATTTATCATCACGTTGTAATAAAATTTATCTTTTTTGTTCGACACACTCTCTAAAACTGAAATAGTAAAAATTAGTGAATATTCACTAACTCAGCGTGATAGCCGTACCACTTACTTCAAAAAGTGGTATGAATATAATTCTAAATTAGTAAATATTGACTATTTCTTAGTTAATTTCGCTAATTTATTTTTAGAGAGCATATTAGTTACATAATTATTGAGACTTTAACAATATTATAACATAATATTTTATCTACACGATGGTAATAATTACCATCCTGAATGGTAAATCAATATATTATCCGTTACTCTAAAAATACTACTAGTTATTATATCATATAATAAGTATCACAAGCATATATCTTTCACAATACATCAAAGATATAAGTTATTAACTTGCGTTTCAATCATTATAATTCATATATAGTAACTATTATTGTCTTCAATGAGAATGATTGTCATGCTGCACGGAGAGTATATTGCAAAGCAGATGAAATAAGACGATTGCAGCTAGACGAGGGTGAAGTTGATATGACTGCCCGAGCCGAAGGCGAAGGCTGACATTGACCGACGTCTGAAATTGTGTTTTATCCCGTGCCACGCATTATATTTTTCACATTACCTACATTGATACTGGAAGTTGTAAAGTCTGGAGCCAGTCGAAATAAGCTAATTTCGGACCAACAACACGGTAAAAAATAATGCTACATTTTAAAAAATGCTGTCGATCAGTGGTATCGTCATTTTGTCGATTTTTTTCATCGGTACTGGACTTTGAAAAATTCCATTTTGTTTACAACATTAGCAAGAAAAGGTCTCTGGACGATACGAGAGAAATTCGTTTCAGAAAAAATGCTGTCGATCGGTGGTATCGACATTTTTTTAATTTTTTTAAACCAAACCGGACTTTGAAAAAAGCCATTTGTTAAAAAAAATGTCTTTGGATGATATGATAGAACTTTGTTTTAGAAAGAATGATGTCGTTAATGGTATCGACATTTTCTCAATTTTTTTTTTTTTTATTTTCTTTAATTTTTAATGTAAAGAACTTAAGAGAAAAATTTCTTAGAAGATATATATGGAGGAGGGGTACGTCTCCGGTTCTAGGGAGCAGCAGCGGGTGTAGTTCGATACTCGCCACTAGATCGCACCCAACCGTTTGTGCTGTCCCTGGCAAGATATATATTTTAGAATTGTTATAATCCATACTTAAAAACAATTCTAACTCGGGTACTCTTCTGTTATTCGACAGAGTGACAAGCGTCTTATAAGGAGCCAAATAAGTGAGATATAGTAAAAGTATATTTTGGTAATTTATCAAGAATCTTTTAGTATCCATTTTTTTTTTTTTCCGAAGATCAGCGGATTGTTTTATAGTGTTGTAATAAGCACCGTTAATCATGAATATACTGTCAATGTGAGTTTTAGTCTCAAGAACCGTAATTTTTTAAATATTACTGCCAAGATCTCTAAAATCATGATGTTACAGAGTCCTTGACCTCTGCATGCTCCAAGTATTCTAAGAATCGCAACCACCTTAATTCAATAAAATGAGCAATAAATCGAACATAATATAAAATAATTTTTTTTTAATTATCATTTAAGATAAACGTATAATTTCTAACCTTTGTTGCTAAATATTGATCATCTGGAGCTTCTTTTAGAAACTTGTCAATCTCATTGGACAAAAAAAATCTTTTATTGCTTCGGAATCCTGTCCTTTTTCTTTCAAGAATCCTTAAAGACGAGGATATCCACCGATATCAACATTATGCCTAGAATTTATTGTACTCTTAAGTATTGAGTATGTTGACGATAATGTAATGTCGGAGTGTATTTTGTTGCTTGGTCAACGGAATAGCTCAAAACCACATCAGACCACGATTTTGCTCCTTGAATTTTTTTCTAATCGTTAAATGCAGCGTAGCAACTAAGATACCGGTCTTTCGATTTGTCTGACAACAAATCAAGCTAAGCAGTTTTTGTCTTTTCTAAAAGATGATGTGATGTACCTTCGCACATATCATCACTTTCAAAATTTTCTTCATTATTTTCACTCATTTTTAATTATTTTATTTATTTATTTTGTACATACGTACGTACACACATACATACATTCGGGTATCCTCTTGAAAATAGTCAGAATAGATTCCTAGGACCTCAAAACATTGAGATCTGTTGAAAACTCGGTTTTCGAAATTCGGGTCGAAACCAATAACTTCTCTTTTTTTGGAAAATTTTCAATTTTCTTAGCGGGAAGTCAAAAAACTAAATATAAAATGTTCAATTATATTTTCAAAAGTAATTTTGGAATGTTTAAAAGACATTTCAAAACATAAACTTTTCTTATGAAATTTTGGGAGTACCGGCTCTACTACAGCTGCTGTTGTAGCAACTTCTTTTTTTTCCGTGAGAATAAAATATCCTATACTATTGTTCTAAGATAAAATCCAATATTACATTTATTTATTTTCGCAATGTTCTAAATTAATTTAAAGTAACTGAACTTTAGGAAGTGAACTAAATTGTAATTAAAACCAAGGCATCAATTCAAGGAAAAATGTCAAAGAATAAAATAGATATGAAATTATAGCAGAATACTTCAAATCGATAATTGATGTTAAGCACAGTTAGAAATGATAATCTGATTTCTATTAATATTTACGTGATAGGTTTCCCGAGACGTTCTACAAACTGCCAATTCTTGACGTCATAAAAAAAGGATTAAATATTCATGATCTTTCATCATTATTGTTCTAAAATTTTCTATCTTATAACATTTATGATAAAAACAATAGTAAACTAATTCAACTTTTGTTATTTTATCAGTAAAACTAAACCACGATAATATTCATATGAGATTAAAAAAATTTTCGTGTTTTGCTTTCTTTTTTCTGCAGAATCGACATAGTGCGCTTAAAAAAGAAGAGTAAGAAACTTGAATGAAGATGAGTTAATTAAAATTAAGTCAATTGACGCAAACCATAGATACTCCAATGTAATTGGATGTATAAAAAACGTCTAAAAGATAAAAGGGTGTACTAAAATTTTTCAAAATATGAAATATAATAAGACAAGGTAACAATCTTTCCCTACTAAAATGATATCTTGGAAACTAAAGTATTATTATTCAGGAAAGAAATAAATTTAGATAATCATACCTCAGATAAGACAAAACTGAACAATTGTTATCAAATGAACCATCGGAATATTTGGAGAAAATTAAAATTTTAACAATATCATCACTATTTAAAATATTTAAGAGTAAAAAAAAAAATAGAATATTGTGTGACTAGGGATGAAACAAGACGATTTCAGACTAGGGTGAGGTTGACATATCCGAGCTGCAGGTGAGGGCTGACATCATCCGCAGTCTGAAATCGTGTTTTATCCTGAGTTACACACTATATTTTCCATAATTACCTGCATCGGAACTTCAAGATTCAATATTAGCAGCCAGTAAGAAACAAGTTAATTTCAAGCCGATGATGCGGAGAACTGTTAGAGAATGAGAAATTTGTGATTTACAGTCACCCAGAGAGGAAAGTACCACGGGCCCAGGCTTGGCCCAGTCTTGCCCCAACTTTGTAGAACCTTGGGCCAGGCTTGTAAGCCAGTCTTGGCCCAGTTTTGGTTAAAGTCTGGGATGATAATCTCGGGCCAAGCCTGGTTGCCAGGTCTGGCCCATGCTTGGTTGCCAGGCCTGGCCCAGGCTTCTTGCCAGGCTTGGCCCAGGCTTTGAGGAAACGAATAAATTTAATATAAAAAAATTTTATTATTATTAACCTCATAGAGTTTATGATTATTAACGTTTAAATTATCTAAGGGAGGTAAATGATGTGAAAAAAACTCGGTGAAAATTCTGCTGGGCTCTGGGCGCGAACTGCCGTCCTTCTGATTGCTAGGCCCGAACGGTAGCTACTGGACGAACCTACCAATGTTGAACTGATACATTTATATGATCTACTTATTAAACGCCCAAGGCTGGGTTGCCCAGTCTTGGCCCAAGCCCGGGTAATCATTGGGTCGGCCAAGGCTAGGTTACCCAGTCCTGGCCCAAGCATGGGTTGCCATTGAATGGCCAAGGCTCGGTTACCCAGTCTTGGCCCAAGTCTGGCTTGCCATTGGATGGCCAAGGCTGGGTTACCCAGTCCTGGCCCAAGCCCGGGTAATCATTGGGTCGGCCAAGGCTAGGTTACCCAGTCCTGGCCGAAGCATGGGTTGCCATTGAATGGCCAAGGCTCGGTTACCCAGTCTTGGTCCAAGCCCGGGCCAATAGAGGTGAGCCAAAGCTAGGTTCCCCAGTGCTGGGCCAAGGAGGGCCCCGTTGTTCAACTCTGGCAGCTCCTGCATGGGGCACTTATTAAATCGTATATGAGACAAACATATTATTTTTACTCATTTTTTAGTAATTTTATTTGGTTAATCAAAATTGTCACTTAAAAAATGAATTGAGTGAACTGAAGTGACAAGTAAACAAATGAGAGTAATAAGGCTGCAAATGAACATTAAAAATAACATTCAACGAGCAGAAATAATTGTGTTTCTTCCCAAGGGAAAAAACACGCAAGTTTCTGCCTGCTGTATGAAGGTATTTTTGAATTACGAATTCGCTAGCAGTTGTTTGCAGCATCGGCTTGAAATTAGCTTGTTTCGACGGGCTGTAGAGACACTGAAACTTCGAGTTTCAATGCTGGTATCATGAAAACAAATTTGTTAAAAAGCACATAAAAAAATTACAGCAGATTGTGGGAATTAAAAGTAACCAAAAATTTTGAAGTTTCCCAACTGAAATTTTACACAATATAAATAGAAATAGTTTTGTTCCATAAATATATAATTTATTTTATTAAAATTACCACACGGAAAGAAAATTATAGGGAGTATTCCTATGCATTATAGGAATGGTTCCTATAATAGTATAGGAATTGTACTCATATTATTATAGGAATGGTTCCTATAATATATAGGACACCACCTTAATATTTTATTAATATATATAACACCCCTATACCATTATGGGAACCATTCCTATACTATTATAGGAACTATTCCTATAATAGTATAGGAACCATTCCTATAATAGCATAGGAACCATTCCTATAATATTATAAGAACCATTCCCATAAATTATAGGAACCATTCCTATATTATTATAGGAATCATTCCTATATTATTATAGGAACCATTCCTATAATATTATGAAAATGGGAATAGTTCCTATAATTATAGGAATGGTTCCTATAATAGTATAAGAACCATTTCTATAATATTATGAAAATGGGAATAGTTCCTATAATTATAGGAATGGTCTCTATAATATTATAGGAACTATTCCTATAATATTATAGGAACCATTTCTATAAATTATAGGAATGGTTCCTATAATTATAGGAATGGTTCCTATAATAGTATAAGAACCATTTCTATAATATTATGAAAATGGGAATAGTTCCTATAATTATAGGAATGGTCTCTATAATATTATAGGAACTATTCCTATAATATTATAGGAACCATTTCTATAAATTATAGGAATGGTTCCTATAATTATAGGAATGGTTCCTATAATAGTATAAGAACCATTTCTATAATATTATGAAAATGGGAATAGTTCCTATAATTATAGGAATGGTCTCTATAATATTATAGGAACTATTCCTATAATATTATAGGAACCATTTCTATAAATTATAGGAATGGTTCCTATAATTTATAGGAATCGTTCCTATATATTATAGGAACCATTCCTATAATATTGTAGGAACCATTCCCATAAATTATAGGAACCATTCCTATAATTATAGGAACTATTTCCATAATGGTATAGGTATCATTCCCATAATTATAGGAACTATTCCTATAATTATGGGTAATATTCCTATATCTATAGGACGTGTTCCCATAATTTATGGTCATCATTCCTATACTGGTATAGGATGAAATTTCACAAAATTATAGGAACCATTCCCATAATTTTCTTTCCGTGCACCAACCTTTCTATCGATAAAAACCTAATAACATTTTCTCCGAATAACTCATGATGCACACGTTAAAATGCTACAAAAATCATGTCAGATCTTCGTTTTCATAGCCTTCTATTTTGATCATCGCATGTATGTGATCATCCTTTTAACTACATATTTTTGACACATCTACCATCACATTAAAAAAATTAAAAAAATAGAAAATGGTCGAAAAAAGTCATTGATTTTTCCAGTCTGACGATATTGTCATAAAAGATCATTCTGCTAAAGAGGAAAATATCGAAGAATTACGGATTACTCGCGTTCCGTTACTAACGTATTCGCTCATTACGCTTTCGTACTGCTCCAACCGACCAAGATTCGTGTTTCTGATGGTTAAGAAGAGGTGAAGAGTAGGACAGAGAAATACATTGGGGTAAATGATAGGATCCACCCTCATCGCCTCATTTGCTTCTACCTCTTCTTCTCTTCTGCTTTTTAGACTCGATTTCACGATGATGATGGCGTTTGACGATGCGAAAGATCCTGGGAAAATTTACCATTAGCATTATCCTATTTCCCGATGTATATATATAATGCATATATTTAAGATTAACAAGATGTGAAAGTCCATTTCACAATAATCATTTTGATACCCCCGGTATTAATTCTATATATACATAGCTGATTTGATTTGTTTTTGATTTAAATGAATTTTTGAGGTACTCATATTATTATAATTTCAATCGATTTGATAAATTAAAACAAATCGATTTGATTTAATTATTAATTTTACCTACTTGAAATTATCATATTATTCTATCTAGATATTTATCTACAAAAACCTTGAGCACATGATATGTATTTTAATTAATTGATGAGATCGCCTATTAAGTAAAACCCATTTTAATATTTGATTAATGACTTAAAACCTTTTTGCCATCTCTTGTCTTTTCGAAAAACTTTTTTTATTAATTTTCTAATAATAAACAAATATGATTATCAAGTTCATAATGTACAAGTTTAAAAATTTTGTTTTTCCTTTTATTACAATGCATATAATTACTAATTGGCTAGAGTAGAGTAATTTTACTAACTACATAATAGCAATTAAACAGATCAATTTGAAATTTCAGCTGTTATTCAGCTGTTTTGGATATTACGCAACAATTGCACGGAACAAACAGACTGACAGCTTTCTACAACCATATGTTGCTTGAATATATCATCGGTAGGAGTTTTAAAATTTAATTATTTGCTAATTCAATAATAAACATTAAACTGTAAGTTATCAGCAAAAACGAACATCCCTCAAATAATGTATATAAACTTTTTGACGTATAATTAAAACTTTTAGGATTATATATTTAAAGCAATATTTATTTATTTTTATTAATATTAGGAGACAGTTTTTTCGTTCAAAATAAATATTTTGGATTATGAGACAGTCTTACTTATACAAAAAATCCGTGTAAAAAAAAAGAATTCGATATATCAAAATCCGAAACTTGAGAAATTTTTGAATTTTTATCGAATTTTTTCGAACTGTTGTAAAAAACTCTAGAATAGAAAAAAAACGGAGTAAAAATTTTTTAAGGATGTTTGTTCATTACTTACTAATTGGCATAAAAGTTTGGAATTTTTCAAAATATAAAAAAATCAAATTTAAGTATCAAGAATGGTCAAAGTTTTCGATTGACATGAATCTCATACGGAAAAAAAAATAGGTGCTGCAACAGGACGCAGTTCTGTGAGAGCGACAAGACAAAATCCTGTTGCTGCAACAGAATTTTTCCTGAGGAATCAATAGGATAAGAAACGAGTTTCATGAACTAATTTTTTTTGTCTGTATAATGAATTTTCAAAATTTGGAAAAAATTAAAAGTTTGCAAAAAATTAAAATTTTTTTTCGGAGTTAATTCTTCTTTTCAAAATTGGAATTTTCGGGCAAAATTTGAATTTTTTTTCAAATTTTGAAATTTTATTATACTGACAAAAAAAATTGGTGCATAAAATTTGTTCCTTATCCTATTGATTACACAGGGAAAATCCTGTTGCTGCAACAGGATTTTGTCCTGTCGCTGCAACAAGATTTTGTCCTGTTGCTCCCACAGGTTGTGTGTCCTTTTGGTGAAACATGAAAATCCTGTTGCTGCGACAGGATTTTATCCTGTTGCTCCCACAGGACTGCATCTTGTTGGAGCGTCTATTTTTTTTTTGTGTATGAAAATTCGAAAAAAATGTTCAATTTTTTATTTTTTCGAACTTTATTTATTGGAATGGAAAAAAATTAAACTTTGATTCGCAAAAATGATCAAAATTTACGATATTTCAGTATAGTTATTCCTGTGAGTTTGACAGTTCGGAAAAAATCGAACTTTTTCGAACATTGGTCATTTCTGCAACTCAAATTGATTTTTTTTCAATTTTAAAATAAGTCGGAAATTCACAACTTTCATACTGATAAAACTCATGGAAAACTTCCTTGAAAATTGGAATTTCTGGCCATTATTGAGAGTGACTTTTTTATATTTCAGAAATTTAGTGATAAATAAATAAATTTCCTGGAAACGTTCTTGTGGAATTTTTATTCCGTTTTCCAAATCTATATTTTATAATTTTTTCATGTTTGTATTTCTATTAATATTAAGGTACGTATTACAAAGTACACGGAGAAAAAAATATAGTAAAATTTACTAAAAAATATAGGAATAATTACTAAATTTAGATAGTAATCTTGAAACGCTTAAGATTTATAGGAAAAATTCATAAACAGATAAGTAAATTTTACTATCCCGTTTAGTAAATTTTACTATCCCGTTTAGTAAATTTTACTATTCCGTTTAGTAAACTTTACTATCCCGTTTAGTAAATTTTACTATCCCGTTTAGTAAATTTTACTATTCCGTTTAGTAAACTTTACTATCCCGTTTAGTAAATTTTACTATTCCGTTTAGTAAACTTTACTATCCCGTTTAGTAAATTTTACTATATTAGAATGGAAAAAAATTAAATTAAATTTTTATTAGCTTTTAACTTTTTTTATTATTATTACTATCATTTTAATTATTATTGTTATTTATGTCATCTGTATTGGTGTTGGTGTCGATTTTTGTTTTTAAAAAATCACTGGTTACAACCGAGATTCGAACCCTGATCTCCCGCGCGCGAGTCCTTTCCTATGTCTGACAGCTCGATGTCTCATTTGGACAAATGTTTCAGAACTTGTAATACATATTTGTATATGCTATTCCCACCAAATTTTAATTTTATCTATACATAGTAGAATTTACTATACATATAGTAAAAAAACATAATCGTATTAGCAAAAAATACATTGCGTATAGTAATTTTTAATATTTTGTATAGTAACAAATCCTATATTGTATTAGAAAATTTACTTTCTTAAATTTGTATTTATTAAAAATACTTATAGTAAAATTTACTATACAGATAGTAAAAAATACAATTGTGTTAGTAAAAAATACAACACGCATAGTAATTTTTAATATCTTATTATGTAATTATTACTAACTAGTAAATTTTACTAAATGTTTAGTAATAATTACAATACAGAATGTATTTTTTCATATCTGTTAGTAAATTTTACTATAAGATTGTAATTTTTACTATATTTTTTTCTCCGTGTACAACACGTTAAACTTTTTTCGAAGTTTTTTTTACACGTGAATTTAATAGTTATTAAACACAGTGAATTGTAAAAATCTCATTGACACTTGTAGAATGAAAGGATAATCAACTTGATTTTGTTAAATAATTAATTTTAATACTCTGTTGTAATAAAATGTTGTACGTCAATGAAATATAGGAAAAAAAATTTTATAGTGTTATAAATAATATCACAGAATTTATTGAAGATTAAATAAGTACCTGAGTTGATTTAATAATATTTTGCTAGAAAAATTAAAAACTTCAAGTAAACATTTTTGAAAACTAAACTTGTTCCGCAACGGGATAGAAGCATAAGGTTTTAAGTGCAATGTATAAACTCAGAATTTTCTAAGAAGGAACGTGACTGGACTTTAATACTTTTGAATTTTATTTGCCAATTTAAAATATAAAAGTATCAAATTTCTTGAAACATATATATGTACGGGGTTGTGTTAAAAAGCCATCGATATATAATGTAAAGTTGAATTATATAAAGATTTTCAAGAGCAAACTAGCACTCTTTACAAATCATTAAGGTTGAATGTATGAACATTTAACATTAATATACACATAGCTCGACGTGTGATGTATGGTATGTGTATATAAATACCAAGCGTTATATGCGCATATGTATAAGGTCGAGTATTTAATTATACATCCAGGATGAGGTGCACGCGAGAGCCGAATTTTAAAATGAGAGAGAAACAATTAACCCGAATAAGGTAATAATCCTCCCTTCAGGCTGTCGGGGAGACCTATGTGTTATACCACGCGAGAAATTTCCATGAAAATTTCCATCACATATACAGCGTTGATGCGCTCCAAATTACTCGGCTGAATTAATTGTGCTGATTTATATTAATAGATGGTAGAAAATTAAAAAGCGAGAGAGAAAAAGAGATATAAATAAATAAAAAAAAAAAAAAAAACTATTGTATAAACACGCACAGGAGGTGGTCTGGATTCAAACCAAGACTTCCCGGCTAGTGTTTGAACAATCCTCAAGAGTATCTTGAAATATTTTCTTAATCATGATTAAATGAAAAAAGTTTAAAAAAGTTTAACGATTGCTTATTTATTATTTTAAGCTCCAGATGTTAGTTATCTCGATAAGATTTCTGTAAAACACACTGTAAACAGTGTGTATAAAATATAGTTAAATCTGAAAAAAAAACATCGTTAGTGTAAAAAATAAAAAAATTTTTTTTTTAACGAAAAATTTTTTACTCTATTAACTTTATAGGCCGTATATATAAATTTTTGAATCGGAGCACATGAAAAAAATTTTAATTGTTTTTTCTAATAAAAGATATATGTATACATGTTTTATAAAAAATAATTTTTATATTTCGTTATAATTGAAAAAAATGATATATTTAAATGATTCTGAAGTTAGCCGTCTAATAATTTTTGGATTATTTTCAAAACGATAAATTATAAAGAAAAAGCGTTTTGAAAAATTGCACCTATAGATTTTTCTTTTCTACATGTGCATTTTTATTTTTTTCATTTTTTTAAATTGATTTGTTGGAAAAAAAATCCGAAAATTTTTTATTGCCTGCAAACTTTAGGATAATTATATTTAAATAGATTTCCATGGATTTGAATATTTTTTTTCCTTAAAAATGTGAAGTAATCGAAGGACGAATGTAACGGACATTTGTTGAGCCTTCTGCGCGATAGAATCCTCTCTACTCTTCCTTTCTCTGCATCCTGTTACTTATACAGCTTTTGCCTGGTTTCTGTTCAGTCTTCAATACATAACAACACTCAACCATACTTCTGTTCTGTACATCACGAAAAATCGTGCTCACTATGCGGCGTCGATAGACTACTCACAGTATCTTCTCAACTAGTACCCATAAGTTCGTGTATTTTCGTATGCTGTCGTTAATCTCCGGTCTTTGTGTCGACGATCTGTAGCGCAAGATGGCAACCAAGTCGACGTGAGGGGATTGGCCGAAATACATTCGCTTCTCGGTTCTCGCATCAGTCGCCTATGAGGCCTCGTAGCAGGTGGGATTATGTTTGTTTATTGTATTGGTCATTAAATGTGTGTTGAGATAAAAACATCGCTACACTAGTGACCGAGAGAAATGGCCGCCGTACCGGGTTAAATATTTTATTTTTATTATTTTATTATGTAACTCTATTATTCAAATTCAAACAAACATACAATTATTAATTATTGTACTTTAGTTGTGTACTTGATCATCACACAAAAATTATTCACAAGCTAAATAATTTAATTGTTTGTATTCAGTTACAGCAAATCGGTTCGTGCATGTGTTATTTTTCAAAAAAGTTTTTTCTTACCGTTTACTCATTCGTGGAATATGAGAAAATAAAATATACGGTAAAGTTGCTAAATAAATATATGGTTTATTTTAGACTTGGAGTGAAGAGTGCCATTCAACTAGAGTGTTTTTAGTGTTGATTTGTGTACATATTTGTGTGTGTGAATCGCGACAATTCGAATTTAGTTTTATTCCCGAGGCGGTTGGATTTAATAATTTTTTCGATACCCCAAGGATCCATTTGATTGAAAAAATTTTATACAGTAATTGGTAAGTTAAAGTTACTTTTATAATTTTTTATTTTCTTAATAGTTTATCTTTTCGTACTTAATGTTTTTCTATAACGCCGAAGCGACGGTAAAAGAAATCGGCAAATAACTCCTTTGTCTGAGTTTTGTTTAAAAGAACTCCAGAAGTTTTTTTTTTTTTTTTTTTTCTATGGTTGATGATAAATTTGAAAACTATTTTTTGCCGTAAGATGAAAGATATTTGTTGTTAGTGATGATAAAAGTATAGATGATGGACTAATGTTTGGATAGGCATTAGTAAGAAGAGGATTTCCAAGTTGTTTTAGGGGAAAATGGAGCATATATAACAATATGACATGTGTTATATATATGTATCATTTTACATAAAATAAATTTAAATGAATAATGTAGAGAATAGTGTTGCCTGCCTGCTGATGTTTATTCGTGGATAACATGTTTTTTCGATTTCATTTTTTTTTGGTTTTTTATTCCCATGTTGGTTGAAGTTAAGCCTTGCAGTAAAATAACGAAGAAAAGGAGTTAGATTGGATAAAATGATAAAACTATGACAAGAGCTGTTTCATGCAAATATGTAGAAGGATTTGTGCATGTGTGTGGTGTGTATCAAGTTTGATTGCTGCTGTTGTACTCCAGACCATCGTGTAGTCGTTACAAGCGTGTTCGATGCTAAAACAATAACGTTCAAAAATTTCAAACCTTGCAAAAGTTTATGCATAGAATATTTATCATACTGAAAACAAAAAAAAATATTGTTAGATTATGTTATCCCTGATTTTAGAAAAAATGATTTGGAATAATTCAAAACAATTTTAAATGATTTAAAATAATTTGAATTGACTAATATATAGATATACACTTAACATGGAGCAAATCATTTTTCTTAATTAAGGATGTTTTAGGAATTTTTGGTATCTTCTTGAATAATAACACTTGAATTTTAAGTTTAATAAAGTTTTGCTTATTTATTAAGAAATAACACAGAAAACTTGATTTTTAAATGTATTACAATTACACTGAGAAAAAAAAATACTATTGTCCAAACAAAAATTTCTTGGTTCAAGAAATCAGTTACAAATATTTATTTTATTATTAGTAATAATTTCTTGAGAAAAGAGTATCAAATTTATATACTCTGTAAACATGAATAAGTGAAATTGGTGAAAATTCACTAATTTTAAGTGCAAACCGAACCACTTTTTAAAATAAGTGGTTCGGTATGCACTCAGAATTAGTGAATATTAACTTATTCATTTCTATTTCACTTATTCATGTTTAGAGAGTAGATATTATATGCATTTATTATTATATTATGGGTAAACAAAAGCATAGCTTTGCTTGAATTAAATAAAAATTATTTTTATTAATTCTACGAATTCTTGAGACAAAATTATATACTCTCGAAAATTTTTAAGAATATCTACTTGTATCGAGTAAATTTTCTTAATAAAAGTATTTTTTTCTCAGTGTATATTAATAGTAATTTGATTTGAATGTCTTATAACTACACGGAAAAAAAATTCCACTAAAATTTACAATGTTAACATCGTAATCGTGGACTAGACTTTCATGGGCGTCAATTTTTAAATGTCTTATTTCAAAATTTACTATAGTCTTTGATAAAATTACGATGTAGGTTATATTCTTTACTATTTAACATCGTAACTGTAACAAAGACTATAGTAAATTTTGAAATAAGACATTTAAAAATTGACGCCAATGAAAGTCTAGTCCACGATTACCGTGTCTAAGATCGTAAATTTTAGTGGGATTTCTTTCCATGTATGACAATAATATTGCTAATTATAGAAACTCAGAAATGATACATTTATTCTATTTGAATTAAAGTTATTCTTAATTAATTACTCTGTAATTAATCTTAATTTTTTCGGTTCTTCTTTCTGACTAACTACCGGCAATCAGCGATTGCAGGTGATGCTACAATTAATATTATTACGCTCTGAGAAAAACTAAACAATACATAGTCATGCGGCTGATAACGGATGTAAGAATATCACTGTTAGCACTTTTGGAAATTACCGTGAAAATAATGTACGGAGGCATAACAATTTATAAGATTAGTTTATTGATGGATAATATATATTTTTTGATGAATTATATTATATTATATACTGGGCTCGGTTATGTCACCTGGCAAATTTAAAAATCCCTAGACAATTAACTTATTACTTTAAAAGCGAGAAAAAAGCCGTGTCAAAAGTCTTGACAGATTTGAAACTCCCAGAAGTTTTAAACGGTTCAGTAAAGCCATTGAGAATTTTTTTTTTTCATTTTTTTATTATAGAATATCTTAGAGTCATAGGGGAAACCGGACGAGAAAAGTAGGGTGCCGACTAGAAACGAGGGTTGTCTCTAGGGAGAATAAGAGTGAATGAAATAAATGTCCATGATAGTTGTCACACGTTTAAATGCAAGCTGGATTTAGTCATTTAAATATGGGCATTAACGTTATTTCATTTAATGGAATTAGCGAAATGAAGAGGAAGTAAAGAATAAATAAAAATTGTTAAAAAAAAGACAAGTTAAATATAGGCACACACAGTATATAGAATTAAAATACTTTTATAATATTGCATTGATATTAAATTCTATCTTGATGTTAGAAGCTATAAGTATAGATGTATTTTAAAACTCTTAACTTGTGGTTTTAACTTTTTCACTTGAATATATAGTAAAACTAAGTTTTTCTTAATAGTATGTACTTTAATAGACCTAAAACTTTAGCAACTGTCTTGTAAGTAGTAACTTGCACGTTGAACGCATAGTTTTTAAACTTTAAATCGCTTTTTAAAATATCTAGTCTACTCTATTTACACTTCGAGATACTTTGATTATTATTTTCATTAATGGTGAACCGATAAAAATAATTAACTATTATCAGTTATTTAAGTTAAAAGTTAATAATATTCCAAGTCTTCGTTATTTAGATTTGAACTTAGAATTTCCATAGATAAGAGGTATAACAACTGTCAAATGATCATAGAGCATACAGTTATATTTGTATTACACTTAGCTGAAAATTTTGTGAGCATTCGATCCTGAGTTTGGGAGCAATAGTTTTAGTTGTGTTCAGGTTGAGATTTATTCAGTACCAATGCATATTTAAATGCATTTCCTTTACGTCAGAATCGATTTTTGAGGTGCATACATATATGATGTATTCATATATTTATATATATATATATATCAATGATTCAATATTATATCGGTCTTGGTTTCAATTAATTTTTTATTTTTCTATTTGATTTAGTATCTTGATTCACCTCTTTGACCCGATACACCATACTCTCTGGTGCATTGACTATTTCGATGTTAAATATTTTTCTCCAAGTCTTTTCTACCTTCTGTGTAATTCTAGAGAATTGTTTCTGCTCTACCAACAAGAGAGCTCGCCATATATATACTCATGGAAAACATGTTTGAATGCAAGGTTGCTTGTGTCTCTGTCAACGTATACTTTTCTTTGTACTTTTACTATCTCTCTTTCTCTTTGCTAGACACTAAAGCTGTCTCCATGTTCGAAATGCATTAGGAATTCTACCTATTGGGATTACCGCGATTTTATTGAATTTCACGAACCGTGACACGTTTAACAAAGGTGCAACCTTTGAGATTTTTTTATTAATTTTTTTTTACCATGCGATTACCATAGAAACTGACAGTATACTATTTTTCATGCTCCCAATGTCTTATATCTTGACTTATTTTTTAGTATTATAATTTGTTCTTTTTTTTAAATAATGTTATTATTAAATTCGTAATTACAGTATGACAGTGAAAAAGCTAGCTTGGAATGATGATAAAAAAGTTTACAAATGTTTAAATTGTATGAAATGAAAACTAAATAATTAAAACATGTATTAAAAATTGTTGGAGTAGTGAAAAAAAATAATTTTATTTGACCCAGAAAATAGTATAAAGAAAACATTCAAGTGATATCTGCTTATGAAAATAGAAAAAAAACGTTGAAAAATCTAAAAGTGCACACCTCAATCGCTCGTGTAATAGTAATAAAAAATAATGCATCAAATTTTTAAAATTAAGACTGCAAAGATTTCAATTATTAATTTGAATAGTTTTTCAATCAATAAAAATACGGATTCTTTCAAAAAATCTATTAACAGAAAAAAATGTCGATTTCAACATCGATTTTTAAATCGCGATATCTATAATATATTATGTCACCTTGAAATTTTTCCAATAAATTGCCATCTTTCTTATGATAGTTACAGATGTCTTAGTGTAAGTGCTCTTATTCTTACGCCGATGCTGTTGTCAGTACTCGTTAGATAAAGAGAGTAAATTGTATTAAAAAAGAGAACACAAACATACGTGTCTATTTAATGGCGAATTGTCAGTTTAAAGTTTTTTATTTTGATGGAATTATAAATAAACGACAAGGACTTGGATAATAATTTTCAATAGGATTTTTTCCCATAGAAAAATTAAAGTTAATGAAAAAATTTAGTTTATAGGTGATTTTTTGTTTTTTTTCGAGAGTTATCGTGCTCACAAATGTCATACATGTTGATTGACATTCAAAGTTTCTTGAATTGAATCAATTTTTTTTAAATTAATATATAAATGAATCAACAATGTTGTGTCAAGTTTGTTCATGAATAATTTCTCCGTAATGATATATTTTAACCTATTTGAGGGTAGAGAAGAGACCCAGTATCCGATCAGGGAACTACTTAGTACTCGATCACTTCGTGTATTTGTATATCTATATTTAGTAAAATTTAGTAAATATAGATATACAAATACATGAGTGATCGGGTATTAGTTCTCTAATCGAGTACTGGGTCTCTTACCTTACCACAAAATATGGAGAAATGATTTAACGTGAGTTAAAATTTTAAGGAACACTCAACGCGTTTAAGCTTAAGGTGTGCTAAAGTTGTTTTAAACTGAGGGAGCATACGTGCCTATTGATTATCGATTGGCTATATTGACTTATTCTTACAATACATATTTAATAATGTATTCAAATTTTAAAAATAAATATTTTCTTCAGATTGTTTGGCAAAAATTTATTCTTAAAATTTTTTTATCTTTTTAAATTTTATTATTTGAATATTGTCTTGAGTTATTATCAATAACTGCCGGTGGATTGATCAACTTGTCTTCTTTGATATATATATTCCGCCCACCTGTCATTTTTATCAGTATTAAAATTATCTCACAATTTTTTTAATTACAATTTTTTGTCTTTGAAAATAAAAAATGTTTGAAGATAAAAAATAATTATCGAATATCCGGACATGTCACTTTAATGATAATTTATTTTTAAAAATTCTCAAAAATTTCTTTGATATTAACCATCGTGAAGTATCCAATTATTAAAAAAATAATTGGACGATGATTAAATCCAAGTGAACAAAAACAGTTCAAAGTGTGAGACAATATTCACAAAAATTATAGACTACAAGGTAGTTCATGGCTTATATACAAGGAATTATAATCACTTTTTATAACATTAAATTTTTGTACAATATAAAGATACAAAAAAAATTTTTTTTTTAAATTCTTTTAGCGGACAATAATATAAGGATATTATTATCTTTTATAAGAGATACATGCTCATGAAATTTAATGGGAATAAAAAATTGAAATTATAAAACATTTATTTTTTTTTAGGATGTTTAAAAACACATTAAACGAAAATGCGAGTAACCATTAAAGTAACGATAAATATTTTTGTGAATATCGCGTGGTTGTTGGGTACATATATGCTGCTTCACATCACTATACAAAGGCGCCCTTAAATCCGACAGAATATCTAGTTATCGGTTCATTATAGTTTAATGTCCTCTCACCAAGCCAACTCCTCTCAGTTCATACAAAGCCGATTTAGGCTTTTTATTTTTTACTTTAGGGCTATTCAGTACAATTTATACAACAAAGTTGATTAATTAATTGGATAAAATTTTTATTCAAACTTTTTTTTATCGATAGTTTTTTTTTTACACTATTAATAAAAGTTGTCTACAATTGAAAAAATATTAATATAATGGTATTCTATAAATCTATAAATTTATATATATCGAAGGTTCTTTTTTAGTGTTGTTACATCGAATTTGAGTAATCGAACAATCGATGTTTTTTTTCGACTGTTGATATTTTTTAGTCGATTGTAAAGGGTTCGATTAATCGAAAAAAATCGATTTCAATTTTTAAAAACGATTTTTTCAAAAATAGCTTTCATTTAAGCTTGTTATGAAAATATTAGTCTTTTGCTTCTAATTCAGAAATATTCTCTTCGTTCGTGAAAAAATATAGTAGATATAAATTTTTTTTGTCATTTATAACGTTCAGGTTCCAGCTTCCAAATCCTTTAAATATTTTGTATATTTATTTGTTTTTTTTTTTTTTTTTTTTTTTTTTAAATAATTGATTGTTACAATCGATTTTTAGCGAGTCGATTGTACAACTTAAACGTTGCTCTCAAATAATCAATTCTGTAAAATTTTAAAATTGATTTAGTTTTGTTTATTGTTATTTGTTGCTTTAATAGTATTATAATTAAATCATTGGTCATAAAATAAAATTTTTGTAATAAAACATTACCAATTATATTTTTCTTTCTATTTATTAAATTCGTCTTATTTTAATTCGAGTTAGAAGTAATTTCGTTTTTTTCAATTTTGGTGCCATTAATATTTTTTAGCTTTTTATCAATAAATCTTTTTCATTGTAATATTGAGCTTCAAAGTCAAATTTTAGAATCGTTTGTTGAATTATCGACTGTACAACTATACAGTTGATTAAGAAAAAAAAAACTGCTTAATTTTGCTAAAATTAATCGATTGTTTATGGACGATTAATTGATGACATCGATTGTCTAGTTTCGATCGTATTCGATTATGAATAATCGAATATTACAGTACCCGATTATGACAAAACTATTTTGTTTTGACAATATAATTGTATGCATAGTAGTTGAGGTTAGGTAAGAAAGTCACATCTGTACTCGGTTTAAATTGCCATGAATCTAGACTTCGCACGTGCTGACAGTAATTAGCTGCTGGGAACTGGAAAATATATATAACTGCTAGTTATGCACATTCATTTGTAAATTCAACAAAAGTTAAAAGTGTGAAAGGAGACCCAGGAAATTATAATTCTCGGTAACTACGTAAATTAAAATTTAGTTTGAGACATTTTTTTCAAGTATTTTAATGTAAATACATATCCTAAAGAATACATATACATATTTGTATGTTAATAAGAAACATTTATGACAAAAAAATGTATTTATATTTCAGTGCATATATTGTTGAGTATATTTCAATAAAAGAAAAACATTTAATCCAAAGTACACATTCAACCTGTATAACTTTGGCCCTATTAAAGTATTTTGGACTCCTTTCCCTCTTAAAAGTATATTTAGGCCTTTTTTTCTCTTGAATTTGGGTTTCTTTAGATTCTAGACCGTCTGTTGATTACACATACAGAAAATATATTATTCAAGTCATGTCTAAATATTATTTTTTGGGGCGGACAATGTTATCCTGACAGGTAATCCAGAGATTCGTAATGTTGTTAAATTATAAAATATTAATGAATTAATAAAAAAATGTAAAGCAATGAATATTTTAGATGTTGATGAATAATTTTTTTAACCTGCTTATTAAATTTCTTTAAAAGATACATATATATATGTATACATATATTTTTTTTCTTTCATATGTTACCCTCAAGTATCAGTCTGACTGCCACTTGACCGTCTTTTCCCATTTACTTCAGGTTAAAAAAGAAAAAAATATATATATTTTTATAAAAGATGTTGTAAAGTTTATTCATAAAAAATATTGTTATATATACACTACAATGTATAATCGACATTCGTACACAAAATAGTAAAAAAACTAAATAATTCTTTGAAAATTTTTGATGACGATAATAGGTAAAAAAATTTTATTATATATATAATATATATATGAATGTCTAATACAACAACACAAAGCTAGTCGTTGATTTCAAAGAGACTTCTCATAAAATTCGGTAAAAGAGCATGTGGCAACGTCGGAAGTAGCTCCCCACTCTTTTTTATACTCCCTCTTATTTTTATTCTACCTTGCTCTTTTATTATCTCTGTCTTTCTCTTTCAATTCTGTCTGCGTATCTTTTATACCTCACAAACTACCAGTGAACCAACCACCTTCACTTGACCGGAACGAGGTAGTGCTGCCTCACACATAACACACCATTCTGAGCTTCATCTACTCGTTTATTTTTTATTTTTGTTGGTATTCGTTCGTGGGCCTTAGGGTTACGGCCTTACTCTCCATTACATATACTTGTTTCTTTTAAACCCTTTTTTTATTAATTTTATTTGTTTATCTTTTTTTTTTTATTTTATTTTATATTTATCTTTTTTAAGAAAAAAAATTATTTCCCCTTAAGCAGCAATACACTGGCTACGCTGTGAAAATATTTCTCTTTAGCCGATGGGCGTGCGGTGTATGCCTTATATTATGTATACTTCTAGCTATGATGAATTTGATGGATTCGTTTGGGCATCGGTCAACATAATGTTTCAAATTAGTATAGGAAACGCAGGTGTGAATTACAGTTGCCTCGAATAAACCACGGAAATAAATATTACGGTAAATTTGATGGTATTGTGATGGAATCTTGAAATATCTTTTTTTTTTTTACATCTTTATACTTATTAATATTAAAAAACATCTAATAACTAAGTTGTGGTTAGGTAGTTATTTATGTGTATTAATATCAAAGAAAATTGAAGCATTATTTATATTTATAAACTTAATTAAGGTTAATTTATTCCGGAAACTTAGAAGTGAATCATACTCAAAGTTATTCATCAAAATTGTACTTATTTCTATTAAATTTTTAATGGAATTAAAAAATCTTTTTCATTTTTAATTATGTATGTAATATTTCTAAGTACATTTTGCCTTAATGTATCTGACAATTTTTACTGAATTACATATATTAAGTATACTTATAATTTGGGCTTATATTTATGTCAATTAATTTTTAATGTAAGTTTTTAAGTATATTTAATATATCTACTAATATGTTATAGTAATTGATTTCCATTGCGAAATGGAGTATTCGTTTGAAATATTTTTGAATAGATTTTAATTGAAGACTTCTTCAGCTTATATTTGGTAAATCTACTTAAGTACAAATTTTATCAAATTGACTAAATATAAAACTTTGATAATTGAAAAAGTAGTACTATAAATATTTATAATATGAAGTGAAAAATTTATGAGAAGCTAATTGTTGATATATATTTTAAATGAGTTGAATAAAATTAATATTCGATTTAATTGAGTGAAAGATGTCAAAGTAAATTCACGTTATGTAACGTTTTGTTAATCCGGTACATACATTTTATTGTTTATGTACATCATCGTAGTTTTAAAATTCGCATTATTTATACGTATAATATCCCCGAGGTTTAATGTCACAGTATTTACACTCCACTTTGAACCAATTATTTATCGAACGTTTACGCATTCTTTCCTGCAGTTATTTTGTCGTTTTGGCGTCCGGTAATCGACGATAAATTTATAGTTAACGGCCGTCCTGTGTCTGTGGTATATTATTGTTTACAAAGAAAAGTAGCATAGCCCAATTATAATATACCTTTTTGTTCTGGCCCTCTCGGTAAACAATACATCCATCGTTTATATTTTTAATCATTATTAAGGCTTGAATATAAAAATAATAATTATTTAGATGTATTGCTTAACTTTTTTTTAATTATAAAAAATCGATAGATGATTATTTTTCAGGGGTTAATTTTTTTTTTTTTTTTAATATTGTTCTCACATTTGTAGCTATACACTGACATAAGTATTTTTTTGATATTAATAAATGCATTAATTTGAAACAGTTTTTCAGTCTTATTTGGCTGAAATGAGCATTTGCTTGCTTCAAGTATAGATTTATTAATAGTTATAGTTGGATTAGCGGGAGTTAGCGTTTCGGGTATTTTCGGTTTTTACCCCCACCATCTAAATTTAATACCTAAGACATTTTGTTTAGATGGTGGGGGTAAAAACCCGAAGCGCAAACTCTCGCTAATCCAACTATAACTATAGTGTAACAAATTCAAAATATAATCAACTAAATATTGTTTTATAAATAAAAAAAATGCTGAATATTTTTTAAATTAATTACTGTGCGTATTACTTTCTTTAAAAAATAAGTTTAAATAGTACTACGAATTATTTGTCATAACCCTACTTAATTAGCTTCATGTGTCATTTCCTTATATTCAAATAAGCCATTTATTAACTATTAAGAAATATTTATTTGGCCAAGCTTTCAAATAAATCATTGATTAACTATTGATAAATCTTATTTGGTTCAAATAAATACTTCTATCAGTGTACATCTAAACAATTACTATAAAAAAATAAAAAGAAAATAGTTAATTGAGTCGTAGATAGATTTGCTTATTTTAGGAGTTAAGAGCAAGAAATTAATGTTGCGTGTGCTTTCAAGTCTTAATGTATGGTGAAAATATATTCGGCTGCACATACACATATATTTACTGCGTAAAAGAGGACAGTAGGAGCTTTATGGAAACTGAAAAATGCTCTTAAATAATATAATTGTCATGCACTCTCCGCTTCTGTCGGTGCATATTTATAATTATAATAGTTGATATGATAAAAGAGTGGATGAAATAGAGTGAGATAAAAATGTATGTATGCCACTCTCTGAAAACTCTCGTCGTCTGTCCGGAAGAGATAGTTCGCGACGTTGGTCACTTTACAAGTATGTACGCCACGTGAATTAAATACGTAATACAAGTTCGTTGAGCGTGTCCCGCATGGTAATCGTTTCGTGGTCGCATTGTCAGGGTACTTTGAATTTCGGCGTTTGAATTACATATGCATCGTAACTAAATAATATATACAGTCCAACACAAAAAGTCATTTCCGTTTAGTTACACTCACTTCATTATGAGTCACTTTAAATATCACGATACTATCAATAAATTCATTAATTTTGTCACGTGCTTGTTAAATTGATAAATCTATTAAGATACATTCATATCAAATGATTTATATTTTTATTTAAAAATTTAACTACGTATTTTTTGAGTCTAATCAGAGGTGATAAGGGTTTTAAATTTTTTATGTCGAGTCGATGAATTTAAAATAAAACTACCCACATGTAATTTAAATCATTCTTGAAGTTTTATTAGACTTATAAACTCAGCAGGATGAATTAATTAGGAATCAATGGAATATATAGCGGATGAGAAACGTGAATTTTTAATTAAATATTTAGTGGAGTCTGCAGAGCAATAACAAGGACGCTAGAATGAATAAAAAATAAGGTTGTTGTGATAGAGTGGGAGAAGTAAAAAAGAAACGGTGAAGAAGAAAAAAGAAGTGAAGGTGTAGGGAGACTTGTTTATCTTTGTTTTTCTTTATTGCGTTTTTTTCTTTTCTTTTTCTTTTTCTTTTAGTACTCTAAACTACTCTATGTGGCTTCCAACACTGGTGGTTGTGTATAATAGACTCGTTTATAAATCCAACCATTAATTCGCTAGTGAAAAGGTGAATTGTCTGGAATAGGAAATGGAACGGCTCACGTGAGAGGAGGATTGTCCAGTTGTTGGGGGAGTTATAATATGTATAGTAAAGAAAAGGTGCAAGTGTGGAATTTAAGTAAGGAAGCGAGAGCCCTTTTGTCATTAATTTCACAACTCGTATCGCAACGTCGCTCTGATGTTTAAATTCGAATCCCTTTTATTTTTTAAATTCTCAGTCCATTTTTTTTATTGTTATTCTTGTTTTACTTTTTAATTATATTTTATAATGAATATTAATAAGGAATAAAAGTTTTTTTTTTAAACTACTTAAGAAGTTTAAATGCAAAGATTTTAATTTTTAATTCGTTTTATAAATTTTTAAATTTACAAAAAGTATATTTTTATTTTTTTTTATAAATTATCCTGGATGTTTTGTTAAATTTTTAAGTCCAATTATGGAAGAACAAATAAGTTTTTCTGTTTGAAAAAAATAAAAACTTTAACAAAAGTAGGAAATTTTTTCGCAAAGAGATTTTATCAATTGAGGTATTATATTAATTCAAACGTCTTTTACATGGCAAAGTTGCTTCAAAGCCGGATGGGGTTGGTTTATAAGGGGTTTATTTATATATATTAGTCGTTCAAATGTGGCGAAAGTTTCACAGTCTCTTAAGTAAAGGTAGACAGTGTAAAACGTATAAGCTTTAACTTGTAAATGATATCCTCAGGTCGAAAACGATAAAAAAGTATACATTGGTAACAGACACTCATGGTGAAAAAGTATAAAAGAGTAAGAACAAAAAACCAATAAAAAGAGAAAAAAAAGGGTAAGCGAAGAAAAATGCATCCTCAAAAAGTCCTAACTAACAAACGACGCGAGTTCAATCTTCAATCTCGAATGTTGTGTGTTGTGTTACACATACTATACATCCATGTGCACACAATTGCTTGTCGTAGAATTTAAGATCGATGGAAGGTCACCTTTGCTTTTACTTTTTTTATACTTAATTTATCTTTTTTTTCCATTTCTATTTTCAGTTATAGCACAAAATTTATTCAATCATCGCACTAGCTCTGCTTTAACTGTCTCTTTATTGTCATCATTTAATTGTCAATACAGTAATCAAGAAACTTTTTACATAAATTTAGAATCTGAAATTCCGCGAATGTTTATTTAGTGTAATAATAAATTGTACTGAATATTTATATATGTATCTGAAAGTTATTATAAGACAGTAAGGAATACACGTATGTGTGATACAGCAGAAAGTGTATATACGAATTTTTTAAGCGAATAGGATACTCTTTTGTAAACTAATCTTTACGAATTGAGGTGCTTTCGGATTGGATTTTTAACAGATAAACGTTATTTATCGTGCAGTGATTTCAACCGCTTTTTTTATCGTGCGTTGTCGTTACTTTTTATTTATTTTTTTTTCATTGTTCTTTTTTACTCACTTCCACTGGCGGCTTTCTTTTTCTATCATCGGATTTTACTTGCGTGCTGGCCAACATAAAGGAAACGAGTGTAAGGATGAGTTGGTCGTGTAGTTGTAGTGATTTCATTCGACAGACTGAAAGAGTTCAAATACTCAAGCTCGCTTATCGGCGCTTTGTTGACTTTATCTTCGTGTTGTAGAGCTTTTTTGTATCTCAATTGATTCAAGCTTTATTTCAAATACTTAGAGATATCTCATACATATTTTTTTTTAATAAGTTAATTTAATACAAATTATTATTTTTTTTTTATATATTTGAATATGGTTAAAAATTTAAAATCCTTGCATTTCATTTTGTGTACATTAGGGCGATCGTTCAAAATTAAGTTTTCTCAGACGCCTCATTAAAACATTCTTTTTAGTGAAAAAATACGTGGGAAATTTAGTTTTTTCTTTATAAGTAAAAAGAATACGTGTCTCAGGACGATCGAAGCTTATTTTTCGATACAATCGCGGTTTTTTTTTAAATATCTCAGGAAATATGCAGATTAAAGGAAAAAATCATAGGAACAATTTTGTAGGAAATTAAATTTTTGACAAAAAAGGTCATGTTCATTTTTCTTTTAAAATGTGTATTTATGAAGATATTTTAAAAAAACTTTTTTAGATCTTATCAATTCAGCTTTAAAGGATTACGGATGTTAAAGATAAGGTTTTTTCTTAAATATAGACAATTTCGTAACTCATAACATGTTAATCATTAATGCTATAGTTTCTATATACTTAAAAAAATATTATTTTCAACATTTGTAATCCTTAAAACGCTCAATTCATAAGATCTAAAAAAAGTTTTTTTTAAAATATCATCATAAAAACACATTTTATAAAAAAAATAAACATGACCTTTTTTGTCAAGAATTTAATATCCTACAAAATTGTTCCTGTGAGATTTTCCTTTAATCTGCATATTTCATGAGATATTTAAAAAAAAAAAAAAACCGTGATTGTATTGAAAAATGAACTTTAATCGTCCGGAGACACGTGTTCTTTTTAACTTAAAAAGAAGAAACCAAATTCCCCATGTATTTTTTCACTAATAAAAAGAAGTATTTTATGAGGCGTTTGAAAAAATTAAATTTTTAACGACCACACTAATGTACATATTTGATTTAACAAAAGAGATGTGTAGAATATTTAAAATTAAACTGTATATATAGTGTAAAAATAGTTAATATCTAATTTTTAAAATTAATTTTTTCATCAGAAAACCTGTCATTCAATTTAAAAATTAAAATTCATTAAATTAAAATGAGATAGAATTTTTTATGTATACTTTAGATCGTAAAGTTTTACAGTTTCTTTATAATTAGTTATGTTTAAAGTTTTCAAGGATTTATTCGAATATCGTATGCAAAGTTTTTCATTAATAATAATGTACAATTTTTCAATATAAATATAGAATTTAATAATATACTTTTTCACCGTTTAAGTAAATAATTTTTTATATTTTTTATAATGAAAGTATATAATTATTTAGTATGTACCTCTTTTTCTTTGAACAAATTATTAAATCGAAGGCTATAGGCCTTCTTTCCTTGTCTTCGACTCCTGGATTATTTCCTGTCTATGATTTCTTGAGGTCGAATAACATCCAATGGAAACTTCATGGTTGAGCTAAGTCTAGTATAACGTGAATTCGTCACGGACTGCATAATGGCCACACATCGCTGGAGAAAAGGTTTCTTTCCCTTCACCTTTACTTTACCTGTATACTAGTCGGTTGTTGCTGCTGCTGCACCGATACTTTATGGCAAGCGTTCGACCGAAAAGCTAACTTGAGCCTTAAGATAGAAAAGAACAAGAAATTACCACTGCTAAGATATAGCCATACCTAGCAGCAATTCTACCAGTATATATATATATATATATATATCCCGTCTTGTAGTATACATCAGTTCACGAGTTTCCTTGCCGGTATGCCGGTAACTGTTTTTATTCTTTCAAGAATTTTTTTTTGGCACTTCAATTCCTTCGCATCTAGATTTATAATTAAATATTCCAAACTTCAGTTCCTTAGTTACATTTTTTGAATATATATATTTCAATATCTACTTCAGTTGTTTCGCATCATTATAAATATTTGCTATTTGACAATTGTTGTCAATTGATAAACCGATTACTTTGTAAGATTATTTGAAATTTCTTACATTGAGACGGTAATGAACCCCTGGGTGAGAAATCTTGCAGTCTGCTGAAATACTTGGTTCATTTTTTTTTTCCTTTTCTTTTTTCACGATCATCTTCTTTTTCGGTGCCTTTTTCTTTACTCACAAGGCCGTACCTAGCGATTATTGTAACAACCGGAACCACGGTAACGCGCGAGAATTTCCGGGGAATTATTTTGGCTTACGGATTAACGTTCCGTTACATTAGATCATTGCCTTTCAAAGAATTTCAGCCACTGTGAAATTTTTATAAAAATGGTTAAAGTCTTAGAATAGGTTGGGTATTTTTTTATTTCTCATCTATGGTTATTGGAAATTTTTTCCGTTAAAATTTAAGTAACTATTTTTTATCTTAATATTTTTGTCAAATAGATGAAATTGTTAAGGTGACAATAAATAAATATAATGACCTTAACTAATCGTTAACAGCAAAATGGGATATTTTTAAGTTTAATTTTCAAGGTTAAACCTTTAGTGGTAAAAATTCTGTTAAATTCTGACCATCAACTATTAGTTAAGGCCATTAAATTTGTCCATTGTCATTTTTAGAAAATTCAATTATTAACAATAATATTATAAAATGTTATATATTTTTACTTTTAGCAAACATTTCATGATAAATTTAAAAAACAGACAACAAAAAGTGTGTGTTATTTTTTAAAATTAAATAACTGTAGGAGTTTATTTAGTTTATTATAAAACTTTTATAAAATTACAATCAATGAAGGTAGAATGCTACAGGGCGCTAGTGAAACATGAGACTTTGTTGCTTTTACAATAGTCTACTCGTACATATACAAAAAAGAGAGAAAAAAGTAAAGGCAAGGCTATGGAGGGATGTTTGCTCTTTCTTTCTTGCTTATCTGAGTCTTCTCAATACTTTCTTGAGGCTTCAGTCGTCTGAAGACCATTTATGGCAAAACACCAATAGACTCCACAAACCAACAGAGAGAGACTTTAAATTTTTACAAATCATGTTTTTATTTTCTTTTGGTTAGTAACTAGTTGATACCTTACGCAGGATAATAATTCTGTTTAAAAAGATCCTAGAAAAACGGTATGATAAAAAATGTCCGTAAAAAAAAAAAATATTCCATTCGATTTTTGTACACAAAGCTATTAAATAAATAATAAATAAAAATTATTCCGTATCTACTAATTTATTAATTGATGATTACTCTCTAAACATGAATAAGTGAAAATAAGTGAAAATTCACTAATTCCAAGTGCAAACCGAACCACTAATTTAAAAAAGTGGTTTGTTTGGCAATCAGAATTAGTGAATATTCCCTTATCTCATTTATTCATGTCTAGAGAGTATCATTACAGTGATTTTTCCAGCTTGTGGAAAAATGCATAAGACAAACATTCTCGAAAGATTTTCATCATTCGAGACTCATAAATATTTAAAACGTAATTAGAAATCTAATATCCAGAAATCCGGTTAGTAGAATCGACCCTTAAAAAATTATAATCATTGAGTTAACTAATAAAAATTGAAGAACATTCTTTAAATTACGTGTTTGGGTACACTGCTCATACACGGAAAGAAAATTCTACCAAAATTTACGATGTTAACATCGTAATCGTGGACTAGACTTTCAGTGGCGTCAATTTTTAAATGTCTTATTTCAAAATTTACTATAGTCTTTGTTAAAACTACAATGTAAGTTGTATTCTTTACTATTTAACATCGTAATTTTAACAAAGACTATAGTAAATTTTGAAATAAGACATTTAAAATTTGACGCCAATGAAAGTCTAGTCCACGATTACGATGTTGACATCGTAAATTTTGGTAGAATTTTCTTTCCGTGTACCCATATCCTATTTGTTCATTCAACATTTGACATGCATCAGAGTTTATTATGCGAAAATTTATGTTACTTATAAAAAAAGCACTCATAAATAGGCATAACCTACTTGCTGTAATGAATAATAAAAAATTTTTTTTCTCAATTTTGGAATGTCCTATTAATTATTCATTTTATTGTACTTACATTAAATGTTAAAAAATTGTCATTGATTGTAAATTTGCATTTATTACCTTTTCATTACAAAAGTAAACTCCAGGTAAATATCAACATTTGCTTTGAATATTCACGGCTATTCTAGCGTCGATTATACAGTATTATTTGGTTATAATTTTGAACGCTGTACTCATTAATCACGCAAATTGCAATTTTCTCTGTTAGCATAAGTAAAACAAAAATATTGCTTGTAAACAAATATTAATGTACAAACAAGCGAAAGTTACCAAATGTTTATTAACATTTTTCAACGTTGGAAAAAATAAAGGATTTTTGTATACTATATTAAAAAAATAAAAAGTACATAAAAAATCATATCTTCCTCATTAAAAGCATATATGTATTTTTATTTAGAATACAGATCGTAATTGAAAATCTTTACATATATGTATTTATTAAATCAATGGATTAAGTTGATGGGTTCCTACATATAAAATCAAAATTTTTTAAATTGATTAATTTATTGAAAGTTCTGGAAACGTGCTCTAATTTATTTTTCCAATCATACTTGGCCTTCGTGCTGCAACTTGATGAGTTTTTTTACCAAGCTCTACAATCTTTGCCACTTAGAAAGAATCTCCTTAATTATTTGATTAAAGCCATTGACCTGTGCAGTAAAGTTTAAAAGCTAAAAAAAAAACCTAGGAAAGTCATAATTAAATTATTCTACACTTTCATTGCGTTGATAAAAGTGACATAAAATATTATTTACACTTTAATTGTAGTCCATATTTTACTTTTCTGCTAAAAAATCGGAAATTTTTTGAAAAATTGTTTTGCTTCGTATCTTTTGTCACAAGAACCCTTTTGAACATTGTTTTCTAAATTCATATTGTTTAGTTGTAATTAATAGAAAACTTAAAACCAGTAATTCATCAAAAATTAAACTGACTACAAAATTAAATATTGATACACGGAGAAAAAAATTAAGTAGTTTTTACTAAATTTGAAAAAAAAATTACAATCAGAGAAGTAATCTTGAAACGTTAAAAAAAAATCAAAACTTTTACAAAACTCAAAGTAAAAATTAAAATATATTATTTTGAATAATAATTTCTGTTGATTATAAAAATTACTGCATTCAAAATAAAATTTGCTAGCGACAAATAAAAATTATAATGTACCAATAATTTTTACTATTGTACTTATAGTAAATATTAGTTAACGCGCTTTCTGAAAGATGTATTCTGGCAAGTAAGTTTTACAATCCAGATAGTAATTTTTACAATCTCAAATAGTAATTTTATCTCCCGGAGTAGCAATTTGTCTTACCAATATTCTAAAATGTACCGTAACTTACGTAGAATTACATTGGAGATGTAATATTTGTCAACTACGAAAAAAAAAAAAATTGCGACGAATGTACTAACTTTTAATAATTCTAATAACAATCTCTACTTTTTGTAACATTGAACTATTTTTATATGAATAAGTAAATATTGATTTTTTTCAAGCGAAAATTTAACGAAGCTGTATTGTAACTATTATGATAAGTAAAAATTACAATCTAGATAGTAATAATTAAAATAAAAAATTAATTTTCTACAAATCATCGTAATTTTTTTTATGGATTGTAATTTTTTATTTGAGATAGAAAATTTTTCATTGTGATTGTAATTATTATTTAATTTTGACTTGCATTTTTCTTTGAGTAATTATCATGTGCGATTGAGGTGTGTACTTTTGAATTTTTTGACAATTTTCTTTTGTAATTTCATGTTTGATTATACTCACCGTAATAACGAGTGGGTTCTTTTAATAGATTCAATATTTGTTATTTTTTAAAAATACATTGGCTTAAGTACTAGTAACTTTTAACACTATTTTTAGTGTTTTAAGATTTAAACCTGTTACATGTATTTTGGGGAGAAATAACACACAATGACACTTGTATTTTTTAGAGTGCCATCTGATTAATATAACACTTTTTTCTATTACTTGTCTATTTGAATAATATTTTCATTGAAGAATATTAATAAAATACATAGAATCAGAAAAAAATTTTTGTTGAGAAAAAAGAAAAATCAATTTAGTTTAAAAAGAAGCATTCAAGTTAAAAGTACGATTTTATTTTATTTTAAGTGAGGTTATTATAAAAGTTTTACGCAAGTTCAAACTAGATAAATTCAACAATGTAAGTTTTTAAAAAATATATTATACAAAAATGAAAGAAAATAATAAAAAATATTTCACAGTTGATTAAACTAATTTTTAAAAACTCAGAGTTATTTGTTCCAACTGCTTTATCATCGTCGTCAATTGCTGGTAATATTTTTACGTTTGATTAAACGCTGATCCGATTTATCAGAACCGAAGCCTCGTTATGTCGACGAGCTCGAGAGGTATAGACGAAAATCTCATTTACTCAGCCTCATATGATTTCCGCATTTTTTTCCTTATACATTTTTCTTCTTAACTTTTACATTGCGAAAATTGAAAATTTCCAGGAAAAAATAAGTTATTGCGATCAGTTTAAAATTGAAAAATTATTTTTCCACCAGATGTCCGTATATTGAGTGAGAATAACTTGAGAATCATTTCTCATCGTTTTTAGAAAGATGTCGGTAAATGCATAGGATCAATAATTTGATTCAATGATATCTTCTATGTAATTACATTTATGAAAAATCCTTTTATAATAACCTCATGTAAAAAAATTGCTGAAAAAAGGTCAAAAAAGTGTTGACTATTTTAAACATTAAAACGCGACACAATGAGGAACCTTTTTTAAACGATTTGCAAACTTCTGACAATACACAGAAAATAATAATTGACTTAATACTACAAATTAACATTTTTCTGTGCAAAATACGTTCGAAAACAACTAATTTTGAACTAATATATTTATTGATTTTTCTCTTGAATTTTCAAAAGTTTAAAAAACGTTTAAAAAAAGTTCGTCGTTGTCACGTTTTGAAGTTTACAATAGTCAACACTTTTTAAACCTTTTTTTAACAACTTTTTTTTTACACGGGTCTTTTATTTATTTATTTTTTAAATAGATTTGCTGATTTTAATAAATCTATTTTGAATATAGCAAAGAACTAGTGAAAAAATCTTCATGCAATTCGCCTAAATGTGTTTTCATAGTTTGAACTCTTGTCATATGTGATCTACATATTGATCTTTTGGTATCCGTTACTTTCTATCATATTGTTTGGATCTGCGGTGATGGCGCGACTGATGGCTATCAAATAAAATATAAAAAAGTTTCAACAGATGGCCCAACTACTTTTTTAATGCATTACATAAAACTCTCAGAAAGTTGGTCAGTGGGTGGTCTCTATTCGTCCGCTGTTGGCTAGCGTTACACTCTTTCATCAAAAACGCACTAGCATATTCACTGTTTTCATCATAACATATTTGAAAGCATTTTAAAATAAACTTTTGTTTTTTCATCAAAGTTTATTTTCAATATCAAATTTGTTTTAACAATTTTGCTAAATTGCTTTAGATTTATCGCATTATACTTTTTAACTGAAAGTTATAAATATATAAACATATACACGGAAAGAAAATTCTACCAAAATTTACGATGTTAACATCGTAATCGTGGGCTAGACTTTCATTGGCGTCAATTTTTAAATGTCTTATTTCAAAATTTACTATAGTCTTTGTTAAAATTACGATGTTAAATAGTAAAGAATACAACTTACATTGTAGTTTTAACAAAGACTATAGTAAATTTTGAAATAAGACATTTAAAATTTGACGCCAATGAAAGTGTCTAGTCCACGATTACGATGTTAACATCGTAAATTTTGGTAGAATTTTCTTTCCGTGTACAAGAAGTATAACTCTTGCCTTTCGCTTAATTTTTTTTTTTTTTAAATAACTTTAATTTTTTTGTATTCACTCCACGTACGAAGCATTGAATTTGTTTTCATACGGTTGTTAAAAATATTTTACCAATACTAGTCTCATTAATTCATGCCTATAATTTACATAGTACAAGTAGTATTTAGTATATAAATAGTGCACTAAAATATCTTTAAAATCCTCTATTATAAAGTTATTATAAATAAATTCTAAGCAGTATCTGATGCAATTTTTTCTTAATTATTATTGATGTTCATGTCAAAAGATCAAATCGTTTAACTATAAAAAATACATGAGAAAATTATATTGAGCTACTTGTCCAAACACCTGATTGGTTGTTAATAAACATATATTACATAAGAATTACAAATAAAAAAAAATACACATATAAATGTACAATATTTATAAAAGTAAATTATTTTACGAGCATATTAGATACTAAAGTTGAATTTTTAGTATTTGTGTTGATGCTGCAATGCTATTAAACCTCTTTTCGTCTAATTAAAATGATTAAAATTAATAGAAAATTGACAGATATATCAAGCAATGCTAATTACTATAACTTTCTTTATTTATTATGATAAAACAATAATGATTTAGATAGTGATTTTCGATAGCGTTCTACTTCTCACAAATCCAACGATTTAAAAAAAAAAATTTTCAGTAGCTCGATACTGCCATTCTAATACATCGTATCCCACAAAATTTGACATTTTCACTTTTTTTGAAAAATGGAATCATTGTGACAATATGCAGCTTATGTAAACATTTTAGAGGTCAAATTGTTTATTTAGTATTTTTAAATAAATATTCTAATATGCCGTATTCCACATTCGTATAGGCTTAGTCACGCTTAACATTTTTAATATTAAGTCAATTTTAAGGAAGCAATTAACGACATGAGTAAGAAAATAATGGTGCATAATTTTTGACTCTTCTTACAGCATATAATTCAAAATTATTTATTCACTAAAAATGTCTGTATTTTATGAAAACATGAAAATAAATTTTTAGGTTATACCAATGTAAACATAATACAAATTTTTCTTTGCCGACCGTGAAACGTTTTTATCGTCTCCTGAAAAATTTTCCAAATGTGGTATACGGCATGTTAGAATGGCAGTATCGAGTTATCGTGTTTTAAAACTTCCAAATGAGACAAAAAATGAGAAGGGCTGTTTGGATTAAATCAATTAAATTTTTTAAAATTAATATAATAATTAATTGACTTAGTACTAGATATAAATTGCTCCTCAATAAATTTTGTTTATGATAATATGTATTTCTACTTATTTTCGTGTACTACGAGTGTAAAAGCTAATAATTTTAGAGTGCTTGTGAAACATAGTATGCATTCGCATTTGAAATATGCAAGAGAGAAATTATTAATTTTAATAAAATTTTTAATGGTATAGATTTCAAACATGAGGCGTATGTATTCATTATGAAAGTAATGAAATTTAATTCAACGTAATCAATATTTTATCATAATATAATGATTTATGCGGGATGAATTTAATTATTTATGGATTTCGAATGAACTATGTAATTATTTCATAAATTAATGTAGTGTTTGTGATTTTTTAAATCAACAGCTTTTTCATTGCTAAAAAATAAGATAGGGTAGGGGGAGGGGGCAAAGTGGGTCCTTTAAAATTTTCTACGTGTCAATAAATTTGGATGGATAATAAGCTTATTGAAATTTATTATGTAATGAGAGCTAAAATAGACCACCAAAACTGTTCGTTAAATATAATTTATTAAGAAAGTTAAAGATAATAATCATGGGCCCAGTTTTCACATTGGCCACATTGAATCCATGGCTTTAAAGATTCTGAGTATAATTTGCCACAAAAAATACAAGCCGTATCATCCACCGATTATTCTGATTTGCTTTTTCCTTTTACCTTTCCTTTGATTGTTGTCTTCTCCGTCGTTTTAATATCAAATCCGAAATCTTTTGGAGGGCCTTATTAATTTTCGATTTTTCAATTTTAATGGACGCAGCATAATGAAGTAAAAATAAGTATCTAAGGTCTAAAAAGAAGTAAATGCATAAAAAAGTTAATGATATTATTATTTTCCTTAAAGGGCCCACTTTGCCCCCCCCCCTCCCCCCGATAATTTTTGTATATTCGTGTTTTATCTGTACTAAAATTTTTTAGTACTAATAATAATATTATATATATTAGTATTATTATTGACAGTAGTTCGTAAAAAGACATGAAATAAAATTGAACTATAATAAGGGAAGTAATAAGCAATTAAATGAAAGGAAATAACTTTTATTGATGGAATAATTTGTAATAAAAGTGATGGATCAAATGTATGATCATTGTTGCATTTGAGTATGTAGGTATTGAATTAACGCTATCAAACCTGTCGATCTCGCATGGGATCTAAAGACGCTGACAATCGTTGTATTGAGGGAGCTTCATGTACACGTGCGTGTCCGCCTACAATTGATCGCAGCACACTTAGGACGCGGGTAAACTTTTTTCTTTTTGCAGGTAGTAGAGTTCTCATTGTTGTGCTCGATGTGCCGTATAACTAGGATTACATCTTGTGCAGCCGGATTACTAACTGTGCTGCTGCGAGCTTGTTCTTCCATTCCACTCTGCATCCTATAGCATTTATTCATTTTTATCTTCCTTTCCCTCACTCTCTCTCTCCGTCTCTCTCTTTACTAAATTTCTTCAATTCTATACTTAGTAATAATACTTTCTTATTCAATTCAATTAGTTTTTCACTCCATCACCTCTTCAAAGAAAAGAATTTCGCCGACTTATTCTAGACCTTTTATTACATATTATTTTTATTGAAAAAAAAAAGAACAATTATGCGAACGTATATATAAAAGTTTAATTTTACGGACTCTATTATATTATATAAACCTATTTGATCTGTGAATAACTACCTTTATTTTAAAATAATAACATTCAGCATATATCTTTTTAGAATTCTGTTTTTTGACAACTGATATTATTTTTTTAATTATAGTAATGTATATATATTTCTGAGGTATTTTTTTGCCATCTTATAATGACTCATTTTTATTTTTAAGAATTTGACTCTAAAGATAAAAAAAATACATAGAATTTGAACTTTATGTTGATATTTAAAAAAAAAAAAAATTTCAATGTGATAGTGCTCAAAGACGAATCTATTTGTACACTGAGAATATTTATAATATAAAGCTACAGATGGTATTAAATTGAGGCAGACGTCATTTACGAGAGTAGCTTGGGACATTCAGTCTTTTTCGATGTTTTCATTCTTTCCTTCAGCCTCTATCATCAATTTCTTTTCCTTACCACGTATTTCGAGTTCTCCTGCACCTGGAGCATTCTTCGAACGTTCCCGACCGATCTTTAGACCGACTTCAAAGGACCTTTTTTTCCTTCTATCAATTCAGGTGGTCTCGGCCATGTTATTTTGATTAAGATTTTTCTACTCTATTTTCAATGGAGGCTATTGCATCTTCCAAGTTTAAGATTTTAATTCTACATAGTGGTAATGAAGTTCTCATGTTCTTGATAAAATTAAAAAATAAATTGCAAAAAAATTGTTTGCCATTAGATGATACATTTCAATTTAAAAGATTTCACTTAGTATCAAATATAGACCAAAGTATTGATTGAAGTTTTCAGTAAGAATTAAAAAATCTAAAAATACGTAAGTGAGGCATTCTTTCTAACTTACAGTATAAAATAGTTAAAATTTTTATTCTTATATTTTTTTCTGCAAATTGTTAATCAACAATTTTATTACAGTAGTTAAAAATAATTATTAAATTTGAACAAAGTTTACTTATCTTCCAGAGTATGCACATCACTCAGCTAAGTTTTCTAGTACTCATTAGCATATAAATCTACAGAAGAAGTTTAACAATCAGCGTGAAACTAGGAGGTTTGTGATGGTAATAGATATGTGTAATAGACTCATTAGACAGTCACACAACAGGAGATATAGTTTGGAATTCGATTGAAGTACGAATATAATGCATACGTAAGATTAGTTGAAAGATGTGCCATCACAGTTGAGATAAGGTAGATTTATCAAAATAAATTATATACTTCAGAAAATCGACCCATTTATTTTAAAAAATACGAACTATTCATATTCTGTATTTCAATACAAATTATTAAGGCAATTTATTTTTCTGAAACTTAAAAAGTTTTTGATCTCTATTGTAAATTCAAAAGAAAGGGAACTAAAGATTATCATCGTATAAATTTTAATTTTTTTCGTACTTTTGAAAATTTTTCATTATTGTAAAATTAAAAAAATAACCGTCAGAATTTACATGAAATATGAAATTTAAAGCTTGCCCTTTCAAATTTGAATATAATTGTTTTGGAATTTAGCTATGACCTTTAAAGGTCATAATCTAATTAATTTATAAATCATTTAAGATTAAAAACCATAAAATTATGTATTTTTAAAATTTTAAATAGTAATCGTTTCTAAACTTATTATCAAAATTTGCTAATCATTAAACTTGATCAGTACAAAGTATTAGTTGCGATAAGAATTGTTGGCGGCTTCATAATATGATAAGGCGCGTTATATGACATATATGTGTCATAAGTTTTGAGATGTTGGTATTTTGTAAACCTTCTCAACTAATTAGCACATATTGTAGCAAAATCTTCTGAAAGTTGTGCAATGAGACCCTTAGCAAGGGACGAAATTTCTACGACATATCTATACCCAAGAACTTATATATACAAGAGTTCAAGAGTCTGCTATACAATCGGTGTATATATTTCTCTTCCTATTGCCAAGAGCAGTTTTGATGAGCCACTTAAAGACCTTGTTGAAAACTTCTAAGGGATAGTGTATTAACGTACTATTCCATTGAAGATGATATTTTTTTTTTAATCTCTCTTTAGAACTATTATTTTCTTCTATACATCCTTTCCGTTCATCCACCCCAGTAGCTGTTTTATTATAAGGGGTTGAAAGTGTCATCATTGCATTCCACAACCTTGAGGCAATCCGCTGGCCTTCTCTCTGTTAGTTTAGAAAATTGCTATTGGTGTTGGACAAAGAATAGTCGTTTGTCTTGGTCAAGAAAGATACACACATAAAAATAAAAATGTACGATATAAGTAAAGAAAGAAATCTATATAAATAAATTGAGAATAAAACTAGAGCATAAAAATATATGGAAACATAAAATATATTTAGAAAAGGAAAATTAAATTTTACAGTTAATTGATTATAGTAGAAGTTCATGATTAAAGGTTGAAAAATAAAGGCATATTAGGAACAGATGACCAACTAGTTAGAATATAGTTAATTATGAATAAAAAAACATTGAAGGTTGGGTGCATAAAATCGATAAGAGAGATCCGGAGATGAGTAGTATTACACGGGTTTTTAACTCTGTTCATCGTCGTGACTGTTAATCATAACTTCTTTGCAAGAAAAAGGGTGGTTTTGTTAGTTTACATCGCAGTGAAGAGAGACTCGTGGGATTTTAATAGACTAGGGGACTGATAAGTACTTTCATTTTTAAGTATTATTACCTTTGACGATAACACCATAACACTTTTTTTTATTCTGTAATGATTAAACGTACGGATCAGTTGGATTAAAACAGATCAGGTTTCTCCTTTAAAGCAGCTCACATTTTTATCCTCGTATATATTTTTTATTTTATATTTTGCTTTTAAATATTTTGTTGCATATTAAAAAAACTCGGTATGAATAATACATTTTCAAAAGAGATATTCTGATTATAAGTACAATATATTTTTTGTGCATTTTATTCAAAAAGTTTAAATATGTTGAAACATAAAATTTGAAGGACAAAATATATTGTGCATAATAATATGTTATCAATGTTTAAAATATATCTGTATGAAAGACAAATTGGTGTTCTTTTTAAAGATGACAAGTTTACATTGCCCTGTTAGAATACTTTATTACTGTATACTGTTTTGCATAATATGCTGTTTAAATCGACGGGGCTAAACTCGATTTATTTGGCCACTTTTTTTTTTTATTTTTCCCCAGCGATTATGGTTTTTATATTATAATCCAAAGCTCTCTGCAGTGTTGACTTATTATTTATTTTTAATCATTTTTCATCTCATGTTAATTTAATTTTCATTAAAAAATTTTTATTTCATTTTTTAATTTATTTTCGTGTTTCGTTTCTTTTTTTTTTTTTTTATATTTGAAAAAAGTTATACATTTTCAATAGTTTTTAGTTTTTTTTTTTTTTTAATCTATTGTCAGACTCATATCAACGTACATGGAATGCAAATAAGAATAAAATTATAAAAGAAAGAAAAAGTATTATCTCATCACTATCGCATTACATTGTTTCTCATGTTCTTTTGATAAAAATTTAAAAATATAAAAAAAAAAATGACGTACAATGTTGTGAATATGTTTCCATAATCTAAAGTAAAAGTTATAAGAACTGGTTCTTATCAAACTTTTAATAAGAAATTCAAAACTAGATGATATTATTTTATACATCAAGAGATTACGAGTTAAGTATCAATTTATGTCTCTTTGAAAGTACATTAATAACTAATTTAACTTAATGTTTAATAAAAAATTATAATAATAATCTTTATGACATTAGCATACTATTAAAAATTATTCAATATATTCTTTTATGAAATATATTGTCTCGTTCTCTTGAGGGTTGAAATTAAAATCTTGGCCGAGGGTTAAAGAAAAGTAAATTGTGATTTCTAGCAAATTCTGCTAGATTAATCTGTGAATATTTCACTGAGTTAGCATAGATTGAGATAAAGCTGACATGACGAGTTGAGTGTTTTCAATTTTCTTGATACTAACTGTTTTATGTGTCATTGTATTTTTTTTTTTTTTTTTTGAGGAAAAAAGTATTTGTTTTTAATTAATAAATAAAATGATAGTAGTTTTAAAATAACTATTAAAAGATTTTTTAGCAGAATAAAATTATTGCAAAAAAAAAAAAAAGAAAATTGAAGAGTAAAGTGTTTTTTATTTTGTCAAATTAAAGTCTATATATTTTTATTTCACTTTAAATTGTTCATTTTTTTTTTGTTTTTTTGTTTTTTTTTTGTTTTTACTGAATTGGGGCGTTAAAAATACAATAGTTTTAAAGTACATGCATGTACAAAGTGAGGAACCGAATAGATAGAATGGGTAGTAGATGAAAATCATTAACATGTACTACTATATATGAAATTTTTATGCTATATTTAAGAGAACGTGATGTTAATTAAAGTTGTATAGAAGTATTAAAGTACTGGTGGCCCCGACAAATGTCTTTATTATTTCACAGAGTCATAAAATATTTAAGCATTAAAACATTTTTATTTCATCTTTTTCCATAAAACCTTTCGTCAGTTCTTTCGGTTTATTAAAATTTAAGTATTCATAAGTGTAAAAAGTATATATGTATGAACAATTATTAAAGTAATTATTTAAGGCTTAGAGTCATTTATAAAGAACAAAATTTTTTATTTGGAAAATTTTGATGACATTTCAAAATAAGTTAGTGGAATTTTGAAAAACTCAATTCATCAAATCTATTCTAATAAACAAACCGGATAAACACTTCTGTCGGAAATAATTCATTTAAATTTAAATGGTCTTAACATATTATAATAATTATTTTTTATTTAAAATTTTATGTTATTAAAACCGAACTTTTTATCCAATATTGTTTTTTTAATGGTCGATGTATTTGTCTCTAGATTATAATTAGGTCATTTTATAGATTAAAATCGATCAACAATGTATTTGCACTGTTTTACATATTCATATATTGAACGTAGCTATACGTGATATAGTAGTTTATAGCTTATCTAAATTATCCATTCTTTTGGTTTAATATATGTGAACTATTAAACATATGTCTTTATTATAAACAACTGAATACTTTTAATTTTTTTTTGTGATAATGTACAAAAAAAACGTAGCTTTTAATCTAAATCCAGAGTCTTCTAAGCAATCTTTCATTAGATATTCAGGTTGAAGTCTCAGAAATCATTTTTGTTTTCTCTTTAAGATACGTTAGAGGGTAAAGGTAAGTAATATTTTTTCGTACATGTTAATTTTCACAGAAATCAAATCATTTGCATGAATTCTATAGCAATCTAAATGATCAGAAATCAGGATTTCCAATTTTTATGATCAATTAAACAAATTGTTAATTAGGGGTGATGCTTCTTTGGAAATGCTCTCGCTCTAGCTCTCGTTTTATGGCAATGCTTGGCCATAGAACTAAAGCTAGAACTTTTTCGAATGCACCATAAATATTTAAATAGTAAAATTTGAAAAAATTAAACATTATTCAAAACGTGCTTTAAGGTTGTCACGTGAATAGCAGAAAGTTCTATGATCAGTCCACTGGCTTTTTTAGTGATATACATGTTTCATATTCAAATCAATACTTACCAATCTGTTATGACAAAGTTAGCGTTTTTTTGCACGTGTTAATCGAAAACGTTCTTAGTGTGCTTTACTATCACGTTAAAACGATTACAGTGATTTCTGAACATTTCGATTACATTCAAATCGTATCTATATTTCATATCACTTACTAAAAAATATAATGTGCAGACTATCTAAAAGACAAGACTTTGGAAGAAATAACTTCAGATAATATATGGTCATATATATTTACAATGGTCTCATCGAAATATTATTTTTTCGTATATTGATATTACTTTATTTTTATATACATAAGTTTGTATGCTTTCATGATAACTTTCGAAAGTCCCAACAAATTGACCTTTAATCCATTTTTTGGTAAATATAGAATTTTCTGTAAAATAGATTTAAAATCACATATTCATATCTTTTCGCTCACTCACAATAAGTACACTAAGGTTAAAGCCGTTGGTGTATTTTACCAAAGCCATATCGTCGACTTTCTCACCATTAGTTTTTATTGTTTCCGTTTTCTATTTAATACGAGTATAAAAGCATTGGCGCCGCGGTCTTAAAATAAAACATGACGATTCCTAAGAAAACGAAAGCGGTTAACTTAATAAAAATTTAATGAAATATCGCGGGTATACAGATTTAGGATTTGATATATTTGGTCAAAAGTTAATTGTATTCCTTCATACAAAATAATCATTAATACTTAATTACAAATTAATCTTACTTCTCGGTATGATGTCAAAAGTCAATTAATTGCAAAATTGAAAATTTCATTGTAAATTTGAATTTTCTTTATTTTTATTATCACTTTAATGTTTAAGATATGCACTTTTCATTTTTACAAACTTTTTTTTTTCTTTGAAAGTTATTATTTTTATTAAAAAATTCGTTTTAAATTTCATAAGAAACCTGTTAGTGCGAAAAACAAACTTTACAAATTTTTATTAATGATTGCGGGAAAAGTAGCTAGACTGAGGACAAATGCTAGGGGATTTGATGGTGTATATTTGAATTGAGAAGCATCCAGCCGCGATATAATTCTCAGTGGACAGGAAATGAAGTCAGCGTGAGACAAAGTTTGAACGACTCTTGGCCTCATCGTTCGACCCTAGTGACGACTACTATAATCATCTAGGGGAAATTAAACTTTTCTAATTATTTTAACAAGTATTGCAATATTATTAAAAACTGAAAGTTATTTGTATTAATTTGATTATTTTAAAAAAAATTTTTATCAATTTAAATCTATGTTATACTGTAAAAAATCAAGCGTAGGTTCGGAGTGATTACAGATTTTATTTCAATTCGAATTTACTTCGATTCGGAGTTTTAATATTAAAATAAATGTAATTTAAGGGTACTGCACTTTAAATGTATTCAATTATTTTTTGTTTTACTATTTACTTCATTTAATTAATTAGTGAATATTTCATGTGTATACAACTTCCATCATTTCTACTTTATTTAAATACAACACCAATCTACTTGATAGCACACATTTTACAAATTAATTTAATCAAGTTTTTATTTATTTCGAAATCTTGTTTTAAATTCCCATTATAGATTAAGTCGTTTTACATAATATAAATTGTTTTAGCAGGTAATAAAAAAACAGATGACTGACGTTTTAGCTTTGAATTGCTGTCACTTTTGTTTTCTTGACAAGTGTTTCTTGAATTTTTAAGGCGTGATATGGTCTATCGATTTAAACGCCAGTAACTTCTCAAAGTGTATAAGTAAAGAATGAAAAATATTAAAAACAACTTATGTATAGTGCCATCGCGTACATATAAGGGTGGTCGTTTTTCTTATATATTGTCATCGTCATCATTTCAGGGGTAAAATCGATACTTGGTTATATTTCCTACACTCAATTTTTCTCAACCGCATAAGGTTTTACTCACAATCTCCCACGTACACTGCTTTCATGGAAATTATATTAAATTGCTAGAGATTATCATTTAATTATTATATTTGGCATATTTTTTATTAATCTTTCAATATGACTACTACGGTGGTCCAAAAAAATCGACTTTTTTTTTCGAGTCTCTTATAAAAATTTGTTGGCTTACGATGTTTTAAAAAGCCTCTCCAAAAATCAGCTCGATTTTTCAGCGAGATTTAAATATTTTAATTTTCGGTGTCATGATTTCACAAATATACACTATTACTGCCACGAGAAAGAAGAAAATTTGAAATAAAAAATTCAAATTTTGATCATTTTGATATTTTCAAAATTCGTGAGCGACCTCTTCAAAATTTTTTATCGAACTGATTTTCGGAGAGGCCTCTTAAAACATCGTAAGCTAACAAATTTTCATAAGAGATTAGAAAAAAAAAAATAGTCTGTTCTTTTGGGCCACCCTAATAACTACACTTTACTTTTTCGACGTATTGAATATCATTTATTTAAGTTCTAAGTTAAAAAAAGTTATTTTTATTCTTAATATTTTAATGAAAAAAACGTAAATATAAATAATGCAAATAGTTGAATATGATCGATTTGTTTGTTTTGTTTTGTTTTGTTTTGTTTTTTTTTTTTTTTTTTTTTTTTTTTTTTGTTATATGTTTTATAGTTACAAACAGTTTTATTCATGTAGAATGTTATATTTCAAGCAAAGACAGGAACATAAAGGAAATGATGGATATGTCGATCAAGGTATTGAACTTTCCACACGAGACAAGTTGCGAAAACTGGGTGCATTAATAATAAAGCTTTCCACCCGTCAAGCCAGTAGTTACAATCGATTGCGCTGTCTTAAAACTTTTATAGGAATAATTTTTTAGTTTGCATTATTATTTCTTTTTTCTAAATTCAACTCAAAAACGTCAACGTTGAGTGTTAAGATAAATTCTTTATCCACACAAAGAAAATTCTTCATGAAAAATTATGCAGCACGAGTCATAAAATTACAGTTAATTCAAAACTCTTTGACATTACGGCAAGCTTTATCCGAGAATTCAAAAATTTTTTAAGTTTTCAAATTAAACTTTAATGGGATCTTGAAAAATTATACTTCAGGGCACGAGAAAAGATACTAATTTAGTAAAATGTCCTAAACAGTCATTTATTTTTTTTACATACACTAGCAAAATACTCACAAAAAAACTTGAAATTTTATATTGTATCTAATAAAAATTATTTACTGTGCTGCACAAAAGATATTCTAAGTGCTTTAATAGTCAATCGGCTATTCTTGATCGAGTTCAAATATTCTTGTGAAAGTTATTCAGTTCATGTGACCGTAAAATGTTTCTACATATAAAATCTTGACAATAGTAATACGATTAAGGTTATGGTATAGATCGAATATTACGTTAATCGTTTATTTTATTGAAAAAAAAAAATACTCACACAAAGCCCAACTTTACTTTAATAATACTTTTGGCCCGCATAAAAAAAAATTACTAATAAACGAAACACCAATAATAGAATAAGAATTTCATAATAGTTCAAGAAAATCTATACTACTTTGCTGTGAGATTTATAAGAAAAAAGCATGTACCCATGCAAAGATGGAATATATTAGGCAGTATAACAATTTTTCCACAGAGAGCATAGTAAATTTTATAAAAGCTTCAATAATATGATTGATAGCACTCTCGTTTATCATTATTACTTTTATAAATTCATTTTATAGGTAAATTTGATTTATAAATTCTTTTCATGTATGCATGCATATTTCAAAATATTTTATAGAAATTTATTCAAGGTGCAATAATTAGCTTAGTTTTTTGTCTGTTTTTTCTACTGTACAAACTAAAAAGACGTATATTTTTTTCTTCAATTTTCGCTGATGCATGAAGATTCGAAAATTGATAAAAACTGTGTGAATAAATCAGCCAAATTCTAGGGCAATTTTGTTTTAACGTCACATTCGATTTTCTACTGTAGGGATTTATCACAATACTGAAGTTAGCCGACGTCTAATAATTTTTGAATGATTTTTCAAAACGATAAATTATAAAAAAAAATAATTCTGAAGTTAGTCGACGTCTAATATTTTTTTGGTTTTTTTTTAAAACGATAAATTATAAAAAAAAATATTCAACAAATTGCGCTTGTAGTTTGTTTAATTTTCTACAAGTGCATATTTTTAGTTTTTTTTTTTTTTTTTTTTTGTAATTGATCTGTTGGAAAAAAAATCGAAAATTTTGAATCATCTGCTAACTTCAGGATCATTAAAAAAAAAATATTTGGAAAAATTACACCTACAATTTTTTGAATTTTCTAAACGTGCATATTTTTAGTTTTTTTTTTTTTTTTTTTTTTGTTATTGATTGTCGAAAAAAAAAAAATCTGAAAATTGTTGATCGTCTGTCAATTTCAGGATTATGAGATTTATCTGAATACTTGTAATGGTCTGTGTATATAGACGTAACATTTTTCATTTTTTTCAAATAATATTTTCAAGCTCTTTAACCTCGCAAATACAGAAGTTTTTTTTTTCAGTTGGCTTACGGTTTTTGCATTATTTAAATTAATTAACAAAATTAGATTTTTTTAATGAGACATTTTATAATTCTTGTTAACAAGAATTCTTTACTTTTTTATCATAGTCACATAATTTTTACAACAACATAAATTCAGTCGTAAAAAAGTTTATAACCGTAAATAAATTATGATACCATATATTGTTTCTGTAATAAAGAAACTTTTAAACATATCTTCTTTTTGATATTCCTTCTTTTTTAGTGTAGGTATTTAAGACAATTTTTATTTGTTGTCTACAAAGCATTATATAGGTCTCAAACAAATTAATTTCGCGCAAAAGTAAAATTTACTTTTATTCTATTTTATGAATTTTTTTGTATGTAAAGTAGATAATAAAGAAGAATGATACAGTAGACTTTGGTGGTTTAGCAACGATTTAATAGTTTCAGAGACGTTGAAAGTTTTTTATTTTTTACCTTTGAACAAAAGCATTACCTCGTGGATATTCACCTGTCAGTGGCAGGGCTCGTTGATGCTAAAAAGAAGTGGGAATAAACGAGAAGTCTCGTTCATATTCTCTTTTCTCTTATGCGATGGATTCAACTCCATAACAGGCACTAATTACACGGAATAATAACCTTTATTTTGTGTTACGAAAACAAGTTATATTTTATTTTTATTTATCATTATTATTGTTATTATTATTAAATTTTTTAAAATCTTTTTAAGTCTTTTTCTTTTTCTGTAGATCTTGTTATTCGCACTTTTTCTCTTGAGACTCTGATTCATCCGTCTTGATAATCTTGTGGCACTATGAAAGGCACCGCGGGGTCGAATCTTGTCCTCTTACTCTCTTGTTACGACTATCCTTCTTACTCTTAAAAAGTACTCATCTCTTTCTTCTAGTTATCTTTTTTATTTATTTATTATTTTTATTTTGTACCTCTCTCGCCAGTCCACAGCTTTCTCTCTCTCTTTTACTCTCTTTCATCGTCTGCGAGGTTGCTTCTTTTCGTACAGGTACAGGAATGTGAGACTAAAGTCACGCCGCGGCACTAACTTTACTCTTCTGCTTCTTCCTCTTTGTCTTTTACTTCTTATTTTTTCCTTCATTCTTAGTCTTTCTCTCTTTCATTCCCTTCTTGCCTTTCAACTGACAATAATTTTCCAACTGCAGTCGTTCTCTTTCGTAGGTCTTGTCTTTCATTTTTTAAAATTCATTCTTTCCTATCTTTTTCATTTGTTTCCACTGCACTTCGGAATTTTAGGAAATTCGTCCGGCTATGGTGTTTTTGTGTTGACTCATACAGAGAATACAAAAAATATGTAGCCTGATACGAAACATCAAACAAAAATTATCATAAGCAAAATATTACAACTTTCATTGAATTTTTTTCACCGATTTGATAGTTAACAGTTATAATTATCAATTTCAATCCTGATCATATTTTTTTTTTATTCATTTATGCATGACAAAAGTTTTCAATTGTTCGAAAATTAATTTAAAAACTTGATGCCTGCAGTTTAAAAAGCTTTTCACGATATTTTAGTCACGCAATCATAATAAAATTCAACTCACAAACAATTAAAAAAGACATTAAATAACTTTTAATTTAACACTCATTCAAATCATTATACTTTAAAGCAATCAAAAATTTAGTTAATTAACAATTTGATTGTATGATATATGAGTTTTAAAAAAAGTTATTATGAATAATTCAAAAAGAAGAGGAATAAATATTTTTGACGATGATGATGTTGCATGGAAACATTAAAAAATCCATTGATAAGGTGAAGAAGCATAAAGGTTGTGTTGCGAAAAGTCGACATTTACTTTACGATACATTCAGCTTTGGTCAATACGAAATGACTATCGAGCATGTATCAACTTTAAAACGTAGCGTGTAGTACTTTGCCGCGTTCAGAGCCGCAAGACTATCGTTGATGTACCATCTGCGTCCGGCATATACACTCCTGTACCAGTAAAACTTTTGACCTTATTCTTAACTGCTTTGGCGTATTTATTTCCCTTCTCTCTTCTCGTTTCCCGCAAAAGTCAAGGAAAACTACAGAATGCTTTATTATAATTGCATTACCATGATAACTTTGAGATTTATTTGCTTTATAAACGCTTTATATTCTCCTATGAACATTTATGTTTTATTTCTCTGTGCATCACATACCATAATATGCTTAGGTATGTTTAAACTAACGTAATTTTATGCTCGTGCAAACATATCAACTAATGGACAAATATATTATATATATATTTTAAAAACTTTTATTAGTATTTTGAAATATAGCTATAAGTATAACTTTTTAAGAAAAAAAAAACCTCCTGAAGTAACAAATTTAATATATGGTGGAGTAATAACTGATTCGGATGAATGCAATAGAAGTCACTTAGATTGTCCCAATTACAGAAACTTTGTTCCTTGGAGTATAACGATATTGATTTGTAAAAACAATAGTTTTCTAAAGTTATTGCATAAATTTAAGTGCAGATGTTTTTTTTTCATACAATGAAAGTGAAAATGGACTATTGATTTCGTTAAAATGTATTTAAGAATTCAAAAGTTACAATGGGTTATAGTTGTTTTTTTGTAATACAGATATTATTGCGTCACTTATTATCTATACTTTTATAATATACTTTTTTTAAAGTCATTTTAACTAAAAAAAAAAAATAACATGTCTGTTGTTTTTTTTTTTTTCAGGAAATAGTGGGTTGTCCAGGTACTCGAAGTTCGACGGTTTCCAACGACATCCGGTGAATATATAGTCTACTTTATACTTAACGGTAAGTCTTTCTATATCATACAATTACACGCACACACAGATACGCACATGTATGTATATTTATTTATTTCCGAATTTGTTTAAACATGTGCGTTTTTATGTGTACATCTACATCCGTTTTATTGAATCGAATATGGAATAAATATACTATGTTGATTGTGTATATAAACATAAACGAGCTAGTAACATGTGGTAAGCATAAACTGTGCGCAACTGATCTTTTTACAGACCTCAAGCAACAAACTAATAACACACTATAATAAGCCAAACACTAAAAGTGTATATCAAGCACCTTGCTAACTATTTTCTCCAGTGCTCTGTAACCTAAGGCTCAATCCCTCGTACAGCTGGTCACGTGATTATTAACATTAACTTTAAGTTGTGGTGCATACTATCAATATATTTAACGATATAAAATTTTTTCCTAAAAATTTTCTTAAGACGCGTTTTCATTTGTTTCTCTATTAGCACTAGACTGGATAAACGGTACTATCTTTGTTGCATTTGTACAGTAAATGGGAACTTTGTCCAAGCTTTTCTCGTAAACAAATGGAAGTTATCAAAAAATTGAAGTGCACTTCGCTAGTTTATAGAGTGAAGCATCGGGTCTGTGTCTTTATTTTGCGTTTAGAGCTTTTATTTCAGAGAAAAGCTTGGACAAGATTATCTGATAACCGTTCTTAAGTAGTCTTATAAAATGAATAGCGTACTTTTAAAATGCTTACGTTAAAATACAAAATCTTAAAAACAGTTGACTCGGTGGGCCAGCCGTGAAATATACAGCAGTTTTCGAGCTCGGCTCAAACTTATTATTAGACATATGTTGTTGAGTGCTTCGATCTTGAAGATACATTTTTTTACACTAATCTTTACAAAAAACGGGATTGTTGTTGTATAATATTTCGTGTTATACAACCGGATTATCAGATTTTAATTTTTATAGTTTTGCGAATCGAAAATGTTATAACAAGATAGACCTAATTATATTTTGAAACCGATATTTAAACAAGTTATATGAAAGAAACGCAGCAAAAAGTAACGTTTGAAAAATTTATTTTTTTTAAATCCTTTAAACTGTTTTTCTTATTGATTTAAAAATTGAGTAGAGTCTTTACTCTAGTAAACTTTTTCGATCACGTACAGAATAAAATCTCAGATTAAAGAAAAAAAATATGTTATTACTGTAGTAATGCATATTATATTTTAACTATAATTAGTTATCCAATAGTTCTATTACTTTCATCTCAACGAATGTTATTTTTTGATTTATTGGCCTTAGGCTGAGTTCAATGGTTTGATAAAGCTTAAATGAACATTGAGAAACTCGTCTCAGACTTGATTAAAAATATTACATGTGACATGTGATTGCACCATTAATGTAAGCGTCGGCTCAGGCTTGGCCCAGTGGTAAGTTCCGAAGGCTTAGTTTTAAAATATCACAACATTGGCCCAAATCTGGGCCCAGGCATGGTCCAGTAGTCACTATTCAAGGCTTAGCGGATAACAACCGGCCCAAGGCTCAGCATTGTCAGCATTGGCAATTCCTACTTGGGACCAAAAAAATCAGTGAAATCGGTTGATTTAATTTCATTACATGATACTGGGAAAAAAAGTTAATAAAAAAAATTTTTCGAACTTTAGAGTTATCAATATACAAACATACGCACAAACCAATCAACAACATGGAATTAAAATTTGATTTCTTTATTTTATTTATCAAGTTAATTGTATATTCTGAAGAAACAGCCAACTCGGGCTAAAAAAAATATTGTTTTCCGATTTTTTTTCTCTAGCTAAGACATGATAAACCACTTGATTCAAAAAAATTTCGTTTATTAAATAAAAATAAAATATTTCTTGACTACTAAAAAATATCTGGAATAGAGAAAATAAATCATCTTGCTCGGAAAAAAACTTCTTGAATTGAAGTTTAAAAATTGCTTGGGCCAAGAAAAAAATTCACTTACTTCGAAAGTTTGCTTCTTTAATAAAAACGAAAAATTTTTTTATTCAAATCCATTTTCATGACTGAAGAAATATAATCAAGCTCCGAGATATTGATTTTTTGGATCCAATAGGAATAATTGTTTAGAATTAAGAGCTCGTATATTTTTTATCACAAAAGTTTTTTTTTTATTTGAAACAAACTTTCTATTTGATAAGATTGAGGGAAATGATTAATGGAAACACTGAAACTCAACAACAATGCCGTTATGTAATATTGGGTATATACTACCATTGAAATAAGTACATACTCGTCACTCAGTCAGATGCAGTAGTATTACTTTTTAGCATTTAGCATAATGGAAATTTTTTTTTCTTAACTTTTAAGTATTTTTATTAATTGTATTTACAAAAAAAATCGCATTAAAAATTTTATTTATCTAATCATTAGTTTGATGATTCCGATATCAGTTTATCGTTAGAATATTTTGTTATTTTTATGATAAATTTATATGAAGTCCTTGTTAATTATTGCATGACGAAATTGCTTTCAGTTTTAGCGTATGACAGTTCTAAAATATTTCTTTTACTAGGGACATCACGCACGACCGCGCGCGATCTTGTGGTAAGCGCCGAACTACTTCCGCCACTGTTTCCTAGCATCGGTGATTATTCTCTCCTCCATATATATACATTTTCCTCAAGTAAAGTTTCTCTTAAATTAGTAATCTACACACTTGTTTTCTTGGTTACAGCATGCAAGCGTTCTCACGTTAAAAAAATTTTACTCATTCCAAAAAATTTCATATTACTACCAATAAGTAACATATCTTGCTTCAAAAAATATCTTATGCAGTCGAACTCTATTAACTCGGATTCCATTATCTCGGAACTTCTCCTGAATCTTGATCCCCATTGCGAGTTACGCTGTCTCCCACCCGATTATTTTTGACCCAGGTTGAAAAAAAAATTTTTGATTTAAGATAAACATTTGAAGACAATTTTTATTTGATGCAAAAAAATTTTGATTGCCTTAATCGATCCAAAAATATTTCTTGAGTCAACAATATTTTTTTTGAGCCAAAATTTTTTTTTTCTTTCATAAAACATACTATGTACTTAATAAACTTTGGAAATAAGGTAAAGTGATTGTATTGGTAAAAAATGTTTTAAGTTAGTACAGAGTATATAACGTTTTACAATTGGCAACAAATAAAAAACTCAAAAATGATTCCATACTTGGCTATTAAATAAATGTTAGAATTTTTCAGAACTGGTTTTTTATATCGTAAACAGAGCTGTATTAAAATACCGTTGTCATCAGTATAAGGAAAAAATTTTTTCTTAATAGTTTTTTTTTGTGCACTTAAATAATTATCATAATTTGCATTTTGCCCAATAAAATTTCTTATTAAAATTATTCAAGATATTTAAAATGTCATATAATTCAATTATTCAAAACGTCTCCTGCATTTTATATATAGTAGAGAACTTACTTTTTTCTTTTGTATGTTAAAATATAGTGATCCCGTTAATTGCAAAAGAATTTTCTGTTCGTTGAAAAAAAACAAAGAGATATTATAATGCACTTAACGATTTATTTGCATTCAGTAAATGGATTTTTTAGTGAAACCAACTTTTTTTTTATTCCATGTAGTTCATCAAATTAAACCAATCAATTAATTGGCTTAACTTGATCAAAATTCAAGGCGTCAAGTGGCAATAAACTGTAGGGCGTATTGACAAAATGCCGCCGCACCGAGTCTCATCGCGTGGGTTATTAATTAGCCTTGGTAATACGCCAGTTACTAACCGGTTTATGACGTGGCTATTATTTGTAATCAATTCCGTGTATATGCTTGCAAATTCCTCTGATAAAAAAATATATTATTATACAATCTTCGTAATTTTTAAATTTATAAATAATATTTAAATCTTAAAAGTATTGTTTTAATAACAGAATCAAATTTTAATGGCATTTATATATTATAGTATCTATACCTTCTTGGTAATCTAATTCTGTACTATTTTTTACGTCTTTCCTTTTTTACATTTTTCTGCACGCGATCGTTGACCTGATTCTCACACCTCAAGAATGCCACATCATGGAAAATCTATTACAGTAATTTATAAACTATTAATTTGTATTTGACTAAAATGTTTTATTCTGCGTCGATATTTGATGATTAAGTGATTAAATTGTTATTAGTACATTAATAATGTGTTGGGTATTTTTATGGTTTTATATATGAGACTCAGGAAGTGTTTAATATAGTAATTGTGGTCAAGTCATAACATAAAACATTTTTCATAGTACGCAACAATAATTTTTAAATCATATAAATTCTTGCTAACATATTTTTCATGAGGGTATATTGGAGGAAACGTAAAACTATATATATGTATGTATGTATATATTAAAGGCACGTACAATTGAGACACGCTAATAGTCGTGCGTTTCATGACAGTATAATAATCTGAACTCTCTGACCGACATGCTTGGTTAACGAAATTGCGCGCACGAAACAAATCAACGTAACGTGTAAGTCTACATGTGTGCATAAACGTGCCATTGCTTGTGAAGAATGACACGAACGTTGATAAGCAACCATTAGTTGTCGACTCAAATTAACTCGAGAATACTTAATCGACTGATTCAAGAGTATACGTTTTATTTTATCTTTTAATTATAATACATATCTATCAATGGAAATATTATTCATTTATTATTAATTTATCTCAAACTTTTATTAAATAAACACTTGTTATTTATTCAGTTTATCAACGAATTCCTTTAAATTTATGAATCAATAATCAGTTCAAGCAACCCAAGTTGAAATTTAAATTGGAGATTGAACGTACTACTTACAAACGTAAATTCAACTTTTCGAGACGTAAATAGCCGTAAAAACGTATTTTAGACCTAGTTGATGTATGAAAACGTAAATAGGACTTTCGTAATCGCATATACAATCTTTCAAAACTTGCAATACAAAAATTAAACTTTATCAGAAACATTTCAATGCAAAAAAAAAAAAAACATATCTAGCAGCCAGATGAGAAATATAAATTTTCAGCAGCTATTGGAAAATATTTTGGACCTTGCAAGAGATAACTCTTTGAGACTCTATACTCTTTTAATTGGCTTATGAGCCATCGGTAAAGTTATCTCCTACAAAGCTCAAAATATTTTTTAAAAGCTGTTGAAAATTCTTATTTCTCTTCTTTTGGCTGCTAGATAGATTTTTTTGGCAATGAAATGTTTCTGATACAGTTTAATTTTTTTATTGCAAGATTTGAAAGGTTATGCGCAAATCTTATTTACGATTTCGTATGTCAACTACGTCTAAAATACATTTTTACGGTTATTTACGTCTTGAAAGGTTGAATTTACGTTTTCAAAGTCTAGTACGATCAATCTACGATTTGAATTTCGACTCGGGAACAGAAGATCTAATAAAAAACAATAATTTACTGGCACTTGGCACTAAAAAGGTCGTTCGCCAAGAAGGGAAAAAAAGTTAAAATTCGAACGAAACGGATAAACTCATTGATGTTTTTTTGTTTTCTTCGTTACATATGCATATAGGAGACCATTGCGCTGTAAGCACAAAGATCGTATACTTTAATAGCATTAGCATCTATCTGTGTTAATTAGTACTAAATACATACGGTAGAAATTGTATTAAGACGATCGTGGTGTTTTTGGATCTCATACAAAGGGATTATGAAACTTAAAGAATCAATAAGCTTTATGGTTTGACTTCTGTTAATAATTACACAAACTTGCTTACCTAAAATAAATTTATCGAACAATGTTCAAATATTTAATCTATTGTTTAAAATTTACACTATAAATATCTAACTTTACCACTGTACAAAACAATTATAGCTAAAATCGATAAACTTATGTTTCATAGATGAATTTATGCTTTAAAAATGTATTAGGAGTTAGATTAATTATTAAAGATATGAATTATAAGCTAACTTTGATCTCTAAGCCATAAACTAACTTTGATCCTTTTAATTCTATTTCCAGCGGCTTTAGATTGTTACTAGTTCTAACATCTAGGAGCTCTAGTTCTGCATATATTTGAGAAAACCATTAAGCACATTTATGTTTGAAAGAAAAAAATGTTTACCTCCATAATAAATCGAATGAATTAAAAATTTCCGTTTTTAGTATTTCTTTATAAATAATAAGCATATTCGAGCCAACTAAATATGCTGTCATCAACTCAAATACTATCATTGTTTATTTTAAATAAGTACATTATTTTCCAAAAATAAATAATTTATTCAATGCCACTGAATTATTCAAAAACGTCATATATTTTGCTACAATAAATATTTATTTATCCATATCCACGTATACATTTGTCAAGCTCAAATAAATTTTATTCGACTTAAATTTTTCTTTTTTTTCGGTGTGTCATGTTAGAATTCAGAAAAGCTATCATTATTATCTATTAAGATGTTAAACAAAAAACTTGTTAGAAGTTTATTACACTCGTAGTTTCAATGCAAGTAATATGAAAAGTTTATTTGACAATATTAAATATTGTCTGCACTAGTTATATTTTCACTGAACTCATGCATTTATTAGCGCGACCTGCCCTAAGTACTTTTCATCTTTAGTTAATCAAAATATGGCTGAAAGCGTTTCATTTTTTTCTCAATTTAGAAGAAATAATTGGTCGTTTTCAAATAACTACAGTTTGATATGTTAATTCGATATGAATTAACGAATTCTACTACGAATCACTCATTATTCTTCGAGATATACCACTGTAGGTATACTTATAGCTCGTTAACAGTTCATAATTACTCAATCATTTGCAGGCAATGCGTATATCAACTCATTTTCAGAATGCCGTTGATCGATAAGATCGAAGATTCAACACTTCAGACAGAATTTACGTTTTAATTTTCTTATGTTACTTTATTGCTCTATAAAAATGAATAAGTGAAATAAGTGAATATTCATTAATTCTGAGTGCCAACCGAACCACTTTTTGAAATTAATGGTTCGGTTTGCACAACATTAGTGAATATTCGCTTATTTTTACTAATTCATGTTTAGAGAGTGGAGCTTGAATATAAATTTAATCACTGCTTGATGTTTCCTACCAAAGTTCATCTTTTTGAGTTTTTTTTGTCATATAAAATCTTTTGAAACGGTGAGAGTACGACAAAAAAATTTTATTTTTTTCAACATCTTTATATGTATACTAAAATTCATATGTTTCGCACGCGAGTACACGAGTGTCGCTTTTCATAGATTTATTATAATGTATATACATTACATAAATATATATTGTATGTATTTTTATGTTATCTTTCCCAATCAGGTATATGGAAAAGAGGCTTCACATCTATTTCATGGCTTTTTTTAATATAATAAAAATGGAATATATGTATATATATATATATATATATTTATCTAAATGATAAAAAAAAACACGGTCATAATCGTAGATTATATGAAAATTCCCTAACAAACTCAAGAGATTGAAATTTTTTTTTATAGAATAAACGCTTATATTTTAGCGATTTATAAAATTGAATTTAGCAATGTTCGTAATAAATTTTTGTATTACAATATTTTTTATTTATTTTTTATGATAAATGGTGTCCACCAAGAGTATAGTGTTTATTGATTCAGGATTAGGAGGATAAAAAATCCATATAAAAATGAAATTGTATCTAAATTGAATGCAAATTGAATTTGAATATATATTTTTGTATAGTTTTATGTTATTTATTAGTATTAGAGATCGTTTATCCGGATGGCAAAAATATTTGAATTTGACAAGTCCATCTGAAAGGAAAAAATTGTATGACACTCCTTTTTCGACGATCAAGAAGAGACTCAAGGCAATGTGTAAATAGCGTAGGGTCATGGAAAATGCTAATGTGAGTTGGGAGCACGAGGGAGTATAGAATAATAAAATAAGTAAAAAAAAGGAGAAAGAAACGCAAAGAAGCTCTTTCTCTTTTCTTTTTATTTTCCAGAAAGAGGACTAACAGTTTGAAGAAAAAAAAGATAACTGTTTTTACGGCGTTTGTGCTTTGCCCGGAAATCTCATTGTTGAAAAATAATGGTATCGTTAGCTGAGCGTTGCTGGGCACCTTTCTATTTCCTTCCGCTTGGGACGAGTACTATGCAAACGTTTCACTCGAATATATATTCCGTTTTTGTTTTATTTCCTACTGAACTATAAGATGAGAGAGAAGACGGTAAAGGATGGTATGAGAATTGTGGGCGGGGAAGAGTAATGTGATGTGCGAGTGCCAAGCGGATCTCATCGAAGCGTAGTCTTTTTCTCAGAATCTCCTTCAAGTTTTGAGTAGCAATGACCAAAACTCAGGAGTGTTTTTAAAATATTGAGAAAACACAGGAATAATGAATAGAAAATTTTAATGAGTAAATATATATATCTTTAGAGTATTGTCTAAAATAATGTATAAAGATTTGGTACGTAGATAAACAAACGTTTTTTCACAATTGTGACTTTTTTTGTTTGATGTATTTTACGATTTGTATCTATACTAATTTATTCTAGGTGTATATATTTGAGTGGATAGACTATTTCTTACTGGGGAACGTGTCTCTGTCGGTAGTATAGTAATGTCACTTTCATGTCTGCAAGCAATAAAATGCAGAAGAGAGTGTCGAGAAGGGGCGGGGGCATAGAGCAACTCGCTAATTAGCTCCGTTACATGGAAATGTGCGCTCGTGAAACGCCGTGTCTTTCTCTCACCCCTGTATAAGGAAGAATGGGATACTTATTTCAAATAATGATCCTTAGGGAAATTGTATATTCCCTGAGACTCCCTTTTCCGTAGGGTAATATTTTATTCTTAGGTAAACTAATACATATTACATAATCACTTTAAATTTTTATTTACAACATTTACCATAGTGTTAAGTCTTTAAACAAATACTAACAAATCATTAATCCTTTCACCATAATTAAATTTAAATTTTTTAAAAGAAACCTACCTTCATTCCCGGGTAAGTGTAAATTAATTTGAACTTCGTGCAAAAGAATAAAATTTAAAAAAAAAGCTTCAAAAATCAAAAAATGCACACTTGAAATCTTCATGTTATAATAAATATTTACTAGTTATTACAGTGGCAGTTTTTTAAAATTTAATACTTTTCCATTTAATTAATATATTACATCTCTCAGACAATATATGAAGAAAGTAATAATACTAGTAAACTCGGCTAAACATGTTTATTGAAATTTACTTGTGTAAATGTGATGAGTGATATTTAAAAATCATTTGACTTGGTCGAGATTCGATCCCTGATCTCCCGTGATCGAATTCTGTCTTCGATTTGCCAGTCTGATGTCTTCTTTGAAAGAAAGTCGCTCAACTCCCAATAAATATTTGTACTTATAGTAGATATTCGTACACGCTATCTCTACCAATTGTTAATTTTATCGATTTGCCCTGGAAAAATAACAATCCGTTCAGTAATTTTTAGTTGCTCTATAATACTTGATACTGCTACTCATCCGAGGCTTACGGGTATTACTATATAGACCGTAACATTTTTAAATTGTTTAGTATTGAGCACACAATTTTAGTTCATTTTTACAAAGTAAAAATCGTTAAATCGTATAATGAATAGTATATTGTGTGACAAGGGATGAAACAAGACGATTTCAGACTAGGGTGAGGTTGGCTGCCCGAGCCGCAGGCGAGGGCTGACATCACCCGCAGTCTGAAATCGTGTTTTATCCTGAGTCACACACTATATTTTTCATGATTACCTGTATCGGAACTTGAAGATTCAGTGTCAGCAGCCAGTAAGAAACAAGTTAATTTCAAGCCGATGATGCGGAGAACTGTTAGAGAATGAGCAATATGTGATTTACAGTCACTTATTAAATAGTAAATAGTACAAAAATATTATTTTCACTCATTTTTTAGTAATTTTATTTGGTTAATTAAAACTGTCACTTAAAAAATGAAATGAGTAAGCTGAAGTGACAAGTAAACAAATGAGAGTAATAGGGCTGCAAATAAACATTAAATATATCTAGCACAGGGCAGAAACAATTGTGTTTCTTCCCAAGGGAAGAAACACGCATGTTTCTGCCCGCTGTGAAGGGATTTGTGAGTTACGAATTCGCTAGCAGTTGTTTGCAGCATCGGCTTGAAATTAGCTTGTTTCAACGGGCTGTAAAGACACTGAAACTTCAAGTTTCGATGCTGGTATCATGAAAATATATTATCCAACATTTAGTAATGATTTAATATACTCTTTATAAAAATTGCTGCTCTATATATTAATAAAGAATACGAATCAATAAGTAATACAAGTACTAATATAGCAATTTTTTTAAGATAAACTTACAATATAAATTTTGTGATTTTTACTATATATTTGGTAATGAGTAATAAAGATAATGCAATTAATTCGCATAAGAGTTTTTACTAAAATATATTGAATATTAAAATATTTTCGAGACTCGCTTTCTCCGTGTACGTTATCAGGAATCCTTAATTTATTTATCGGAAAATCATATTAAACTGAATTCAATAATAGATATTGGAATACAAAATTTATTGTTTATTGGTTTTTCATTAATTTAAATATCGTTGTCTGTATTGTTATCCATCTATTGCATGTTCATTTTTACGTAAATGCTTCAAATTGAATCGCTATTATCCCGATTGACAATTAAATTTTAGATGTCTTTTTTTTTTTTTACTATTGCTATGCCAACATTGTTGCTAGAGTTGGTTAAAAGTTGTGTTTTCTAAAAAATGTTATAATAAAGCAGACAAGAATACCAGTTAACCTAGTTAAGCAATCGAATATATTTGTTACTTGTTTATTATAATTGAATAAGGAAGACTTGAATGGAGAAATTCCATCGAGTTCTTTTCTATAACAATCTGAAGCTAATGCAAAAAGAATTAGGTCGATTTATTGATGTTTTGAAAGTTATTGTGTTTACAATAATATGTGACCCTACAAAACAGCGTACAGGCCAGTAAACATCATTAAGATAATAGTTAAATTGAACTTTTTGACATAAATATCAAAGTAAATTGACTTAAAAAAGCCTTAGATTGGTTAATTACACGGAGAGAAATGTATGGTACCTATCGCCATACTCTTATTACAGTATTGCGGCAAGTACCATAAGTATGGCGTTATTCACCATACTGTATAGTACCGAAAATTTTGCGTAGCTTACATGTCTGTATAGTAGAATTGACCAGACAAGTATGGGCTTGAGGCCCATACTACATTGAAGAAACGGCAACGCCACTAGGGCATTCCGCAATAGATCTTTGTGCGATGGTCAACACACTATCGGATTATTACCCATACCGCATAGATGTAGCTGCAATACTCCGTCGATAAATAGATGAAAATTTATTAATGTAAACAAGTGTATGTATCATTGTGTATGTTAGGAAATAATTGTTATTCAAAATATATGTACGTGTAAAATATAAAAAAAATATATTTTTCATATAAAAAACATGTGTTAAAAATACATAAAAAATATATAAATATGTGTAAAAATATATTTTAAATAGCTAACTTTTGCCCGATTTTCGTATATATTTTAAATAAATTAAAAATATATCTTAAAGTACATAAATAATTATACATACATAGTTATAAAAATATAAAAAACATACATCGAAATACATTTTTTTATATAAATTTTATATATTTTTTTCTTAGGTTATGGATTAGAATAAAAATATAATTTTTATTTAAATTTTTTCAACATTGTCATAATTTTATTTTTTTATATTTCAAATATATTGTTAATATAATTTTTTTATATTTTTTATATATATATTTTTAAGATATTCTCAGATAAATTTCAACATACTTAAAATATTTAAAAAATATATGAAAATCGCCTAAAGGTTAGCTATTTAAAATATATTTTTTATATGATTATATATTTTTAATATATTTTTTTTGTTTGAAACAAATATTTTTTTTATAAATTTTTTTCATGGGGAATATAACCTATTTTTTTAATTAAATAAACTTTGGTCATACTACTATGTTAGCATAAGTAATTTGACAATATTGAATAGCATTATCTACTAGAAGCATTGTGGATATCGCCAAGCAGTATGGGCTTGACGCCCATACTGACATAGGCTCATCCGCTATGACTATGGTGAATGTTACCATTCCCGTGATGGTCAAATCATCTATACTTATAATTTTTAAACGAATGAAAAAATCCTTGCTACCATACAGTATGGTCGGAACGACCATACAGCATAGTAGTATCCGCAAAAAATTTCTCTCCGTGTAGAATATCTTTTTTATAATAGTCTGCTTCTTTATACCATTTCAATGCATTGTAAAACTTGTGGGTATGCTTTAATATGTAAGTGAATCATTAAAAAACTTTGATGCAAGAGTACACCCTTACTCAACGATTTTTGTTAGAGGTGTGCAATATGCAACAACTATTTAACATTGAAGATATATTTGAGATATAAAAATACTTATATTCATAATATTTCAAGATGTTCATAAATCGAATATTTAACACTTTATTATAATTTTTTTTAAGTGCGATGGAGTTTACTCTACAAAAAATATGCTCAGGGTTGTGTAAAGAAACAAAAAGTAAAAAATTGTGAAACAATGGTTCATAAAAAAACGTAATTCAATTAACTTAGACATAAGAGACAATCAACATTTGTAATTTACAAAAAAAAGTCATTCCTCATAAGTCACTTTATCTAGTCAAGCTGCAAAACGTCTTACATTAGAATGTGATTTTTACTTTTTTATTCTTTTATATTTTTTAAAATTTTGAATTTTCATAGATTGATTACTTCTTTTAATATATTTCTAAAGAGAAATAATTATCTGTCTTGTTTATTATTTTTACTCGGTTATGTAATTACTGTTTGGATAATTTAAATTTCCCAGATGATTGGTCGTGGCATCACTTTTTCAGCCATGCCAATGACTTTCCTGTTCTCGAAATTACATTTTATTTAAAGCTTGTATGCGCGATGATTTTTCAAAAATATACACATTTTCGGCTTCCCACTATGAAATTAAAAAATTTTCAAACATCGAGTTTTCATCAGATTCCGGCGTTTCGAGGTCCTAGCAAGTTATTCTGACTATTTCTGGATGGAGGACCATGTGTTTTTTTGCATACAACTCGTTAACCGCTCAACCGATTCGCTCCAAAATGTAGTCAAAGCGAAGTCTCAATAAGTAATTTTGATTGCTGCAAAGCACGTACAAATCGGTTGATTGGTTTCAAAGGTATCGTCAAAAAAAAATTACTTTTTTTCAGCGAAATGGATTTTTTTTTTGGTCCACTCGTTTTTTTTTTTTAACTCAAAGAGCTCAAAAGTTGGCAAATAATAACGTAATCGAGCTTTCTGGGCTCAGAAACAGCGGGAAGTTTTGAGGTTGGCCCATAGGGTCAACCGTTTTTCAGATGTTTTTTTAAAGTTAATGACAGAATGATTCCAGCAAGATAAAAAAAATATTTTTAAAGGATTAAAAAAAGTAAAATAACTTTTTTTTTTTAAGTGCACACAAGTATTGGTGTGTAGAGACAATCGATAAAACGAAAAGCAAAAGAACGAAATAGTTGGGAAAAAAAAACGATCAAGATGAATCAAGGTGAAAGAGTCGAGAAGAAGAAAAAGAAGACGAAGAGATCAATGCTTCGACGTTCGTTTAACTCTTCTTTTCTCCTTTTTCTTGCTCACCACAGACTCGTTTCTCTTTACCCATTTACGAATTGACCTTCTCTCACCCTTCGAGTTTATATCCTTCTCTTAGACTACTGGCATCGCTGTGTGTACCTTCATCATTTTATTTTCTTGTCTTTTTTCTTAGGTACAATCGAACTCGTCGTTCTCATCCTTCCATTCCTTCTCATCATTTTATTTACTCTTTCTTTGTCCATAAAAATCATGCTTATCCATTCTATTTTCACTACCTAAATGCGTTTATACCCTTCTCTTATTCTTTTTCGTCTAATGCATACATGGAGTACGTGTATTTGAAGGAGCTTATGAATTACACGGAAAGAAATTTTTCGTGGATACCATCATGCTGTATGGTAGCAAGGATATTTTCATTCGTTTAAAAATTGTATGTATAGATGATTTGACCATACGGGAATGGTAACATTCACAATAGTCATGGCGTATGAGTCCATGTCAGTATTATCGGTATTAGGCCCATACTGCTTGGTGGTATCCACAATGCTTCTGGCAGATAACCCTATTCAATATTGTAAAACTATGTATGTTTATATTGCAGTAGTACCAAAGTTTATTGAAGTCAAAATATAGGTTATGTTTGTTCATAGTTTTAAATATATTATCCATAAATATTATAAGATTAAACCCAATATTTATAAGTAGAGAAATATTTAAAAACAAAATATTAATGATAAATCTATGTTATTATTAATATTAATTGTTTTCAGTATAAATTATGATTTTTTTTTATTCCCGATTGAAATCAATTCATACCAATTAAAAATTCTCGATCGGATTCAGTGAAAATTAAAATATGATAAAAATGTTCTGAAATATATTGATTGCTTTAAATAATAAAAATATATCTTTTAGAAAAATTAATTTTTAAATTATGAGGTATTATTTTTTGTAAAATTTAAAAGATGAATAAGAAAATAAACTATTAATTTCTTTATCAATTTGATTAATGTACATCATTCTTGATGTTAATAAAGATTATATAAAAAAATTAGCAACTACATTTACGCAGTATTGATGGTAATCCGACAGTGTATTGACTACTCCACAAGGATCTATTGTGACTCAGCCTTGTGGCATTGTCATTTCTTTAATGTAGTATGGGACTCAAGCCCATACTAATCTAGTCTATCCCGCTATACAGACATGTAAACTATGCAAATATTTTTGTACTATACAGTCTAGATAACGCCATACTTATGGTACTTGCTGCAATACTATAATAAGAGTATGGCGATAAGCACGATACATTTCTTTCCGTGTAATTGATAGATTTCGTATGTTGCATCTGATTGTTAATGAGCCAATGAGTACGTGATATAGTTATTATAGTAATATATTTCAATAATTATTATGTGCTTTTCTTTTTAATGTTATATACTGATTAGTATTTTTCTATGTTGCATATGTCATTGCTATTTAGTTTACGTAATAGCATACATAAGAACCAGTCGATCTTTTCATTATTTCTTCAAGCGCTATTCTTGTTTTCTTGATTATGTTAGGAGTTGATTTAGCCTATGGAAAAATCCGTTGAACAAATAAATGCGTGATTTCTCATGTTTTTCTTAGAAAACTATACGTACAATCAAATATTTTTTCAAGAAATAATTTTTTTTTTTATTAAAAATATTACATTACTCTTGCAACTATTGACAAATGAGAAACCGCTAATGTAATAACTGGCTGTATGTTGGCTTTTTGTATAGATTTTCCGAGTCTTCGTGCATATTGAATACTTTATAAAGGATAAATCAAATGCAGATTCAACCAAGGAGTGCCAGATATTGTGAATAAATCAAAGACCTGTAGTGAAGAATAATCCAGTAGAAATGAAAAGATTACCAAGTATAAGAAATAAAACTTTTAAGTCGTGAACTGATTTTCCAAAACACAAAACTGAAAATAGATTAAAAAACGTTTTAAAGCAACTTTTATTCGCTATTCATCCTGAGGTTTAGATAAAAATCAATGATCAAACGCAATAAAGAAAAATAGGAAAAGCGACTACCGATGCTAGAAAAGTTAAAAGTTTGAACCCAGACATCAAGTTGAATCTATTCGTCCCGTTATCCCAGTGGTGCCAATGGAATACGTAAAGTCTCTGTTGTAAAAGTGTGAGTTTTCTGTTGTTATACTCTCGCTGGTTCGCCTCCTGAGGTTATACAGTTGACGCAAACTCAACTCAAGAGATCTCATCTCGTTTTTACAAGTGGCAATACGATTACTGAGAATATCACTCTAGAGACCAAAAAGCTTTCAACCGATGAATAAAGAGATACTTTGTGTATACAGCATTTCAACGTGTATTATAATGGCATTTTAACGATGCACAAGAGTATATACGTTTGTAATATTTCGACATGTTACACGCATCATATTCTCTCATCTCTCTCTTTGGCTTTGTCTATGAACAGACACATATACAAATATATAGACGTAACTTTTCTGGTAATCCAAATTCCCTTGGGTGAATTGATATTCTAGATATGCTGTTGTATCATTACACCAAACGATCCCGTAATTTGGTTGTCTTGGCATATACGAGTTGTGTATTGTGAACCAAACTCCTATCCATGCAAATAACCGATAGCAATTGCTAAGTGAACAGGACTTTCCAAATAATAGTATTCTTTGTTATGTATAGGAGTGATATTGAAATATCCATTAGATTAAATTTATACATATGAACTATTGAAAATGGCTATTCTATTGTAATACAGTCCGCTAAATTATATCATGTGATATTTATAATAGTGGTAAAAAAACGAAAAGAAATAAAACGATCATAATGCATATATTATTCATGATATGAAAGAAGAGATAAAATATAACGATGCAATTAAACTAGATTATATTGAATAATGTTGAGGGAACAATTTAACTTATGATGATAAGAACGATACTTTATTGATATTCTATATTTTATTGTGTATACAGCGTTATTATCGACAAATGAATAATTAAATTAAAAGTTTTTACAGTGGCACAGTTAATAAGTCATTAATAAGTGATGTCAAAAAATCCAATTTTTTTTTAGTAGCACATGACATTACTTGACCATGCAAATAAGTCATGAAATTTTACGAATCACCATGCAAATACAATTAATTTGTTAATTTCATACATTAGAATATCAATTCAATCAAAGAGATTATTATCGGAAAATATTATTTATTATCTACAATAAGATCTTTGGATCATTCTGCCATCGACATACGAATCACAATTTATATACATCTGGATATTTATAGATGTGTATCTAACAAAACTTAGTTGCACTTTGAGCTTTACCTCAATTGGATTAGTTGATAGCTAATAATCTTATTCATGCGATGCTTATTCATTGGATTTAATTATTGAAGCAACATAATATAATATAATATATAATATGAATCGTATTTATACATAGATCTTTAACAGACGAAACCGTTTAATTTAATGATTGTCAGTTGTGTATATGTAATATCGTAGATTATATGGAATATATGAGGTTAACTAGTGTTAAATATCAATCAGAATCAAATAATTAATCTACTCAGTGGAAGCTATTCGAGCTAACTACTGACTTTAATTCTCCCGTAACCCGACTATCTCCGGTTGCTGTCGAGTACCCTTTTCAGGTTTTAAACTTGCTCATGAGCTCCTTTCTTATCGCACTTCTCGATCCCTATGAGCTTTCACAGAGCGTGAATAAGGTGGATGATAAAAAAAAGCTTATGAATGCATGCGTGGAATCCTTTGTTAATGTACAACCTATTTAAATTTCAATCATACCATTCAACGTTGTTTTTTATCTTTTTAAAATATAGTATTATCTTCTTTTATAGTCTTTTGTGTTTTAAAATATACACATACATTATTAAACTAAATAAACTTATTTTTAACAAAAATTACACAAGTTTTATTTGGTAATTTTTAATTTCAGAAGCGAGTAAGAAAAGTAGCACAAATATATTATACAAGTGAGACAAACGAAACTGTTTAAAAAAGTTTTGATATAGTATAACAATTTAAACTTGTATAATGACATGTTCCTTCATATACAACTTTTTTATAGATGGCTGTATTCTTATCAACGTTCTTCAGTTCCCATAGGGCACCAAAGAACATGAATGTAAGGGTACCTGCATGTTTGATAACGAGAACCAACGTTTTTTATCCGCCACCATGCGCGTTCTATCTCTTACTTGAATTTTTCGCCGAAGTGTGCCAAGATAAAATTCAAACACCAACGCGCTTATATACTTTTCTTGAACGGCATTGACCAAGTCTCACTGAACTTCTTTCTTCTATATAGATCTTTTTAAATTTCTAGTTTATTTTTCATCGGTTTTATAAAATACTATACAAAGATGTAAATATGTATAAATTTATTATTCGCATATTGACAAACCTATAGTTTGTTTTTGTTATCTGGAATAAGCGAAGGGTTAAATTTAAATTTTAATATAAACTTCTTCATTTGTACTAAATAAACGAAGATGTTAATTGTTGGTTGAATAACAATATCACGTCACATTGGCAGATGTACTGTCACTGTCACATCTATTCCACTCGCTGCACGATTGCTCGTAGCTATATTCCCATCGTTGGTATATAGCCGCTCTTGTATTGAATTGATGCATAAAAAATTGTATTCTGCAGCAGTCGGCTTCACGAAAAAAAAAAAATGATTGAAGTTATTCAACTGATAGTAATTTATTGAATATTGCTAAAATTTAAAAAGCGTTAAAAAAATTTAAACCTTTAATATATACCAGCGATAGTATTCAATTAAAATTATTTTAAATGTTTTATAAAAATAATCAAATTAATATTTTCATATAATTGCAACATTTTTGTATGTTAGAAAAATTTAAGCTCTGCACTTAGTCTAACGAAAAACATGTGTAGTGAATAAACATATATTTTCCTCTTGTTCGCAATAACACATAATTTGTACTAGATCTACATGGTCTCGAATACGTTTACATTACATCTGACGCACATCCGTACATTTATTGTATACACCTGTACGCATGTTTCTGCATATAGAATAATAAGGGGAAACTTTCAGAAACAATTAATTCACTTCGTTATTTATTAAAAAATAAATGCTTATAAACGTAATATTTCTACTGTAGAGTAATCTGATATTTTCGTCTACGTTTAATTGTTAAATATAAGCTCTTAGTATATATAAGAGTTGAGTATGATGTATTACGGTCAACTTTTCATTTTTTTTAACTTTAATTCGTTTACAAGAAAAACATGAACAAAGTTTTCATTCATCGCGTAAGTGCAACGAGGAAAGTATTTACCGGTCGTTTAGTTGGCGGCGACAAAGAAAAAATAACGAACCGAGCTTAACGTGAATTGATTAATTTTTTATCGTTTTCCTAAGTTTTTCTATCCATTTTTTCTTTCTTTATTCTATCTATCTATATATTATATTTATTGAATGTTACTAACGTCATTCAAGAAATGAAAATGAAAATAAATCTTTAAAAAAGTTAATGCACGTGCTAACCAACCGCTGATGATGCAGAAACGTTTTTTTTTTTATCTTTTTTTTATTATTCATTATTCTTAGCACTCTTTATCTATTAGTTTAAAAAAAATTTGAGTTGACATTTTTATTGTAACACTAGCAGATATGAGATGTACATTGTTGGGTTTTTAAGATTTTTAACATAATTATCAAAATTATACTTTAAAAAATAATAAAGAAATTTATTGTTTTTATCCGAATTTCGAAATTCAAATTTTTGTCAAATATTGATGTTTTCTCATCTCAGGAAGCCAAACTGACTATTTTCGAGATGCCTGATTGTGAGTGTATTTGATATTTCATCTTTTGAACGGTTTGATCGATTTAAGAGAGTGAAACAGGTGATTTTCAAATGAACCGTTTCAATAGATAAAGATCAAAATCATTAAATAAAATATTTCATTCAATGCGTAAGGTTACTATTGATTGAATGAAATGCTTTTCGTTCAGAAATTCCTTTCGTATCTGAGAACGGCTCATTTGAAATTTCCATTTGCTAATGTACGTGCAACAAGGACCGCTTCGTTTGTTCACATGTATGTGAGAATGCGAATAGATGGCATATCCTCTTAAGTCAGTCTCGTATGGGTTAAAATAGTTACCTGAGTATAGAAACTGATTCATAATTAAGATCGGCCAGCCTAGTAGATTTTGAGTTATTAAAAAAAAAAAAATAATAATAATTTTTCTTTTTTTACTTTTATGAATAATTTGAACACTATCTGATGATCAATTCAAAAATCTCATCAGCTCTAAAGCTTAAAAAATTTCATAAATTTCATAAAGCTTAAAAAGCTTCATAAATTTTGTTGATTACCACAAAATTCGTTTAAACCGATTAATTTGTTCAAGAGATATTACGAATGAAAAATTTAAAAATTGAATTTTTTTAACTTCCCGCTAAGAAAATCGACGATTTTCGAAAATTTCGGGAAGTTATTGTTTTCACCCCGATTTTCGAAAATCGAGTTTTCATCAGATGTCGACGTTTTGAGGTCCTAGGAAGCTATTCTGACTATTTTCGGAATGATGTCCGAGTGTGTGTATGTATGTGTGTGTGTGTGTGTGTGTGTGTGTGTGTGTGTGTGTGTGTGTATGTATGTAAACTCTTTGTAACTTTTGAACTAATGAACCGATTTAGATGTTTAAGGCGGCGATTGAAAGAGCATGTTGGCCATCGACTTTCCTGAAAATTTCAGATCATTTGATCAAATAGACTCGAAAATATCTGCGAATTACGAAAAAAAAAAAAATTTTTTTTTTTAGTTTTTTATTGATTTCTCAGAAACGACTCATACGATCGACTTCATAATCTAATCAGCTCTATTACTCAAAAAAAACGCGTCGATTGCCACCTCAAACATCAAAATCGGATAATTCGTTCGAGAGTTATCGCGGGAGAAAGAAATGGTGAGAAACGGTTTTTTCTAAATATTTTCGAAACGACCGACGCGATCGATTCCAAATTTTAATCAGCTCTAGAATTCAATAAAACGCGCTGACTGCCACCTCAAACGTCAAAATCGATCAATTAGTTCGAAAGATATCGGCGTTGAAAAGTTAAAAAAATAACATTTTATGTTGTGTTTTATAACAAAATGTGTCTGAAGTCATACCAACTCATCCTTTATATGGTTACTTTCGATACATAATGTCATCGAACTTGGTTTTTAGATTAAATCATACTACCAACAATGAAATCGATAAAACGTAGTTTTTAATATTTTTCTCGGATATTTCATATTTGATTGTTTCTCACATGAGTCAAAACTCATTTAAATCTTGATTTGAATCCCTGGCATTGATTTCTGCCTGATGAATACACTTATTTTATTGAACATAATCAGGGATTAAATTTTAAAAACCGCTTCATTAACAATTCTTGATTCTTATATAAATTTTCAAACTTCAGCATAACAGGCAACTTGTTAGAGCTTGAGAAGATCGTAAAAAAACAATCGCATGTGATAGCATTTTCGAGCTCGAGGAGCTCGAAAATATTTCTACACCAATGTTTTCGAGCTCTTTGAGGTCGAAAACAGCGGGAAGTTTTGGGGCTGGCCCGCAGGGCCAACCGACGCCCAGATTTTTTTTTTTCAATAATTATAAACCTACTTGTCGAATCACTCGAGTCGAATAATAATTCCGGATTTTGTCCACTAGAGCTAGAGTGAATTTGAGACTCATTTAATCCTTATTCGGTAGTTTTTCTTGGATTTTTCTCAATTTATTCTCAACAGCGTAACTAATTGGTAAAGTCTCAATTTTTACTCAATGCGAATATCATTACATAAGAACAAAATCCGTTTAAAATTGAGTCTTGGGAATAATTTTAGCTCTATTATTGAGGACAAAATGAGTTTACAATTAGGACTTTAAAAAATTTTCAGTTTCATTTTTCAATCCCTCCATACTTATACTCAACTCGATAATTAAACGTTTGTTAAAATAGATTTCAGATATAAAATTTTCAAACTTTGAAGAAAATTCTTTAACTAAGTTCCTTGAATTAGTGTAAATACGAAGGGAAAATCAGGCATCTCTGGCCTCTTTGGACGTCTTCATTGCGTTTTTCTTCAAAGAATGGAATTTAAAATTTTTCATTTTTCCAACAAATCATTTCAGTCGATTTTTTATTTTTTTGGAAGTTTGATGATTTCTAAACGCAATCAATTTATACTTCGATGAACTTGTTCAATCTTTAGCACAATTATTGAGATTACTTGATACGTTTAATTGCATTAAAAATGATTCTAATAATGGTTTCAAGCTTGAAAACTGCGGGAAGATTAGGTTCTAGTCTGCAGAATCAATCAATTTTTAAAATTTTATTTTCTTACTCGAGTAAATATTGTTAGAATAAGAAGAAAAAAGTTTAATTACTAATAACAGGGTGTGCTCTCTCATTTTGTAAGGTGTGCAGAGTGAGTTTATTCAATATTATAGGGATTAATGATATTGCACCGTTCGGAGACATAATTCAAAGTGTGCGCGGAGCTCATCAGTTATCTAGAGATAGTGACAAGGAAGTCGATACTCTGATGAAATTAAACCTTGGCATCCTATAGATTAGGTTGAAGCCGCTTTCATCAAGGCGTATCTAACAAAGCTGTGGTGGAAGTGGCGGTAGGTGGAAGGAAGGTAAAGAGAGAGAGGAAATAGAAGTGAAGGGGACGCGGTCGATGAGGGTACAATCCCCTGAAGGAATTTAACGCATGTTTGAAGGTGTACCGTTGAGGCACCAAGGTAGATGCAACGCAAAGTAAATAAGACCATTGGCTTGAGGGCAAGTCTTCGTAAGTCAAGACATTATCTACAAGCATCATCCTTCTTTAGCATTCCTCTTGATGCCAAATATCTCGAAAAACTTATCCTCTATCTCTATGCTAGTATTTCAATTAATTTAATTCATTTAGACCTTAAATTTATTCTTGTATTCACCCCATGAGTTTTACTACCGGATACTTGATGAACTTTTAGGCGTTCATTTTATACCATATATAAGTTTTACTAATCGAGGTTGATTGTATTCCAAACATCAACTATTTATCTTGGATAAATATTCATATTTCTCATGTAAATCATGACGAATTTGACGATTTATTCTATTACTATGAGTATCCCATATAATATACTGATTAAAGTTTTTTAAAATTAATATATGCTTTATAAATGATATATAAATATATGATACATACCCGTATAAAAAAATTCGTTCCAAAAAGATTCAAAAAAAGTTCTGCATGTGAAACTTATAAACATGAGGCAGATTAGAACTTCGAATGGAACTTTTTTGGAACGTTAGTATTTTTAATGCTAAAAAGAAAAGTATTTATGAGCAAATTTAGAGTCAAAAAAGGACTTTTTTGGAACTTTTTTAAAATTTTTTATGGACGTTTATTTTCGTTCTATAAAAAATTCAAAAGTAGTGATTTTGGAATGTTTTTGGAACGTCTTTTTTAGCTCTAGAAAAAGATCAAAAGTGGTGATTATAGAATGTTTTTAGAACGTCTTTTTTAGTCCATAAAAAAGTCAAAAGTAGTGATTCTAGAACTTTTTAAGAATGGCCATAAAAAATTCCAAAAAAGTTCCAAGAACGTCCTTTTTCGACTCGAAAATTTGTTCATAAAAACTTTCTTTTACCATCAAAATTGCTAACATTTCAAAAAAGTTCCATTCGAAGTTCTAATCTATCTCATGATTAGAAGTTGATCCACATGCGGAACTTTTTTGGAACTAATTTTTTTTACACGGAATATTAAAGCTCCACTATTACAAAAGAAAAATCTGAATACACAATTTAATCTAGTGTAATTTTAAGCTGATTTTTTCTGGTATTCATCAAATCGATTTAATTTCTTTGCAAAAAATTAAAAAAACTCTTAGACTATGATCCTATTCAGAATCTTCACTTAAGTTTCCTTGTGTATACATAATTACAATAAATAAAGACTGACAGTTTCATTAACTTAATTCACATTTTAATCTATTACTACCCTTCACTTTTCTTGTCAACTACAACTGTAAACAAAATATTATGCGGGTGCCAGTCAATTGTAATTCAAATTGTTATGTTGTGATATGCCTGTTGACAGTTGACAAAATAGTCGTTTATTTTTGTAATTTATTGACAAGAGTAAATATATTCATTTACATAAAATTTAAAAAATCAGGTTCGCAATGTTTTGTGTACAGTAATGAAACAGTTGACATGAAATGTTAGACATGCATCCAAACACCTCAATTAAATACTTTAGTTAAGGTGTTTAAGGTTTTAATTATCGCAACTTGAAGTTTTCCTGAGTGTGTGTATTTTTTTGTTTTCCAAACTGTTTTTTTTATTTCAACGTAGAATGCATACGTGAAATAGAAAATAATATAGTAGCTGGACGTTGAGGTACGTAATATTGAAAGTTTAATTGTTTTTCGTTTCTGGTTACTGAATTTAATCTAAAGAACCGTTGACCAAAAGAAATTACAGGACTTTTCCATTTAATTGTCAACGATAATTGGTCTAAAGTTAAACTATCATTATCTCAGTCAGTTAGGTAGTAGTCAGTTCATCAAGGGAGTTAACATAACTACCACAATTCCCAAGTGACTTAGCTTCACCAACTGCTCAGAAATTGTGAAATCCGCTATTAGAACAATAGTGAATCTGTTGATTAGAAGAAAGAATACGTAATGAAATATTCTGAAAATATACAAAAGTATATAATTTTTTCATGTATATATGTCATATACTTAAGTATAGTAATGACAATTTAAAATAGTTATTAGCCTTCTGTGCCTGTAAGAGGAATTTCGAAAGTCATGTACTGATGAAGTTTCAACTTTTATCCTTCTCATCAACGCGTGCGAAAGGCCGTAGAAACTAGACAGTGGTCGATAATTGCTGGATTACACAATTCTTAAGTGAGGCTGCAGGAGCTTTAGTCTATACATACTACATACTACTCCTTGTCTAAGATGTGAATGGAAGACTTCTTTCCTGCGTAAAATAAAGTCGGTCAAAGTCTTTTACTTGAAAGGATGATAGACATTCATAGTATCATATGTATAATATACTCACTGAGAGTTAAGTTAAATTTATATTCAACAGTAATTGCTTTCCTTTTATCGATTTATCGTATATATTTTACCTTCTTTGATTTTTATTGTAAAATTTTAGGTCACAGCAATATTACATGAGAAAATATAATAAATTGCATCATTTTTCTTTACTATATTTAACTTCTTTATTAAGGTTTTATTTTTATTTTTTTCCACTGAATTAATTACAGAACTGTACTTTTATTTTGTTATAATTTCTTTCTACTATATACTTCTTAGTTTCTTATTTTATGCTTTTATTCTTTCATTTTACGGCTTGTCTATGTGACTGTAAAAATGTCTGCGTTGGCACATAGCATTGACAAACGATTCTTCTTCACTTTCATTCTTTTGTTTCATCTCTTCTAGACACTTTTTCTTTTCTATTACAAAGTTTTGATACATTTTTTTTTAAATTTTTTTGCCAAAACTAAATCAAAAAACTATTATATACATTTTTATTTTATCAACATTTTGCGGTAGAGAATTGTATAGAGAAATTGAATTTTCTACGTTACATATCGAATAAAATGATCTTTTCGCTATGTAGAGCCGCCACTGATAATATTTTTAATGGTCATCGATGATTCACATTTCAGATTACGTATATAACTTTAAATTGCAGTAAACGAGTGTGTACATATCCATTTACGCGAAAAGGTACGCATGCGAATTCCATGCTTGCTCGAATTACAAATTCTCTTGACAGCTAATTCTATAGATCGAATTACTCGTTTATATAGATTGTATCTATTGTCGGGCGTTTTAGAGTTATGGGCGTTAGCTATTATAGCTTTGAAAGATATTGCTTAACAAGATGAATCAAATTCTATTTAAAAACTCATCAATCTACACTTTTTTTATCCGCTTAATTACATTAATACAATTACTAACAAGTTATAACCTAACGTATAATTTACCGATCTTTTAAATTAACTATTTTTAATTCTATAATATATTTATCTATTTAAATTAACAAAACTTTTCTTTATTATTCAAATTATTATAGTTCCAGTTAAAATCCAATTATAAATTAAATATGCATACAATCCAAGGAAACTATTATACAGAAGTTTTGTAAATATTTATTTTGATAAAATCATTTATTATTTTTTTAGTGAGTCATGGTTAATGACCAAGTAAATATATATCTAAACTTACTTATTCATTCTGGTTCTATACTTTTGATTCATTGTTGTACAAAATATTCTAAATTCTTTTCAATTCAGATATGCACCACATGGAATTATTTGTATTAGTTTTTTTGTAAGGGTAATTCAATAAAAATAAATATACAATGACTCTAAAAAAGTTTGTTTACTTTAATTTTATAAAACTTACTTTTAGAAAAATATGGGAAAAAAATGTTTATTAAATGACTAATATGTATGACCCTTTTGAATAAATATTGTTATTCAGTTTGAAAAGTTTTGATAGCATGCATTGCTTTTTTTTTTCTTAAAAATTTACATGATGACATTATTGAAGTGTATCGACAAAGTATTGAGTAATTATTGAATTGGCAGGCTATCGGAGGAGCAGCTGTCAGCCAAGTTATATGTGAATACTGTATTGACTTATAAAGAGGATAAAAGAGAAATAATGGAAGTATATATACATACACATATATGTTAGAAAAAAATATACGAATATAGAATAAAAATGGATTGAAGAAAAATTTTCAAAAGCGCAATGGGAGCTCTAAATATATGGAGATACCATTTCTAGACCACATTCAACAATAGCCTCCCTCGATTGTAGCTGCTCAAACGAGAATATCCCGTCGCTTCATTCTATCGTTTTTTTTTTTTTTTTTTCCATTCTTTTTAATCGTCTTTTTGTTTATTTGCACGTCCAACTTTCGAATATTACCTCGTTCGTTTTATTTTACATACGTGGCGTTCTCACACTCTTTTTACTTCTTCTCTCTTTTTCCTCTTACTTTTCTATCCAAGCGTTACTCTCAGCTCAAATGACAATCAGAGAGAAAGAGAAACCCAACAGGGGTGAAAAAAATTTTATATAAATAATAAAAAAAAAGCAACAATTGCATAAATGAGTGAGCTCAAAACGCTTCAGTTGTCTTTAAATTAAACAAATAATTTTTATTCTACTTCTTTTTTTTTTTATTATTTATGTTATTAAACTAAAATATCATACAACAGTACGCGTGGATAACCACTGTTAAATGCAATTGTATTTGGCAGCAGCTTTCGAATAATAAAATATTCCAATAAAATATCGTTGTATTTTTTTAAAACTTAATTATACAATTTGTTTATATGGGTGATAATAATTGGAATAAGTGATGGATGATTTTTTTAATTAGATATATTTACACATTACGTGACCTATAATAACAATTTAGTAGCAGTGGTCATTTGCACATGATAATTCTCACTTAATCGTGTGCACAATTTTATCAATTTCTGTTTTATTACATTTATTTTTTTATCACAGAGATATATATACAGATATACAGCGGATGGTTATTCTAATTAGAGCATGATAGTAGTAAAAAAATGGCAACTTTTAAAAATATAGGAAAAGCGGCAGTTTAATTTTAAAAATTTAATGTGACAATATGAATCATAGTTATGTAGCGATTCGGACATTAATGTAAATAAATAAATAGTGTATTGTGTTTTGATTTTTGAATGTATTATTAGTACACTTTGATAATAACTAAAACGTTCTACACAGAAAGAAAGTTATGGAAACGGTTCCCATAATTTTGTGAAATTTTTCCCTATACCAGTATAGGAATGACGACCATAAATTATGGGAGCAGTTCCTATAATTATGGGAACGTAACCCATAATTATAGGAATAGTTCCGATCATTATGGAAATACGTCCTATAATATTATGGGAATCATTCCCGTAATATATAGGAACAATTCCTATAAATAATAGGAACCATTCCTATAATATTATAGGAATAGTTCCCATAATATTATGGGAATGGTTCCCATACTATCATGAAAATATTAATTCAAAGAAAAGCGTGAAAATTACTTCTACACGGAAAGATAATTATAGGAAGTATTCCTATGTACTATGGGAATGGTTTCCATAATGGTATAGGAATTGTACCCGTACTATTATAGGAATGGTTTCTATATATTATAGGAACCATCCCTATACCATTATGGAAACCATTCCTATAATACATAGGAATACTTCCTATAATTTTCTTTTCGTGTAGTTTATAGGAATACTTCTTATAATATTATGAAAATCATTCCCATAATATATAGGAATGAACCCTACATATTATAGAAAATCCCATAAATTATAGGAACCATTCCCTTAACATTATAGGAATGGTTCCTATAATAGTATGGAAACTGTTCCCATAATATTATAGGAATAGTTCCCATAATGCAATTGGAATAGTTCCTATACCATTATGGGAATTATTCCCATACTATTATAGGAACCATTCCTATAATATTATGGGAATGGTTTCCGTGCTATCATGAAAGTATTAATTTAGAGAAAAGTGTGGAAATCACTTCTACAATACACAGAAATATTACTAAATATAAAAACAAAAATTCAAATATTGAAAAAAAAATTGGTTATGTGTACTCACAGTTTATTATATTATAGTTTCTGCTTAAAATTAATTGCAAATAACAATTTACGCTTACGCCAATAGTTTTGATGATACCATCGGTCTTAAATTGACTTGTTTCTGACTGGCTACTGACAATGAAACTTTCAATGAAGTTTCAATGCAGGTAATCACGAAAAATATTATGTGACAAGGGATGGAACAAAACGATTCCAGACTGCGGGTGTCGTCAGCTATCTCCACACTGGTCTGAAATCGTTTTGTTTCATCCCTTGTCACACAATATACTATTTATTTTTTAATAATCACTTGTGGCGCGAATTTAAAATTTTTCAAACTTTAATGAACTTGAATTATTCATTAAAAATTATTGAATAGTTAATAATAATCGGGCAATTTACACTTTTTGACTATTTTTAAAATTAACGATCCTCAATGAATTATTCGTCTCCATTTTGTAGTTTTTATTTTTGCATTATTTATTATATTCGTTGCTAACACAAATACCTAAATTAAAATCGAATAAGCGATATGACCAGTATCCCGGCGTATAAAGCTCCGCTATAACGTTATGCAGGCCAATCGTTGTGTACTTTTAGTACCGCACAGTAGCCACTTCAGTAAATTTAATTTTTATTATATTATTCAATTCAGCATTTAAATTCCTACTTTAATATTATCACAACGATATGCAAGTAATCATATTTTGTTTTTTTTACTCTTTTATAGAAATCATGATAAATTTTATATTAAGTGTTCATCATTATAACCGTATAGATAAATATTATTTTAAAAATAATAAAGAGAATGGCTGAGTAATATAAATAATTTCCTATTTCTTTTGACAGCCACTTTTATCAAAAAATTTATATTTCCATAATTACTTCAATCACTTTGAGCTTTATCCACATCTAATAGCGTTATGACATGTTATTAAGAGTTATTTAATTATATTCTGTCACCGCAAACTGGTGATATAAATTTTAAAATGCAAATGCATTTCACTAGCTATATTGATCCATACCTTTTTTTAAAATATAATTATCTATCACATTTATATGAAATTTGATTTCATTCGTACGCCTAAAATAATATATACGACCGCTGTTGGTTTGGGAATATGTTTCAGAAAAATTGAAATTTCAATCAAATTATTCGATTTTTATACGTTAAATATTCGAAATTTAATTATTTAAAATAAATATTAGTTTTATATTTTTACACTAATTAACACCCTATTGTTGGCTTGGAAGGGTCTATATAATCATTTACGTACATATTGAGTTTTAAAAAAAGTTTCGATTGTAAAATTATTTCAATATAAAATTTCCAATCAACATCCGTTTATTATACCGCTTGCATCGCGTTGCTAATTCCAAAAGAGCGTATTAATCTTTTTTCACCGCCAATTGTTTGGCAGATTTATTTTAGAGCTAAAAATGGAAAAAAATAAAATTTGAAAGCATAAAGGGCGTATGACCTAAATTATGTGCCCTCTTGGCTTTCAAAAATTTTCATTCAATTTTGAGCTTGAAAATACGTCTCCAAAACGTTTTGTAATAAAAAAAAAATTATACCCCCTTTTGACTTTAGTAAGTTCCCTAAAGCCAAAAGGGCGAATAATATGCCCTTTTTAATTAGTAACGTGATATTTTTATATTATTAAAAGTTAAATCGATAAATGTTTTTTTTTGTTCTAGACAACAGTTTATAACATTTATTATTATAATTTACAGTGATGTGAAGCTGACCGTCAGGTCATTTTTTGATCGTCACGTCATGCTCGCTAGACCGTCAGCGGACCGTTCATAAAATGACGGACCGTCATAATTGTGGTGACATCTTAAGAACGCCTTTCTAAGTTTTATATAAATTCAAATTTTGAAACCGCTATTTTCTTAAAAATACCACAAGATAAGAATACGAAGGGAAAAATAAATTTCAATCATTTGTAAAAAATATTGCGTCCAATCATTTAGCTGGTTGTGACTGACAAAATTCATGACCAAGCCCAAATTTGTGACCAAAAATTTAATGACGGTCCGAAATGACGGACTCTGACCGGAAAATTTGTGACGGTCATTTCGCATTAGAACAGGCTCGATATTTAGGTCCGTCGGTCCCAAGACCGTCAGCAGACCGTCTTGTGATCAAAACTCAAAATGCCGGTCATTCCGCATCACTAATATGTTGTAATTAAATTTATATTTAACATCTTAAAATATTATTTATGAGTCATTAGACACATGAGCTATCAGCAAATTAGACACTGACTTTTGCAATAATTTTACAGCTTGTTTTAGTTATATATATAAATACATCTAAAAATACTTTCTTAGTTTTTATTTATTTTTTTTACACGTATTTTGATAGCAGCTGCTGTAAAACTCATTTCGTTAAATTTACCAAACTAAATTAAATTAAATCATCTAAACATGAGCTATTTCGTCTAGTGTCAGAATTTCTGTGCTCCACGTGTATATAACTTTCTCTTAAACGTACAAAATAAACATGAAAACGAAACTTGTAATACTATAGAACTAGGCACTCAAAGTCTTTAAGGTTTAAACAATCGTTTTTCACTCCCAGGGAGGTCGGAGCAAGGTTGTACACTGGATGATGACCTAAGAAAACATTAGAGTAACTGAATTGTAACGGTCCATTATCAGGGGTTTTCAAGAGCCACTATTTCAGGTCGTATTGTAAATCTTCTTTGCTTCTTATAAAATATCCCACGTCAAAAGATATAATACCATTTATAAAGTAAATCCGCTTACATCAGTAATTTTTTATATTTGTCCTACGTATTATATATATACGTACATATACTTTTAAATACATTGATGTATATTTTATTTTATTTTCATCAGACGTTTAAAATTTTTCTTTATCTTCTGCTTTATTCAAAATATATGATGTCAAGTAGAGAAGTATTTCTCTTAAGAGATTCCAAAGCCGCCGCATCTGCTCTCGCATGTAACTTTTCAAAACAACGATTTCAATTTCCTTCCTTCTACAGTCATGTCAATATTTTTTTTATTTCAAACTTTTTAAGATTCTTGTGTACAATTTCCGTCCTTTAGTAATTTCATCTTATGACAACTCATGTTAAACTTCAAAGTTGCATCTAATAGTCGATTGTTAAACTATTATAAATTTTTTTTAGTGGAAATAGCAGTTGATTAATTTTTAAATAAATAACCAGCTTCACGGAAAGAAAATTATAGGGAGTATTCCTATGCATTATAGGAATGGTTCCTATAATGGTATAGGAATTGTACCTATACTATTATAGGAATGGTTCCTATATATTATAGGAACCACTCCTATACCATTATGGGAACCATTCCTATACTATTATAGTAACCATTCCTATAATAGTATAGTAACCATTCCTATAATATTATAAGAATGGTTCCTATATATTATAGGAACCACCCCTATACCATTATGGGAACCATTCCTATACTATTATAGTAACCATTCCTATAATAGTATAGGTACAATTCCTATAATATTATAGGAATGGTTCCTATAATATTATAGGAATGGTTCCTATAATATTATAGGAATGGTTCCTATAATTTATAGGAATGGTTACTATACTATTATAGGAATGGTTACTATAATATTATAGGAATGGTTACTATAATATTATAGGAATGGTTACTATACTATTATAGGAATGGTTACTATAATAGTATAGGAATGGTTACTATAATATTATAGGAACCATTCCTATAATATTATAGGAATGGTTACTATACTATTATAGGAATGGTTACTATAATAGTATAGGAATGGTTCCTATAATATAATAAAATTTTTTTTTTTTGCAAAATAGTGTAGAAATTTAATGTTCAAAAAAATCCAAAAAATATAAGACATCGGCTTACTTCAGTATCATGTTAAATTAAAACTAATATGAACTTTTCGAGATTTCACCCAAATTTGAGATTTCATCGAAATATAAATTTTTATTTTTAAAATTTGAATTTTCTTGAATGTTCTATGCTGAAAAAATTTCAGTTGAAAAATTTTGATGATTTTTCCCAAATACGAATTTTTTTTATGTCCCTGAAGTTACGAACGTTCGTGCAACTAAAAATATATTTTTTTTTAAAGATACTTTTATAATTAGAAAAATGTGGATTTTTGTGTGGAGTGTTTTTTTTAAAACCCCACGCTAGTCAAAAAAGTTTCAATCCAATATAGCCTCCGGAACACCCCTCTACGACCTACCCCTATCACTTATATATTTTTAAAAATCGCAATTCAAATTAAAACAATCTGGACTTTCGTGTAGAGTGTTTTTTCGAAACCCTACACAAGTTAAAAAAGCTTCAATCCAATATGGCCGCCGAAAAGACCCTCTAATTTATTTGCGATATTTAAAATTTTTTTTTTTTTTTTCAATGTTTGAATATTTGTTTTTATGTTTAATAATACTTTTGTGTATTGTAAAAGTGATTTCCACACTTTTTTGAAAATTGATATTTTCATAATATTATAGGAATGGTTACTATACTATTATAGGAATGGTTACTATACTATTATAGGAATGGTTACTATAATATTATAGGAACCATTCCTATAATATTATAGGAATGGTTACTATACTATTATAGTAATGGTTACTATAATAGTATAGTAACCATTCCTATAATAGTATAGTAACCATTCCTATAATATTATAGTAATGGTTCCTATAATTTATAGGAACTATTCCTATAATTTATAGGAACTATTCCTATAATTTATAGGAATGGTTACTATATATTATAGTAACCATTCCTATAATATTACAGGAACCATTCCCATAAATTATAGGAACCATTCCTATAATTATAGGAACCATTCCCATAATGGTATAGGTATCATTCCTATAATTATATGAACTATTCCTATACTTATGGGTAATATTCCTATAATTATAGGACCTATTCCTATAACTGTTGGTCGTCATTCCTATACTGGTATAGGATGAAATTTCATAAAATTATAGGAACCATTCCCATAATTTTCTTTCCGTGTTCTATATTTAGTTACCGATAATGAAAACAGTGAAAATATAAATTTAAAAAATAAAATAATATTGAAACGTAATCTAGTTCACTGGATAATTACCGTACATATAATAACTTTTATAATTTCAATTGACTTTTATTCATTAATTGGTTTTTCGCTCTTATTCTAAATATATTGTATACGCTCCCTAGATTCTTTCTCATATTCGATCTGGCAACATCGCTAGGGTGAGAGTAGATTTAGATGGGGGATAGTGGCTGCCACCTTTGCTTTCCATCTCACATGTGGAACCCGAGATAAATGCTCTCGCAATATTGCGGCATCACAATTTCCTCTCTAGCGTGCTTTTAAATATATATTTTACCTCTGGGGCAAATGACTATACTTTTTTTTTATTATATTTTATTTATTTAAAAAAAAAAAGCTAACAAGAGCATCAGTGCGGAATTCAAATGTGTACATATTTTTTATTAATAAAATTTTAAACATTGAGTTTACTTGTTTATTCATCTATTTAATATAAAAAATTAAATTTAATAGTTTTACATATCAATTATTTTCATTACTTTTATAAAATAAGCAATATTTTTTTATTTCAAGTTTACACATGAATTAATATTATATTTCTCATTTAATTATAAATCCTCTAGTCGGCTTTCTCTTTTATTTTCCTCTTGATTAAATCCTAATTCTAATTTTAGCGAAATACCTCATCTCAAGTGATCCGTAATCCTGACATGGAGACTCATGTAATATAGAGAGATCGGAGGGTTAAATATCAAGATCTTTAAAAACCAACTCACTAGTTTCTTAGCTATATCGATGAGGATTTTTTTTTTGTTATTCGTCATGAGGGATTTTAGTCTTAACCTGCCGAAGGTCAATGTCTCACAAGTTTCTTTCCTCATCACCTGTTATATCTCTTTTTATTAACATATAACTTGTGCCTTATCGCTGTTACTTCTTAAACCATAGATAACTTGTTCTTTAAGTAATAGATCTATTTGGTAAATTCTTGAACCTTTTTTATTTTTTTCCGGTTTGGGTTAACGTTTTTTCCAAGATCTGGCAACGTTGGTCAGCATGCAACAAAGTTTCTTGTGCTGTCAAATGATGATGTTGAGTTTTACTACTAATGTGTTTTGGGGATAGCCGTAATGTCCGTATTGGAAGAGAAAATTGAAGGTCGTCAGTAAGAAAACACACCCGATTTTGCCTGTTGCATTTTTGTTATTTTAGTTTATAGTTTACCTTCCTCTTAAAACTTTCAAGGTCCTAATAGTTCTTGAAGTAGTCTAACACCAGATTTAACTGTGGTCTTTGTGAGGGACAAAGTATGCCATTAGATTAGATACACAAACTATAATTATACATATATAACAAAACAATAATTATTGCTATCTTACTAATTTTAATTACTTGGTTAATAATATAAAATATCACTATACGATTCAGCAGCAAATCGGATACAAATTATGTATCTCAATATACATATACATTTCGAATGTTATTAATGTGAGAAATAATTTGCAAAATTTATGGTCTAGATTTTAACTTATGATAAAAAAAGTTCAATAATCTATGACTTTTTTTTTATTATTTGAGAATCCTTCGTCTTTGAATGCTATGCTAATGATTATTGTTTAAAACACCTGTGAAGATCAGACATTTGTCGAAATGATTTATTCATGGGTTAGAAAGAAAAGATCGTCAATAGATAAGTATTAATATACATATGTATACTTTTTTAGTCATTATCTATCGAATTTCTTTAGGTTTTTAAATAATTTCCATAAATATTTTAATTCGAAAATATTTATCTTTTATCAGTTTTATAATATTTAACTGTAAGAATTAAATATAGTATAAATTTAAAATTAAGCCTAAATTGTTGACAAATTTTTCTTCAGTGTGTGTGTGTGTAATTTAATATATTAATGGAATAATTTACATCAATCAATGAAATTTGATGAATTAGTTTATTAAATTATATTTTAAATTTAAATTAAAAAATTATTATGTATAATTGTTTACTAAGTTAAATAATTCTCATTACCGAGAAAAAAAAAATTCTTAAAAGCCAATATACAAAAGAAAAAAATGTCTCCTTGAATTATACGCTTCTAAAAGTTTAAATCCATAAAATAACCAGTAAAATATCGAGATGAATGACCAGACTTGTTAATCCTCTAAATTCTTCCGGGACCATTTTTTGGCGTGTTGCCCACCATAAATTTTCTCATTGGCAATTAGTATCAGTTGTAAACTGGTCAGTCTCGATACTAGAACCTTTTGCTTTTGTCAATTAGACTTTGGAATGTGAGTTAAAAGTTTTTCGAGAGTGACTAATCATCTTGTTAAAATTATGACTAATGAATTATATTAAATTGTTTTACTTTGTGCGCGCCTTTATTTTCAAATCATATCTATATGATAAGCAAAAAAAGAACACCTTGCTAATTAAGTTAATGAATACTTGTAAATTTTTTAAATTTAATTTCTATGCCTAAATTTATGACAATTAATACAAATCAAACTATTGAAAAATATTTTTCACAGAAATAATCTTGTGATAAGTGATAAAAAGTGAACAATAATGGTAGTGATTGTTGTAATATTGAATGAACTTTTAGTCTGATTCAAAAACGAAATATTTAAAAAAAAATAATATCATAATCAATCGCTAATAAAAGTTTATAAAAATTTTATTACTCATCTACATATGGGTCTAGAAACTAAATTAAACTTACTGTAATAACAATATTTTGTTGATTGCATAAATAATTTACTTTTATTAAAGATATCCGAGTGAAAATAAAATATATTTGTATGCAATTCATAATGTTGCGCAAACTTTACTAGGTGTATTCAAATATACATATTACAATGTATGTCGTACACAAGAGAAGTTAGTTGTAAAGCTTGTTGAAGTATGCTTGAAATAATTATTAAAGTTCTCTTACTCGTTCTCTCCCTTTACATTTTTCTCTTTACTTCTCATTCTCTTTTTTTACTTCTCTCTAGACTCATTACATTGAATTCTCTTTAACTCCTTCTAGTTAACCACTGTCAGAACAGTAAAAATAGGTTTATAATTAGCAGTTTCTCAGGATTTCAACTGTCGTTATTATTCAATCATTTTTCGTTATTTAAAATTTGAACTTTGATCCCTTGATGCGAATATATTATACGATTTTTTAAATGTGATTTATATATTTATATTTATATAAAGTCACGCCAATAATATAGGTAAATTTATAAATATATTCTTTTACTTTTCTATTCATATATTTTAATTGTGATATGTATGTACATATATTTAGCTTCATTTGAGTACCCATTTCATTTGTTAAATTATTAAAATATTTCAAGTGTACGAAAAGAAAAAAAAATGAAATGATGATAAAGAATCGTATACGATTGTAAACGAGACAGCGACCGTTGTTAATTGCTTAAGTTTTTTATTGCATAGTTGACGAGCCTCGTAAAATTCGCGTAAGTGTATAGGGGTAAATCTTAAGAGGAGATCCTTTGTTTTCATTATCGATTCATTCTTTTCAAACGAGCATATATATATATATATGACACACAAATGTTATACAGGGAATTTTATACTCAACTATTTACGTTGAGTAACCCCATAAAGGGTGAAATATAATTGGGAATTAGTGAGACAATAGAAGTATTGTATGAGCCTTCTTTTTAATCGTTGCTATTATTTTTAATTTGTTTAGTTTTTTTTTTTTTTTTTTTTGTACACAGCAAATATTTGGTTCAAATTTTCAAATATATTTGTCGTAAATGAATAATTTTTTTTTTTAACAAATACCATTTAATGAGTTTTGAATAATGAGAATTGTTAAATATCAAGTTTAATTATCATTTCGTAGTCATAACATGAATTATTTACTGTTTTTTATTACCTGCGTTGAAACTATAGTAGTTTCAGTGTCTGTTTATTTAGTCAAAACAAACTAATTTCAGATTCATATAAATTAGTGGGTTTAAAATAGTCAGATTCTTTTCTAAGAATAAAAATGATTCTTTTCCTGTATTCATATCTAACTTTATTTTCATCCTATTAGAATCATATTTGTTTACTGAAAACTTTAAATTGACGATGTATCGTTTTAAGCAACCTCATTAACTTCGAATTTGAACAGAAACTGTCGATTTTGAATTTTCTTGTAGCATTTGGTCTAAAACATTAAAACTCGAAGGCGCAATGTAAAGCAATTATAAAAAACCGTAGCGTGTGCCTCAGAATGAACAAGACTTCAGACAAGTAGTATATTCGACGCCACGTGGCTCACGAGATCAACCGCATCAACTCATCTGAAGCCGCTTTATTTCATCCCTCGCCACACACTATACTACTGAAAGTAATTAATGTAAATTAATATTATTAATGGTAAAAATAAAAAAGCGCATTTTCTATATAAAAAAACAACCAATAAATAATTAGGTCCCGCTTTCCGTTAATTCTCTCAAAATTATTTTTTTGTCTTCAGGACTTGTTTGTAAAAAATTAAACTTCCTAAATCTTTTTGATAATCTACAGTTAATTTAATTGTTTTTAATTGTTGAAAATGATGCGTCAGATCAACTAATTTGGTCTGGAGATAATGATTATTCGTATAAATACACTCGTATACATACTTACATTAATTCACGCTATTGAGAAAAAAGTTTGCGCTGCGAACAAAGCCGTCGTTGGTTGATATGAAAGACGGTTGGCATTTGGATACAGCGAGCAAAATGAATAGATTCTCTGGGAGTCACGCAGTGTTTGAAATTAAGGGTTATTCCTTTAATGACGGCGTAGTTGTGACATCTGAACTACTGTCTATGATTTTAATCTATTCCGATATTCACTCTACAAAACTTCAGTAGTTGGTCTAACATTATTTCAAGTTGAGTCAATTTCTCAATATTCGAATAAACCAAGTAATTTAATTATTTCAACGTCTTATAAAATTCAATAAAGAAAAAAGTTATCGAGTTATATAACTGAATTATTAGAGAAAATCGCAACACAAACTGGATCAAATGAAATTTGGTTGAGCTGATAATCTAATGATTCTCTCAACGATTATATTTCTGTTTCAATATACTTTATCAGTCAAGTTAAAATATTTGGAACTTTTTGAGTTAAATAAATATATACTTGGTGTAAAAAAATGTATCCTTTGTACTGAAAATACACGTCTTATTGTCAACTAAGCCTGAACTTTTGATTACAGAGTTGGATTTTTGAGAAAGAAATTTCAGTTTTTTGAATCGATAAAATAAAATTTGCTTGGAACAGATTTTTTAGATTAATTAGTTTCTCAACAACTAGAAGACGTAAGTAGCAGCTATTTATTTTTCTGTGTCGATGTTGTGTTAAAAATAATAAAAACTCAAATTTTTGTACATCGAATCAAAAATTACGTTTGAATTCTTTTAGCAAAGAAGAATGCAATAATTGTGTAGGTGTAACTTATGAAATTTTAATAAAATATCATTTATAAGTATGGCAGTAGCTACTAGTATAACTGGGGTTGAAACTTTTCTATAATTACATACTATAGAATCTAATGAATTTATTCTATCCTAACTTTAATTTAATATAGAAGTACTTTTTATTTAAGTTTTATTAAATTTTTTTTCTATTGGTTGTGTAGGTATCACACTACAATCACGTAAAGTGGATATAAGCGAATCAATAGGCTATAAATTAACATCTATTCCTGTATTTTTATTTCCTGATTTACTATAGTCACGAATACATTTAAAACCTTTTTTCTTCACCAGAAAATTTTAACTATCGAGTTTTGAAACTCCACCTAATTGACAGAAAACCGCAAATCAATAAATGAACCCAATGACAAAACAAGGAACAATATATATATATAAATCTCAATGAATAATATAAAAAAATACATTGAAAATTTTATATATATATATATATATATATATACATTTTTAAATATACGTCTAGCCGCGAATTTAAACGTCAGTTTATTGAAAGTAACGACTTCATCCAACAGTGCTTCCAATGGTACTCGATTGGTTTTACCTCACTATCCAATTTTTCTTTGTATTATTTAAAATATTTATTTTTTGTTTTTTTGTAGTTTTTTTTTGTCGTCAAATAATAAGCAATAGTTTTAATAATTCTATAAAATCCGATATATAATAGTAGTGCCGTAAATTGTGAAAAATAATAAAATTTTTTAATTATAATAAGAAACATTTAACGATGCTCGAGTACTATAAAAATTATTTTAACGGTGTTTTCAAGCAACCTTGTTATTTTTCATGCTGATAAACTGTTAATATTCACTATCTATCTTCATACTGAGTAATAAAATTTATATCTTCTGTTTTCTTATAGAAACAATTAAGAGTGTTTTGTACATGGAGAAAAATGTCAGCTCAAAACCTACCAATTTTTATTATGCTGTCCAAAAATTTATTATGTTCTTATAAAAAATTATTATGCCGCATCACAACTATTATAATGTATGGAAGTAATTGTTATTAAATCTTATCGATAAGTGTTTCGCGTGTAATAAGTATTATGATACATCATAATAATTTTTCGTATGAGCATAATCATTTTTTGGATGTTTCCCTTTCTGTTTAAAGTTTGATCGACAGCATAATAAAAATTGGTAGGTTTCGAGCCAACATTTTTCTCCGTGTATACTCTCTTAAAATGAATCAGTGAAAAGTGCTGCAAATCAGTGAATATTCACTGTATAAACAGTTATAAGTATACCACTGTTTGAATAAGTGGTATACTTATAACTGTTTATACAGTGAATATTCACTGATTTGCAGCACTTTTTACTGATTCATTTTAAGAGAGTAATTTAAATTGGTATTGAATCTATAACATAAAAATCAACAATGACATTGTTAACATATATCATCAGGAACATTCATTGAAAATATTGTTTTTTATAATTTATGTAATATTTGATCCATGAAAGTATTCTTAAACTTAGTGTATATTTAAATTATCTGCGAACTACGCAGGAACTTCATTAGAGCACATCACACTTTGATTTTAAGCACAAATAGTTTAGTGAATCACAAGCAGGATGCAATTTCAAAGTTTCCAGACGCCAGGAGCATCATCATAGTGCATAGCAGTATTGTGGAGAAAATACAATGAGAAAACTATGCACGTAAATACGTAAAAACCTATCACTAAAGCATTATTGACTGCGTGAAGGAATTGATTTTCATAGCTATAGTTTGTACGAAAGGATACCAACGGAAATCCTATATGCTAGCATAGAATGCAGAGAGACTTTGCGTAATATATTGTACGCAATGAAAATTTCAAATCCATGTAAGGATGATGTTATTCTCATAATAAACCTCCAATTTCATTTTAATGCAACCTAACGTAAGCTGTCGGCACATTTCATTATGTATTACTTTTTTTTTATGAAACTAAGTGTTACAACGCTTGAGTACACCATTTTGCTTAGATTCTATATTCTTTGCAAATAAAATTACGTTAGAAAAGAAAAAATCTCATTTTATAATCGACTCAGAAATGAATATATATAAGATAGCAGAGAAATGTCAGTTCGAAAAATGATCAACTGTTTTGACGCGAAAGTGGATGTATGTACGATATGAGAAAAACTTAATTTCCTCAGGATTTACATGATGTTACCTTAAGGCTTTGAATTTTTTCTGTAAAAGTTTCTTCAGAGGCTTGTCAAAAAAATATAGAATATAACAATCAGAAAGACAGATTTTATTTTGAGAAAACTAATAAGATATCAAATGAAAAAGAACTTTTTCATTAAACTTTATTCAAAGAACAAGGTAAACTTGAACTAAATTTTGTTGATTTATTTCGCGAATTCATTCCCCGTTTACTCCGAAAATTTTCTACAACGTAGACAAAAATCCATTAATAATCATTTTGATAATGGACTAGTTGAAATTTGAAGGCCTACCCTGGTAGGAAGGGACCATTGGACAAGGCTCGGACCAGGCATTGGCCAGTCGTCATGCCAGAGTTCCGAGCCTTGGCACCAGCCTTGGCTAAGCATTGGGCCAAGGCTTGGCCCAGGCCTAGGATGATAACAATGTCCCCAAGCCTTGGCAAACAAAAAAACTAGGCTTGGGCCAAGCCTTAGGAAACGAAAAATTGAGCCTCGGCCAAGGCTTGGGAAACAAAAAATCAAGCCTCGGTCAAACCTCGGGGAGCAAAAAATCTACGGCTCACCCAATGCTCGATCTAAAATATTATTATTTAAATTAATAAATATAATTAAAAAAAAGTTTGATCACACTTTTATCGACATTACATTAGAGGGTAATTAACTAATTACTGAATTAATGGGAAATAACGAATAAAATTATTTGGGGGCTACCGGGGTTTGAACTGAGATCCTTCTGATTACTAGGCTGGGACGCTATCCACTGTGCTAAATCTGATGTCCAGATAATTATGATTTTTTTGCTTGTTAAATTATTTAAATACAATTTAATTCAAAAATATTAGATCGTAAAGATGAGGTGAAATGTAGTTTTATTTAATGAACTTAAAATTGTCTGATGCATTTTTAGGCCTACGCATGACACCTGGGGCAAAATGGACCATCCGAAAATTCTGAAAAAATGATTCATATTTTTATCGTCAAATTAAAAAAAATTTAATATATTAATCCATTTTTCGGCTGATTCTCTATAGCCGGAGCAAATTCGGCCACTAAAAATATTCGAAAATAATATTTTATTTTTTAATTGATAAAATTTTTGAAATAATGCAAAATAATCTGTAATCTAAAAAATCAAAAATCACGTTTCTTGGGTTCATAATAATGACAAATAAAAAGTATAGAATTGTTTTTTTTTATTAAATAAAAAAATTAGTAAGTAAGATAATCGAAGAGAAACAATTTATTAAACCAATGATGTGAAATGTAATTTTTCTTTATGTATATTACATACAAAAATTTTGAATTTAATGAAATTTGATCAACTTTCAAAAATTTTTTTTTCAACTTTTTTAAAGGGTACCCCATTTTGCCCGCCAAAAATAAAAATTTCATGTTAACTAAAGTTTTCTACATAGCAATAACTAATTAAATGAAAATTATTGATATTAATCGTATACTCGGTAGACGGTTATGCCCTGGTCTTCTCTATATACATATATATAGATACATGTAAAGTTGATAATTTTACTATTAAATTATAATTTAACCCAGGCTGAGGCATTGGCCAATGGTCAGCTGCCAAGGCTCGGCTTGACAAAAATTAAACTATCGGACCCAGCCTCGGCCGATCCTTGGGCCAATGGTCAGCAGCCAAGGCTCAATTTGACAAAAATTAAACTATCGGGCCTAGCTCTGGCCGAGGCTCAGGCCAATGGTCACTACCCAAGGCTCGGCTTAATTTAATGAAACCAATGGACCGAGCCTCGGCCTAGACTTGGGCCAATGGTTAGCTGCCAAGACTTGGCTTAACGTAATCAAACCATTGGATCAAGCCCTGACCGAGGCTTGGGCCAATGGTCAGCTGCCGAAGCTTGGCAAGTGACGACAGGGCCAAGACTCGGCCTATTGTCAGCCTTGGCGATTCCTACCTGGGTATAAGTGAACAAATAAAAAAAACCATAGTAAGACAACAAAAGGCTAGATAAGACCTTAGAGTCTAGTGTTGTTAAAGTGGTATTTACAAGTGCTTAGAGAAATAGAAATAAAAAAAAAAAAAAAAGAGATGTAAAGGTAAATTAAATAAGCAGCCTGGTTTGATGTGAACAAGAACCAAAACTGGTATACTGCATAGAAGGTAGATAGTCCCCTCCAGGCTCACTGGGGTCTGCACTATAAATCATTCTTGCTTACGAATGCTTCGCTGATGGCAGCTACGCAGACCTATATGGTATTAGACTGTAGTTTTCAAGTGATCATCCAGCCATTCATTCTTCAATAATAAGCTCACGCGATCGTCTATTGATTATCAACTAAATTTCTTGGTTAAATGACTGATCAGTGAATGTAGACACATTCATCAGTTACCACTATCGCTTTTTATACTTCATATTCCGTGGGTTTATTCATTACGTAGATAAATTGAAGTTATTCTTCTTCAGTTTTATATGTTAAATATAATTTTTCTTCATGTAAATTACTTACAAAAAAATTTAATTTAATCAAATTCATTTAAAATCCAGAAATTTTTTTTGTTTTTTACCTTTTTTAGGGGGCACCCAATTTCGCCCACGAAAGTAACAAATTTTTTGTTAACGGTAACTGAAAATTTTTTCTATTTACTTCGAATATTATTAAAAAAAAAAAGATTTAGTGCATTGAGTTCTCAAAAACTTGGTATTTTTTTCAGTAATCCGTTTTACCCCTCCTGCCCTATAATTTGATTGAAATTCAAATTTAAATACCTCCACCATACCCATTCTTTAATTTCGATTTATCGATATGAATAGCCAATTCTAAAATTGAACAGACGATCATAGTTTTTCGAAGCTTTCTACACGGAAAGAAAATTCTACCAAAATTTACGATGTTAACATCGTAATCGTGGACTAGACTTTCATTGGCGTCAATTTTTAAATGTCTTATTTCAAAATTTACTATAGTCTTTGTTAAAATTACGATGTTAAATAGTAAAGAATACAACTTACATTGTAGTTTTAACAAAGAGTATAGTAAATTTTGAAATAAGACATTTAAAATTTGACGCCAATGAAAGTCTAGTCCACGATTACGATGTTAACATCGTAAATTTTGGTAGAATTTTCTTTCCGTGTATTTTTTTCAATTTGAATTAGTTTTTATGAAGAAAAGAAAAATTTTTAATAAATAATAAATTTATCTAAAAATAGTCGCAAACGATAATATTTTCTCATAAGCTAGTAAATAGTATTATACAGAAGTCTTTTTTTTAATTTTTTCCTATGCATATTTGCTTACACCAGATTTTGCATACCAGTACATTAACTATAGTGCATATCATCAGCTTTTTCTTTTTTCTTGCTGATTAAACGAATTTCGCTTGGCGATATTTATTTAATGCAAAAGCATTTTTATGCATGTAAGTATAAAAAAGATCATTTTAAAATCTATGCTACAAAGTTTATCAAAGAAACGAGAGAGTTAACTTTCTGGGTACAATAAATCTGTTAGTTGTTTCTAAAATAGCCACGGCTGCCAAGAAGAAGAAAAAACATCTACTTTATACTAAAAGTAGACTAAAAAAAAACTACATATACCCTATCGCTTTTTTGTTTTTATTTTGAGAGCGAGGATTTTTCTTAAATATGTTATTAAGTAAAAAAAAAAAAAAAGCGTATAATTTTTGCATAATTATTAGTAAATATAAAGTTTTTAAAGACTATAATATAAAAGTATCTTTTTATAAAAAATTTTTTATCTTATCATTGCCCTATAATAAAATATTTTTTAAAAATAATTATCAAATTATCATAAACCTATTATAGTCGGGGCAAGAGAGCTATTAGTAGCATCCACCAAATAATGATTAATCGGTTACTCTACCGGGAGATCGCACAACGATAACGAATTCCATTTGCCCAACCGCCATCTTGCCTTCCGGGAACCACATCCGTTCGGCGGTAGGAAATCGACAACGAATTATTGAAGTCTCCAGGACTTCCTTGAGCTTTTTGATTAATGCCCAATACACGCATTTTCATCAAAAACATCACTGAATTTATTTTTAGTTTTCCACTTTTTTTTTTTTTATCAAAAGAAGATGAAGATAAAAATATATGATCCGTGTAAAAAAAAAAAAAGTATACATATTATATGAATATTTTCTTCATTATTTAATATCAGTTTTTATAGCAATTTACATTTATCCTTTGATGGTTTAAAAGTTTTGTTTTAGTAAAATTTATTGATGCAAAATCCGAAAACCGTGAAATTATAAATGAGTCTATCGCAAAATTCTATTTAATGCTGTAATAGTATTGGTGAAAATTCAAACAACGAAAAAAAAAAAACCATAATCCTGATATACTTTTTTTTAAAAAAAAGTTCCAAGATATATAAAGTGTATGTTGAAAATTTTTCATAACTAGAAATCACAAGATTTATTTTTCTTTGAGAAGTAATGAAAGAAAAAAACCTCTGACGATTCTATATATATATATATATATATATATATATATATATATATATGTATTGCATATATTGGTGATAAGATTGCGCCTCAGGTGAATAGTTAATCTAAAAAGACAGCAAAAATATATACGAAAAGAAAGAGAATTTAAGATATCAAGAAAGAAAAATAAAGACGTTGAGATTCAATAGCATTCAACAGTCTCTCAAACCGATACGTCACGTATACATTTTCTCACCGTTGAAAATCCGCATTTTTGTGTTTTACATGCCTATAAGGTGTAACGTATACGCGCTTTGCATATTTTTCAATGGCTTGCTATATGCCATGAAATATTTTGCCAACTCGACAACGAGACGCCAAGTTAATGTCCGAGTTCACTGATCCGAAATTATATGACGACGAGTTATATATATATAGATATATATATAAATTAAAATTTTATGAAAATAAAAAGTATTCTACAGGTTCATCTGATTTTATTTTCATTTGCAGTTTGAATAATTATTGCCATGTCTCATATCAAAATATGAAAAATAAAATTGAATCGTTTATAGTATGACTGTTTTTCAGAAATAAACTCAATAATTTCTAAACAGAATTCAATACAGAAAGGAGTTAAATAAACCAAACATCAAACAAAAAACAAAAAAAAAAAAAAAACAACGAAACGTAAATTGGCAAGGATCAGATGTAAAAAATGAGTTTTACGTTCGATTGTTGGAATTGCCACAAAGTTTGTAAGAACAAAAGGGACTAAAGGTATATATATGGTACATGTACAATTTGGCTAGGTTTCAACACCCAAAGAGCTATACAAATATACAACCGAGTTAGTACTCGTTATATTTCAGTTGGTACCACATATATTGTAACGGCTAAAATATATATGTAGTATATCACAATGACGTCAAACGTCAATGAGTTGCTGCGCATTCTCTGTCTGTAATTGAGAGAAACGGTATGAACCTCGCGAGACTCTATTTCGGCTTGATTAGATGCGTTCAACCATGGTCTATTGAACTTCAATAAGCGACATTTACGGTCTATTGTGGAATCAATCGGCTGGACTCCGGAGCCGTCCAAAGTACATCTAACTTCGAATTTAAGTAATTTCTAATCTCCATTACTATAAACGCATTTTAATTGATACTCTGTTGTAATACAATCTATTATATAAACCCATACTTACATCATAAGTTCAATTCTACCCTCTGTGGTAAAGAAAAAATATTCCATTTCAATTAATCATTTAATCTGTTTTAACATTCCCAATCATATATTCTATTCAGCGCTAGAACCACTTTATTGTGTTGATTCAAAATTTGACGGCGTATATTATATATAAAACTTTTTTATTAAAACTCAACATATTTCTATTTTGTTAAAACTTCTATTTTTATACATAACGGAATCCAAATTGTATTTTAGAGCATTAAAAAGACGAACATGAAACGGTTGTTTGTTAAAAGTTCTTCGAGCTAAAAAATACTCTTTGTAGTACTTATATTACATTTTCGAGCTCTTCAAGGATTATTTCAAATCGATTCATTTGAACGAGGGTATAATACGAAAAAACTTTGTTTACACACCCACTTCGATAACATTACGTCCATTTGAAAATCATTAGAAATGATTATTTGGTCGTTGAAATAATGATATCGTTTAAAAAAATTTACTGAAGTTAATAACTTTTTTTTTCCTTTTAAGTATTTAATTTTCTGAGTACACGGAAAGAAAATTATGGGAATAGTTCCTACAGTTTAGTGAAATTTCATCCTATACCAGTATAGGAATGACGACCATAAATTATAGGAATAGTTCCTATAATTTATGGGAATCATTCCCATAATAAATAAGAACCATTCCTATAATATTATAGGAATGGTTGCTACAATTTATAGGAATGGTTCCCACACTATCATAAAAATATTAATTCAAAGAAAACTGTGAAAATTTCTTCTACACGGAAAGATAATTATAGGAAGTATTCCTATGTACAGTCGGACCTGCTTATAAGACTATTAGTTTCTCTCTCAAACTATCGCGATACCTGATTTATAAAAAAGACAGCAATATAGTCTTATAAGCAGGTCCGACTGTATTATGGGAATGGTCCCCATAATGGTATAGGAATTGTACCCATACTATTATAGGAATGGTTCCTATATATTATAGGAACGATCCCTATATATATTTTAGGAACCATCCCTATACCATTATGGGAACCATTTCCATATTGGTATAGGAACCATTCCCATAATATTATAAGAATGGTTCCCATATTAGTATAGAAATTGTTCCTATACACGGAGAAAAATGTTGGCTCGAAACCTACCAATTTTTATTATGCTGCCGACCAAACTTGAAACAGGAAGGGAAGCATCCAAAAAATTATTATGCTCATACGAAAAATTATTATGCTGTATCACAATACTTACTACGAGCGAGAAACTTATCGATAAGATTTAATAACAATTACTTTTATACATTATAATAATTGTGATGCGGCATAATAATTTTCGTATGAGCATAATAATTTTTTGGGTGCTTCCCTTCCTGTTTCAAGTTTGGTCGGCAGCATAATAAAAATTGGTAGATTTTGAGCCAACATTTTTCTCCGTGTAGTATTATGGGAATGGTCCCCATAATGGTATAGGAATTGTACCCATACTATTATAGGAATGGTTCCTATATATTATAGGAACGATCCCTATATATATTTTAGGAACCATCCCTATACCATTATGGGAACCATTTCTATATTAGTATAGGAACCATTCCCATAATATTATAAGAATGGTCCCCATATTAGTATAGAAATTGTTCCTATAGTATTATGGGAATGGTTCCCATAATGGTATAGGGATCGTTCCTATAATATATAGGGATCGTTCCTATAATATATAGGAACCATTCCTATAATAGTATGGGTACAATTCCTATAATAGTATGGGTACAATTCCTATACCATTATGGGAACCGTTCCCATAATACATAGGAATACTTCCTATAATTTTTTTTCCGTGTAGGTATAAAAATAAACAGAGAAATAAAAAAATATAAATCACAAAATATCAAAAGTCTGTAAATCTGTTTTGTAGAAATTGACTGCTTTTTCCAGTCTTTGTATTATGTAAATCATAATTAACAAGTCATATTAAATAAACGCTTCCATTATATTATGCGAGAACACAATTTTATGAATTTATATCCATATACTTTGAATCATTAAAACAGCTAAGCAGTATTTGCATTGCATCTTTTGTTTAATATAATTAGTTACACTTGAATGATGCTTTTATATAGGCATTCACTAAACAAATGACTAATGCTATGTCAACAATTTTTGATTTAAATTATGCCTTCCATATAAACGCATGAGATAATAATGATGAAAAAATAAAGACCAAAAATGGAATTCATTGTACCTGTGTTATTATATATTTGAATGAGTTGTCCGAGCTTTACGTCTCTCTTCTCAGCTGTTTTATTTTGTGTTCGCACGCGTACAAAGCGGGTATTGAGCGATAGCGATACTTCGCGTGACGACATGACTTGTCGACAAAAGGTGAAGGGTGGAAACCAGCATAGAACAAAAGAAGGGAGTTCGTACGAAATCGGTGATACGATCCCCCAAGATTGGCTCAGCTTCAAAGGAGACAAAAACAAAAAACCACAACTATTCTGATAACTCACCGAAAATACGTAGCTCTGATGAGTTCTTTTTGACTTTTGTTTTCGAGTTTTTTCATTTCAGTTTTTTTCTGATCAAGTTATAATTGACTTCTTCGTAAAAATAATACAGAATTTATACAACATAACAATATGAAAATAATGATGGGCTCTAAAATATAATAACTGTTAAAGTAATTGGAAAAAAGTATAATTAAAGCATTAAGTTATTCAGTTGTCCCTTTAAGTTTAAAATATTTCAAAGAAGAAAAAAACAAAAGATACTAAACGATAAAATTAGCGTGATTTCCGACAAAAAAAAGATATAACAAAAGCGACACAGACGCTCTGGAAATAAGCATCCGGAATTTCAGTTGATACTAGTATAGCGTCTCACTTGATGCCGTTTTGTCGTAATTTTTTTTTTCTTTTTATTTTGCTTTCTCTTGTAACTTAGCTGCTAATAAGTTAACCGGTGACAGCAAGCCCGTCTTATTCATTTCCTTCATTGGTTGAAAATGCGAAATATTTACTAATTTATCGCTACCGGACACATGAAACATAAAATTTTTGATATAATTTAAGTTAATAGTAAAATTTCTAAAGTTTTTTTTAGTATATGTTATTAATCTAAACTTATATTACTTCCGTGTCTTCCGAATACTTTTGATGAAATTTTTAAAAGTTTCCATTGTCATTTATATTTTTTTTATATGATGACGTTACCATTCTTTAAAATGTAATTTGTTTTTTTCTTTGTATTTCAGATTGAGGAAATGAATCGTTACATACAAAGGAAGAAGGCGTAATACAGCAAAGGTAAATTCTGACATAATGATAGCTTTAATGCATATAAAATAACTCAAATAGATATTTAATAGCCTATATGACTATGATTATCTGGCCTTCATTTCAAATTGACTTCGCTTACTATTTTAATTTGCACTTCTAAAAAAAGTTATCTTCAAACAGTAATTAAAGAACGCTCGAGGTATAACAAACGTATACATATCATTAAAAGAAAAATGGCCGCCTTTTGTAGTAGATTCATTAAAATCTGGCTATTACATTTGTCTTCACGGTGAATTTTTCTAAGAACTTTGCCAACACCTATCATAATTAGTCGAGTAATAGGTTCCAAAAACACCATTAGTTCGAAGGTTTATATATATACGTGTATATATATATTAAATATAACGCACCTTGTGGCATCGATAGCATCTACAATTCCAAATTGATCTTAATGAAACTTGGCATGCTTATTTTTTGGTCGAAAATCCAGGTCAAGTTCAACGATAAGCCCAATCTGGTTTGAAAATAGTAGATGCTTAAAATTAATGAAATTTAAAAAAAAATCATCTTGTGTCGATTAATCTTCATATAACTTTTGAACCAAAAGCTGTCAGCTCGTTTCTGTAGAATGAATCTTAAAGCACATGAAATTAATTTCAATTTTCTTTATTTAACTAACCATTTCGATAGTTTTTTTAAATAGTTCGATCTTTGAAAATTCCAAAAAATATCGTAAAAAAGTTTTTTGCGGTTTTTACTTCTAATATCTTCTAAATGATGCATTACGATTCAATTTCATTAATGGCGTGTTATAGTTAATAAACTAAACTTCAAATTAACTGTTGTGACCATTTAAAAATGTATATCCTTCGTTCATTATCGCATTGTAAAAGCAACTATATGATTTGTTATGAATATATTGAGCCTCGTTGCCACAATTTTAAAAGGATTTGAACAAAACTTGGGACATATTCTTTGGTTCAATGGCTAGATTGAATTAAAAAATAAGCCAAATTGGTCGATTAGTTTGAAAATTGTAGATGTTTGAAATTTTCCAAATTTAGGAAAAAATCATCTGCTGAATAATAAACAACTTTGAAATAAAAACTCATAGCGCATTATTATTCAAGATATTGCAAAGCTTTTTTTATTAACTTCAATTTCTGTTACTCAACTTGCCATTTAAATTATTTCTTTATATATTTTAATGGCTCTGCAATTCATAAAAAATGTTTTAAAAAACTTGTTTTTAAATTAAATTTTGTCGGAAAGCTTGAAAAATAATAAGTAAATAATGAGAAATCCACTTCCATTTCAACTACCGAATAGCCTTTTTCTATTATTTACATTGAACAAACTCCAAGCATTTTTTAAATTAATTATACGAAATTTAATTAAACAATTTTGATTGGAATTACCATATTTTTTTCCGTTTTGCAATTGCTTTCAAAAGATTATATAAATTTATTTATTCACTGTACAATCACAAAAAGACTATCTACTTCCTTAAAATGAATCAGTAGAAAGTACTGACATTTAGTAAATATTCATTGAAGAATAGCTCCAAGTATACCTGATGTTTCAATCTTGGGGCTATATTTGGTGTAATGAATATCCACCGACTGGAAATAATTTTACTGGTTTATTTTAAGATAGTAATTAAATTGGAAGCAATTAATTCGAGCCAAAATGATTAATTCAAATTAAACTTTTGAAACTAATGATTTTCGACTAAATATAAATACAAGTCAAGTATAATCTACTGAGCATAAAAATAATTGATAATTAAAACATTGCATGTTTTTTTAAAAATAGCGTAACCTTCTACACGGAAAAAACAATATTAAAAATTAATAAATAATAGTAAAAAGTGGAATCTGTTATAAATAATTAGTACTATTATGTACTTAATGCAAAGTAGTTTACTAATTTTTGTAGATTCCTAAAAACTGCTACCCATTATTTCAAAAAGCAAGTAGGTATTATTGCTTTTATAGGTATATAAATACGCGACTTATTAGTGAAGATTAATTAATTTATGGCATACATCTATTAAAAAGTAATGATTGGTCAAATTGAGAATTGATATCTTAGATACTGAGTATTCTAGCCGAAAAGTTGCAAAAGTTACTAACTTTTATTTTATAAATTCGATAGCACTGATCAGTTATTAGCTTAAAATATCATTTATTCATCATTATAGGTTAATTTACAATATACATAAATCGAATAATTGGTAAATAATAAACGGAAAAATGAGTATACTAGATACTGATTTTTTGTTCATAAAACTACCGAAAACTTTTAACTCTTATTTTATAAATTCTATCCCGTTGACTAATAATTAATACATATGTTTATTTAAATAGTAATATATAACTGTAGATACCAATTTATCGATTCTTTTTCATATTAATTTTAATATACGAAATTACAAATTTTGCTCTTCTATGTGTATTCAATTTTAATATAAATAACAGCCATTTTGTAATATATAATGATTTTGGTTTAATATTAGTATACAAATAAACTAATTTTAAGTCAAAAATAAACTACAAACTATTAAATTTTTGAGCATCATTTTTTCCGTGTAAAGTTTTTATTATAATAAAAATTAATAACGGATTTAAATATAAATAATTATAATATTGTAATGAATGATGTGACGCAAATAATAAAAGGTTAACTATATGTGCAAATTCTGTTTGTACATAACTATTGATGGTGTTAGAAACACTTGACTACGAAGAATTTAGCAAGTATCCCTGTAGAGAATTTTGATTACGACATTCTTGCATCAGTTGAGAAAATGCCTTTGGTCACAAGAAAATTGGTTGTACAGCAAACTTCAAACTTCAAGCTTTAAAGTTTTAAGTATATCGTGTTGTTGAATAATCATAAATTTCAATATTTTTATCCCTTGAATATTAAATCGTTGATTATAATACAATCTATTATCGATTTTAAGATATTGATTTCTATATTTTATGAATCTCATTTACTATTTTTAGTTAGATTTTCGTCGTTAAAAAATGAAAACACTACGATAAAACTTTAGAAACATCACACATATTTTTTTTTTAATTAAAAAGGGAAGTTATTCATATTTATTTGATTCCTTTATTTCTATCGTTCGTTTCATTGTATTTAGATCTCGAACTTCACAGCTTTTACTTTGATCAGGGTAGAATTTCATGTTTTCAGAAGAGAATTTATTCATCCAGCCACCAAACTCGTGCTACTAAAAACAAACCTAGAAAAAATATAAAAGATCTAAAAGAAAAAAGCGTTTTATTAAAAAAGCTTAAAAGATATGTTTATCATACGGATTCAAAAATATGTGATCCAATTTTATATAATTTTTTAATGAAAAGATAATCAATAAAGAGTCATAAAATAAATTGAATATATTTTATTGATCTTGTGAGAACACGTTATATTATATTCTGATGCTTTTGATGAAATACTACAGCATTACAATATTTGTAATATTGAATTAAATAACTGTCCCATCGCATTTCGTAAACCGTAACGTGTTATATATTATAAATCATTGAATAGCTATAAATCGGATATTAACGCGAATTTATATTATTAATTTAAACATGATTTGTATTGTACGATTGGATAATGAAGGTACGAGTAGAAATTGTAAAAAATTAAGTGACTACTAAACATATATATTTAGATTTCGAAAAAATTTCTAAAAGAAATTTCCATTTATTATTATAATTACTCATGAAAAAAAAGTTCCACTACATGCATTGGAGTATAACATAGAGAAAATTAAAAACTCTAGTAAATTTAGTCGCGATCTAAAAGAATCTGTTCCATATAGATACAGTAGAAACGAAAAGAGAAGAAAAAGATAATGCTATATATATATACTCAATCAAAGAGTGCTCTGTACAAATTTAAAAATTCAATAGTACAAGATAAACACTTTTAAAATACTTTTATGCAGGTTAAATAATTTCTTTGTTCAAAGAGAATAAAATGCTTACTTCGTTGAATTCTTTTAACCAAAAATATAAAAAAAATTTCTTTTTAATCTATGAACATTAGAATATATTAAAAAATATATATATATAATAAAATGAAATTTTATATAAATGGAGAAAACGTTTTACCGAAATGGTAAAATGAAAAATTTGCGATCTACTCCAGTTCCTTCAAGTATCATCGTTCCCCTTTTTCACATGAAGCACGATATACAAAGAGAGCACAACGATATTCAAAAAGATGCTGCTATAAATGCATATCGAGACCTTTCGCAAGCAATCCGATCGTGCAAGATGCTATTCTATTCCGTGTCGTTCCACTTTTACAATAAGCTATATATAGAAACACTGAATATTATATTATAGTTATAAAATATGTGGTATAAAATATATTTAATTATGATAAAATCTGTACAATTCAATAAAGCCCGATTTTATAAAACGCATTATTTGACTACAACATACATTCAGATGATATCATAATCGCTAATACATTTGTAAAATTATATGATAAGATAACGATTTACTTGCACGTAAATTAACTTTTGTGAAAGTCAGCAATTGCTTCTGTGAACACAAGGGTTATAGTATTCGTTATTTTATTTACTTCATGTAAAATTAGTGCTAGTTTAGCACTAACTTTATATACTTTAATCATAATTCAGCCCAGTTTTTTTTTTCTTATATAAATATTAAAGATTAATACAAAAGTGGTTTTAATTGGAAAAAGATATCCTACGTTAAATTCATTCAAATTTATGGGTTAACTTTTGTTTGAATTCTTAAAAAAATTAGTTAGACTTTATGAATCTATAAAATGTTATACGAGTATGGAAAAAAAAAAAATTATTTGGAAATGACAGTTTCTATGAGTACACGAAAATAAAAATGGCTATTTTATTTTTATTTATTGAAAAATCCGTATGTTAATATGGAGATAATCCATATGTAAAAATCGAAAAATGCTTGTATTTTGTGAAGAAATTTTTTTCTATGTTGGCAGGGATTTTGACTATGGAATGATTCCTATTTTAACATGGAAAAATTCGTTTAATAACACAGAAATTATTAATTTTTAAATATAATGATAATTTCCACGCTATTTTAAGAATTATTCCTATGTTGCCTACCAAAAATTCTTATGTAGATAAAATTGAAAGTAAAATTTTTAATTTTTTTTGCTTTTACACTGAGAGAAAAAACTGGTTTTCTGAACTATGAAAAACATAGTTCAATGAAGCTTCCACTATTACCCTCAGTTCAGATAACTAATATATAGTTGTAAAATGTACGATGATATCATAGTTGTTTTAACTGTGTTATAGTTCAATCAACGATGACAATAGCGAACGTAACTAAGTCAAAAATGCTATTCTTATTACAAAAAAACAATAAAGAAAAATCATTAATTATATTCGTCGACGACTTAAATGATGCTAAATTAATGAAATTATAATCGTACAATTGCTGAAACATTTGTGATTCTGCTGAAGTATAAGTTCTGAGGAATAACATTAAATAGCTACCACAACAAAACAAATGGTTAGTTAAAACTACTACTTTCAAATAGTTTCGGACACTATGATATTGTGCAAGAAACTAGAAATAGTTAAGATGACTATTTTTTCATTCCCATCCCTTTCTAGTTACCACAACCATGCACTTTTCTCTCAGTGTACATATATGTTTAAACCTATTATTAAACCAAGGATATTTCGGTTTTCCTACTGGATTGCCAAAAAAATAAGTAAAGGTATCCTTTTTTGTCTCTTTTGGAGTGATTTCTGTGTCAACATAAGAGTTTTTACCATGTAACATATGAATAATTCCTTTGTTAACACTCGTAAATTTCTTTTGCCGATATGGGAAAAATAACCATTTTTTCACCGTGTCGAAAAATTCTAAAGATCGCAGTGGAATCAATGAATATTGTATAATAATTTCTAACAAATATTTACAGGATTGTTATGCATTCACTAAATAACAAAACTTAGATAGTTAAATGAATTTTATTGGCTAATGAGAAACGTTAAAACGATTCAGGCCATTTGAAATATTACCTTGTTGCAAATCTCAAAACATCTAGCGATGTCGTATATACGTGTAACTGCTTGTAACAATTTACTAGGCGATCGAAGATTGACCTCCTTTGTTGACACACCCGCCGGTACGTATCCCTCACTGGCGATTGATCTACAACTTCCCTCGGGGTACAAAAACCAACTTCCAGAAGCTCCACAGAACAGTCGGTATTATTTTCAGAATTTGATGAATTCGCATTGATCTTTGAATAAATATTAACGACATTAACGTTAGTTGAGTCCAATGATTCAAGGTTGTGATCAATAAACAGAAATCAAAGAGCATTTCTCAAACTGATCTGACAAACGGAACATACGAGGAAACACAAATAGTGGGCGGCAAGTCCACCATTGATACTAGATCACTCGGTAACCACTCATCTATTTGTACTTGATTCGTGTTACGATTGCGTTCGATATGTTGACTTACTTGAGTACCAATGACAGTGATGGCATAAGGCCAAATTACAATAATTTTTAATGACCTAGGCATTATTTAACTTCATTTAGCTTTCAGTGTAAAATCTTACTCTGTAGAATTAATTCAAATAATTCAAATATTCAATCCGAACACTATCAAAATTAGCTTGAAACGAATGTAAAAAATATTTGAAATAGTATTTTAATACAAATTAGTTTTCTGGATTTTTAATTGTATGGTATAAACCGTTAATATTTTCTTTAGGTAAAATTTTGCATTCATGTTGCTTTTATACATACCTGATACATTCACAGTAAAAATAGAATTTACCGGCTATAGTAGTTATGCATTCTAATAATCCAATAGTCTTTGTTGAGTGAATTTACAGAAGAATAATTTCGCAATGAAGCCTTTATTAATTAGGAATAAAGTTCGTGCTTTGCAAACCGCTGTCTATAACAGAAATTCCATGTTTTATCATGCCTGTGTGGATTTGCATCGTGATCGTAGATTGACCTCTTTTTTAAAAAGAGAAATTACTGTAGCAATGCTAGTATATGACTGTGGTTGGACGAGTAAGAGATGCCGGCAATTCTTTTGAGGTGACAAAATAAATTATCTATTCACCGTTATGGCTGATCTTAATATATATGTATGTCGTAGGTAAGGGAGCATAGCATAGTAAACTTCAGTAGAAACGCTCTATGTATTTAAAATGAATACTTTTTATAGTTTTCCGAGAAGCGAAAAAAGCTAACACTAAAAATACTTAAAAATAGATAAAAAATAAATAAATAAAATCACGAAGCAAGTGTTTGTAGGTTAAAACTATTTAGTGTTGATCGATGTTGAACTTTTTGTAGACTGCTCTTGCTAAAATATTTTTTATATGGCTAAGCTGATCTAAAATCAGAAAAATCTTCTCTTTGAGATTATAAAATTTTACTATAAGAACAAATACAAAAAAAAATAAATAATAAAAAATATAACTTTAAAAAAATGATACTTCAAAGTGAGAGAAGAAAAATAAAGTAAAAAATTATAAAAACTGCAACTACAAAAGAAGCAGATAGCCTTTGAATAACCATAGTTCTACACTTTAGGAAACTGTACAGCTCTCACTAATTTACAAAGAGCTCAAAGAATGAATAAAATAATTGTTATTATTTCTTTTTAATAAATCTCAAACAATGATGTGTATAAATATAATTGAGAAGCTTAATTATAAAAGATGTACTATAATTATTATTTTTCAAAATTTAAAAATATTAAAAAACGACTAGGAATGGGGTACTAAAAATATGTATATAATTAGAAAAATTGACGCTGGATAAATATAAACCATAAAGAATATTTTATGATTTTGTTTTTATTATTTTTTGTATTCTCTTGTTACGACGATAACTCTTTGCTTGACGGTAATAATACTCGATTGTAGAAACTTGAGCCGAAAGAATAAAGCTCACGAAAGTGAAAGATAAACGCTTGTGAGAGGAACGAGATTCCTTTAGCTCGATTCATCCATGCCGCGATAGCTGGTAAATAGATTCTGGACTTGAGTCATACTTAATACGATAGGTTGCTTCGACACGTTTTCCTTCTTTCTTATTGATCGTGTGCATTTTATTATAATATGACTGGAAAATTCATATTTAAAGATTTCTTTCGATTTACCTTAGAAACAAGTCAAGGCTCGAGGATCTAAGACTAAGAAACAGATACATTTAAGTACCAGAGAGAACGTGCTTCCATCGTGACTTAGAATTGTGCTGACTCCAGTAGTTCAATTGAGTCATCAATGACCTTTAGCGGTTGAGATTTTTATAAATTGTTTTCTATCGATTAATTGATCATGTTCGTTTTTAGTTCAAGGCCTATTTTACCATGGGATAATACGAATGATCGTATAAAAATATTTTTATGGGATAAACACGTGCATATAAAAATGATTTTTCAAAAAATTTGAATTAATATTTTTGACTCATTCTAACGAAGCAGAAGTTGAGCAGGTGTTTCATGATTTTGATTATTTCAAAATTTTAAGAAAAAAATTCGTAAAAAATCAAAGTGATAATTAAAATGAACGTCTGTTTATTCAAGTATAATATAATTTCTTTCGAAAAATATTTTGAGTGTGTCTAAAATAAATTTAACTCAAAAACTAAAAAAAACATAATTCTCAAAAATGAAAGAAGTGTTATGTAATTAAAACTTCAAGCAACTTTTAATATTTATGGAAATGAAGTCAACTTTTGTAAAAAGAACTAATAAAGTAACTTAATCTTAATTAAAAATAAAATTATTTCGATTTAAAACAGGAAGTCACGGGTAAATTAAAAAAAAACTTCAAGACATAAATATACGTCTTTGATTAGGATGTTTTAAGGTATCATCAATTAACTTAACTTGAGAAAAAAAATAGACGAGTAACTTGAAGTGGAAAACATCGCGAATCAAAATTTAATGGAATAATTTAATTGTAGTCAATGGCATTTATTAATATAAATTATAAAATTGTGAATAAATTAAAAAGTTTTCCAATAATCTCTATTACTTTTGGTAAAGGCATACCTAAATGTGAGGCTTTGATCCTATTTTGGCCAATAAAACTATTTCTGTTACGGTTGATCCTAATTTTTTTTACCGTTTGTTTGTTTTGACAGGTTGATGATAGAATAAAAAATATAAAAAAATAATAATTCGTAAGTATGTCATGAAGAACTATATCATAATCGGTTAAAATAGTTAGAAATTCTTTCTGAGATCTCGAAATTTCTGATGGGAACTTAATTTCCGAAAATCGGATAAATTAACAGCTTTCTACTTTTTTTAAATTTACAATTTTCCCAGAGATAATAAAAAAAATTAAATTTGTATAATAACTTTAATCGGGTTTTGGTAAAAGTATACTGTAAGCAAAATAAAATCAATTCTTCGTCACCTCAAAAAACAATATGTCTAAATAATATCGAGAAAAACTAGGCAAGACGATCAATCGGAATCGGATGGTGGTATTATATTTTTTATTTTTCAGGTAGAACATATAAAGGTTGTACATTCAAAAACTTTGTAAATAGTAAGAAGACAAATTAAATTTTTCTAAATTTGAACTCTCTTTGAATATGTATCTATCTACAGTCACATATCCCAAAGTAATCAGTTATAATTATAATATTGCTGCTTCATGTATTAAAATCAGTACTCAAAAGATGACAATATTTTTCGGTAACAATTCAATTATTGCATCGGAGATCTCAAATTATCTACGATTAAAAACTTTTTAAAACTTCAAAATTTTAATAAGATTCGATTCTGATAATAGAGGTTATTAATAGCACAGTAAAAAACTAATCATCAAAGTGTAAAAAAAAGCTTGGGTTAAAATTCTGAGTGTCGAATTTTTACTACTTTTGTGTGTCAATATAACACACGGTATTTATTTTGTTTGAACTGTCACAATTGATTGATTTTTTAACACACAAAAAAGTTATTTTATTCGAAAGTATACAGAGAAAAAAGTGCATGGTTGTGGTAACTAGAAAGGGATGGCAATGAAAAAATAGTCATCATAACTAATACTTCTAGTTTCTTGCACAATATCATAGTGTCCGAAAATATTTGAAAGTAGTAGTTTTAACTAAGCATTTGTTTGGTTGTGGTAGCTATTTAATATTATTCCTCAGAACTTATACTTGAGCAGAATCACAAATGTTTCAGCAATTGTACGATTATAATTTCATTAATTTAGCATCATTTAAGTCGTCGACGAATATAATTAAGGGTTTTTCTTTATTATTTTTTTGTAATAAGAATAGCATTTTTGACTTAGTTACGTTCGCTATTGTCATTGTTCATTGAACTATAACACAGTTAAAACAACTATGATATCATCGTACATTTTACAACTATATATTAGTTATCTGAACTGAGGGTAATAGTGGAGGCTTCATTGAACTTTTTTTTTATAGTTCAGAAAACCAGTTTTTTCTCTCAGTGTAACACTTTTTATATGTTACTGTCAAATCAGCACACAAAATATCTTAAAAATAATGTCGACAATCACAAAAGAATTCTTGGAAAATTTGTTACTTTTATCATATACGTGTATAACTTTTTCAACACTCATAGCATGTCAAACTAGTGAATAAAGTGTAAAAAAAAAAATGTTTCACACACGATATGTGTTGATTTTGATGAATCCTTTTTTACTCTTAGAGAACTGCTTTCTGCAATATTTTTTATTATTTGCTCTTAAATAAACAGTTTTACAGACATAGTCATATTATTGAAAATTTGAATTTATTGAACATAAAATACAATACCTGAAAAATCCGAAATATTTTCAAGTTGCTCCTCTTATTGAACATATTGTAGACTCTAGAACTAAAGACTATCTTATGATAAATAGCCTAAAAATTTTTAAGGATTTACTGAAAATATTGACTATGTAGTCTACCTTTATTTTAATTCAGTCCATTGACTAAATTCATCAAAATTATAATCAATGTCGTTAAGTTAAATAAATACAGGCTCACTCAGTGGATTAATGCATATCTGTAAAAAAAAATAAAAAATCTTGTCGAACAAAATATTGTTCAAATCTCTCTATAATACGAAATATTCTTCTCAATTTGAATAAAGATAATATGCAAAAAAAATTTTTCAAGGAAATTCATGATCTTGCATATTTTTTATATTTCTCGGTCTCTCTTTTGGCGCAATGTCATCACAGAGAGATAGAGAGAACTGGGGTGGAGTCCGCGCGGTATCGATTACGGGGTAACTCTCCCCAAGTGCATTCGCTAGGACTCCCGGGTAATATCCCAGCCTGCAAGTTTTTTTTTTTTTTTTATCAAGTCGACCTCGCGTCCAAACTCGTGCTAGGAGTTAATATTGAACAGACAGCCCAAAGGGAGGAGTAAAGGTGCCAGTAAATTTACGAGAAATCTACGTGGGCTGGAAGAAGACATGAACGGGATGCCAGATATTCGGGATACAACCAAGTATCGATTGCGTGGACGATGCGCAGTTTAGACACTGATAGTTTTCTAGTGAGCTTTATCGTCTAGTCATTGTTAGAAACTTTATACTCATATTTCCACCGTAAATCATTTTTATCACATTTTAAAGAAACAAAAATTGCATACTATATATATTTACGCTCTTACAATGCATCTAAACCATGATTCAAGAACTAGATAAAGTTAACTACCGATGTAAAAATTACTGTAAAACTGTCGCATTTGGATAAACAAAATTACTTTAGAAGATAATTAATAATATTTTTTTTATCATAATCCAATTTTTTGGCTCTCTCTCAAATCTACTTATATACCAACTATTATATAGATCAGAAAAACTAAATTAATGGTGGAAAATATATTATCATAAAAGCATACGATTTCTGTTAGAAATTAACATTCCTTGTAAGTGATAAAAACATGGAATAGTTTCATAATTACTAAAAAGTTATTGATTGAAAAACAAAAACTTAAATTACACATCTTCCTTGATCATGTAAAAAACTTATTAATTTCATTTAATTTATTTTTCCCTTACTACGAAAGTCCCGACATGGTCAGCCTAAATCTTTTTTTGCCCATATCAATGATACTAAATCTATATTAAAAAAGATACACGGAGAAAAAAATATAGTAAAATTTACTAAAAAATATAGGAATAATTACTAAATTTAGATAGTAATCTTGAAACGCTTAAGATTTATAGGAAAAATTCATAAACAGATAAGTAAATTTTACTATCCCGTTTAGTAAATTTTACTATCCCGTTTAGTAAATTTTACTATTCCGTTTAGTAAACTTTACTATCCCGTTTAGTAAATTTTACTATCCCGTTTAGTAAATTTTACTATTCCGTTTAGTAAACTTTACTATCCCGTTTAGTAAATTTTACTATTCCGTTTAGTAAACTTTACTATCCCGTTTAGTAAATTTTACTATATTAGAATGGAAAAAAATTAAATTAAATTTTTATTAGCTTTTAACTTTTTTTATTATTATTACTATCATTTTAATTATTATTGTTATTTATGTCATCTGTATTGGTGTTGGTGTCGATTTTTGTTTTTTAAAAAATCACTGGTTACAACCGAGATTCGAACCCTGATCTCCCGCGCGCGAGTCCTTTCCTATGTCTGACAGCTCGATGTCTCATTTGGACAAATGTTTCAGAACTTGTAATACATATTTGTATATGCTATTCCCACCAAATTTTAATTTTATCTATACATAGTAGAATTTACTATACATATAGTAAAAAAACATAATCGTATTAGCAAAAAATACATTGCGTATAGTAATTTTTAATATCTTATTATGTAATTATTACTAACTAGTAAATTTTACTAAATGTTTAGTAATAATTACAATACAGAATGTATTTTTTCATATCTGTTAGTAAATTTTACTATAAGATTGTAATTTTTACTATATTTTTTTCTCCGTGTATATATGATGAATTATTTTGTGAAAATGATTAAGTAAAGATATGAAACAAGAAAAATTGTATCAGCGTCAGATTGTACTATTATCGTTTCTCTAGCTTTTGATACGTATATATATCCGTAACTTTGAATGGTATCAGTATAGGGTAGCAATATCCATTGGGATTCCCTAGTATCACTAACACGAAAGAGATAGAACATAAGTGTAATACTCATTGATGAAAAAAGAAAATTTTAGCGTTTATCCATTTCGTTTATTAAAGAATTATTACCATGTGGTTATTTTCTTTTTTACTTCCTGTTCTGAAAATAACTCTGTTTAAATAAATACTTTTAAAATATAACTATCGAGTATAACTCTAACTATCTACGACTTTTTGACGCTCAAAGACAGTCGCAGTAAAAATCTTCTGTTAAATAATTACAGTCTACAAAAATTTTTTAGGTTACTTCAATGTTAATTTAACATTAATTTATTTTATAATAACACAAGTCCATGTAGACCAAATTTAACACAAAATTTTTCGTTCAAAATTCTAGAACTATATGTCTAAGTTTTTCTAGTTCACAAACACTATTTTTAAAGTTTCATTTTAAAACTTTTAAAATTTGAAATTTCATTTTTTTTATAACGAACATTGAGATAAAAAGTAGTTTATTTCAGTCTATGATGTCTTCTAAACAAATTAGCCGATTCAAATTTTTTTTGGTAATTGGAAGAGGTTATCAAAGCTACGATATCTGATTGAATTTTGAAATCAATCGATCGGTGGAGTGATTAATTAGACTTCAAACGCGGGCATCGGTAGAAATAACAATTTCGAAAAAATTGATTAAAACTTTCAGTTTTATACGAGAAGAATTGTTTGTAATTTTCTGTCTTTAAAATCTCTATTAACAGAGTAATCATTTTTACATTTGTTTTTCAATATAACATCTTGTCGTTTGCGGTATCATTCAATTCGTGATCATTTCTACAAAAGAAAAGTTCGAGCTTTTATCATATAACCCAAATATTCACGCTGAAGCAATGTAATATTGTATTTCGATGAATGGTACAAAACTGCTACGAACAAGTCTGACGGGATTTCGATAAAAAAAAAAATAAACAAAGACAAATAACGAACGTAGTTAAAGTAGAATTGGAATTTTTTCCTTTGTAAATGAAAGCTTCTTCGTTATTGAAGAAATCGTTTGTCAAATATTGCAAATGGAAAAAATGCAAATGACAAACAAAAATCTAAACTTTTTCAAAGATCTATCTGATAGAACATGTTTCGGAAAATTTTATTTTGACATTTTTCAGTACAATTTAAAAAGATAAAAATATTGAAATAGAAACTTTTTAGTTTTATTTTCAAGAATATAAATCTTTTAAAAAATATATAAAATAAAATTGAAACATTGAATTTATATCGTCATTTTTCATCAGACAAATTTCTAACTATCTTCTTCAATACGAGATGTAAAAATAAAAGAGTGTGAGTCACAGATGTTCAAACTAACGAAGAAACATCATATGTTTGTTAAACCGTGCATACTATATATTGTAAATCACGCTGAACCACATCGGGGCGAAACCAGACATCCATATAAAAAGAAAAAGCGAACAAAAAAGGGATGTATATTCGTGGTCTATACGGCTGTTCAACACTTTTTTCATCTGACACCCCATTCCCTAAAGTCCAATCATTCGACGTCAGTCCAAATCCCTGGTGCAAACGTCGGCCGTCTAAAAATTGAACTTTGAAATTAAAGTTTTAGGGTGGGTTATAAGAAGATGGTAAATAGCAGTGATAATTTCTAACTTTGCTTGTTTATCGAATAAATCCATTGACATTACAGCTCGTTGGAAGTTTCAAATATTTTTATAGAAATTATGTTTTTTTTTTTTTTTTTACTTTAAATCCTCTTTTATCCATCTGTCATTTAGTATTCATCATTATTTTAAGGCATTTCAGTACTATAAACATACCTTAAAATTTGTATTTTGATTAAAGACAATATAACAGTGGCGCTAAGCAGCAGGAATTTAATTTCAGTTAATTAAATTTAATGAGAAATGCTAGAGAATCAAACAGATTCCGTTAATATTATAACTGTGTAGCTGGGTAACAAATCAAACACCAGGAATACCTTGTTAACTTTATACATTTAGGTTATATTGATATTTAATTGAGAACGAATTATCATTTTCGAAGCAAACTACACAATGCAATTGAACAGGAACTTACACCTATAGTCACATTTTAAAAAATCAATGTTTATTTTTAAATCCGAAGGTGTAACAATATAATAATATAACAACATAACTTTATAACACCATGCTCTCACGCAATATTAAGTTATGTACTTTAATGCATTACTCGATTTTCTGAATATTTATAAAATCATTATTGCATTACTTAGCAATATAAAGTTTATTAATTTTAATTATAAAGTAGAGAAAGTACGCAATGGAGAAAGTATACCCTAGTAAACTTTTCTGCATAAAGTGCTAAACTTCTGGGTGCTTTTACTAATCTAGTTAGACGTCAAATCATGGCGAACCACATTTCACAGCTTAGAGACGACAGGCAGCGTTATTTCAAACAATGCTTAGTTGTATTAACAAATAGAGACTTTGGGTGCATTGCGACGAAGCTTGCTTACGACGACCCATATGTGCCAGTTAGGATTTCATCCATTGTCGCTTAGTCACAATGACTGACAAATGTTATATCTCTTGTACAAAGTTCTAATTAACATTTTAAATTTTAATTTACATAATGGTGTGCTGGATTGATAGCTATATTCACTGTGAGAATACAAAAATTTTACGGCTCTAAGGCCTCAAGCGTGAAAACTTTATTGGAAAGACCCTCGTCCTTCTGTTTTCAAAAGATCCGGGCCCCAATGTCAATCATAATCAACAATTACTGTCATAATTTAAGAAAATTTAAGAGTGACCTTTTGTATAACGGTGATCGCGATCTTACAATACTATTAGCTAACAATTATTATATTATCAAGACATCGAATATTGCATAAACATCAAAGATAATTACTTTTTTTTATTGCCTTATAAATAAAATTCAAAGTAAATAGTTTTCATATATGGTAGAATACAATAAATATGGATAAAGTATCATATAATGTCGATGTATTATCTTAATTCATTGAAGTCGCATATGAAAATTTTCTGATTAATTGTAGTTTTCAGACCGTTTATTTGCTTACTAAATAACATTGAATTGGACCAATTAAAATATGGTATTAATATATATTTGCTCTTTGTTGTTTAAAATATACAACCATGTTATTGTTAAAATCAATTTGAGTTAATTAATTAGAAAAATATAGTATGAAGATAATATAATGTCGGTTTCAGATTGGCTCGTTATCGTAAAACTTTATTTAATATCATGGTTTAGTGATATAAAATATTCACTGTTAGAGGTTTTTAAAAATTAAAGTAAAACTAGATTAATTCGTTTTTTTTTTCTCTTTACACTTTTTTCCCTCTTCCTTTTTCATGGCGATTCAATTACATAAATGTATGCATACAATACAGAACTATACCGATGTATTTTAACACACTCAATTGGTGCAAATTTATTCAGCAAATAAAATTACATTATGCTGTCTCGACTAATAGAGTTATTGAATTAAAGTAAACTCTAGTGCTTCATAATTCTATCTTGTATCGGAAAATCTAACAAACTATTTTCAGAAATATTAGCCGATTGATGTACATGCATACATCAAAAGGTACATGCATCTTTGATGCTACTTAAATTGTAAACCAATCAACCATAACGTGTTAATAAGGCTTAATCAATGAAAATTTTAATAAATTAAAAATAAATATAGTTTGTAGAGAATATATACGTCAGTAATTAAATTTTTTTCTGTTGAATAAACTCACTGAAAAAAAGATATTTTTGCTCCTAATAGAAACTAAAATATTAATTAGTATGAGTTCTTCAATAGTAAGAATACTTAATTTTTCTATAAAAAAACTGGTATATTTCTTTCCGCAATAAAACCGATTTTAATTGGTTATAATTAAGAAAGATCTTTCGGTTAAAACTTAATGTTAGGTTAACACATATATGAACTGTACTCTGTTAAATTTTAAGTAGTGAAAATAGTGACTATTCACTATTAATTCAAATTATCTAACTGATTTTTTTTCGTAAGTGATTCTGCGCAATTTTCAGATACTAATAGTCAGAGAAAATATTATTTGAGTAACCTTGACAAAAATACTATACATATCTAGATATGGAATTGATTTTTAGGAGGAAAAAAATTTTTAACTTCCTTTTTTTCGCATAAATGGAGGATTTTCTGAAATGTAATTAGACAATTTGCTAATTAAAACGTCGATATATACTTCTTATGGGCATCAGGTGGCTATTCACTGCTAAATAGTGATTTTCACTAATTTGTTTTTAGAGAATAGCTTGATTTTTAATATTATCATACTATCAAATTAAATATGACGTTTTGTTCGTATTTTATTATTTTTATTACATACTTAATACAAAAGTGATTATGTCATACTTATTCAACTTAAAGATTACAATACTGTAATTTATATTGATTTTACTGTTAACTTCTTAAAATTTAATCAACTACAACAATACTATACTCATGTTATGTACCCGCAGAGAAATGTTTAGCAAAACTTAGTCAAAAAGTTTGGTACTGTGAGGACTAGCCAGTAAGTAAATTTAACTATGTTGTTAGTAGAAATAGCACATCATATACATGCTATCGAGTACATACTACATATATTTTACAATGTGCATGGTTCAAATTTAGAAGTTTTCTAGATATTTTGACAGTACGAAACATTTTGGGCAATTTTTACTGAAAGTTTTCTGCGTATATGTAATAAAGTGGCATTAAGGTCATTTTAGTTTAATTTTATTATTCTCAGTACAGTAAAACCGAATTTTGTTTTAGTCAACAGTACGTATTATTCTATGAAGTAACGTTTGGTATTCATGACATTGTGATATCAGTATATCAATGTCGGAACAAAAAATATCCCAGCAGCAAAAATACTTTTTTTTTCAGTGCAAATATAAATAAACAGAACAAAAAATTGAATCTAATAATAAAACTAGATTGTTCGTTATAATCAAATATCCAGTGAAGAGTGATGTAGGTTATGTTATAAATCTATACATAGTATGAAGTTCACTGGTTTATACTCAAATTAAATTAGAAGACAAATCCAGTGAGAAGCATGAACTAGTTTATTTGATTTAACTAGTACCTATTCGATATTATTTAACGATCTATAATAACAATAACTCGGGCTTTCCACTCATTATCTTTCATTGGTTTACATCTCAATTATGTAAACTCGATGATTAAGAGTCTAAAACTAGCATGAAAAATGTTATATATGGATTTAATGATGATAGAAACACATGAAAAAAATATGTTAAATTTCTCGGATATCATCGCTTAACCTTTTCCCAATTATAAGTCTCGGTGTGAGCTGTTTGGGGATAAAACCAATCACACTTCTTAGTAAGGCTGTACTCTATCAGTTATCTTTGTCGAGATCTTGAAATCACAGTATATATAGTTATAATATTTCGCTGTATGTCCTTGACTTGCTTAATATTTGCTCCAGAATTGATAAATATTGCCATTAGGGTATGAGTAACGGTTGAATCATAGTAATGCATGCATGGGCCCCCTTCTACTTTTTTTTCTGCCCGTACTCTACTAAGTAGGCTAGTGCTCTCTCGCTAAAAAACGAAGACGTATGATTCAAATTAAAAGTAGGGACTTAAGGTCAATCGGGAAAGGGTTAATAAAGTTTTTAACTTTCTGCTATGGAAATTATAAATTTTCACAAGAAATAGTACGTGTATAAACATTAAGATGATTCATTTTTTCTGAAGTTTGTTTTTTTCATCGAGCATAATGTTGTACATGTTGAAAAAAAAATTTCCTTCAAATTTTAGCCTTTAATTTTAAATTCAAGTACTTTCTATTTATTTGTAAATTTTTGTAAGAATTCGTTTAAATAATAAGTCAAGCTGAATGAATCATTTAATGAAAAATAATAGCAAGAAAATCCGTGGAAGTAAAGTCTACGAGTGATTTCATGTAAAATGAAATTTTCCATGTGAACAAAGTCAAAATTACTCAATGAATGGATTTTTGAAGCTAAAAGAGAACGATTCTCCTAGCAGCTACTAAACTAAAACAAATGAAATATTCAACTGATTTTTATTCCACTTTAAGCCAGAAAGTTACACAGTACGTACTTAAACTGTGTATTGATTTTATTGCTTTTACAAATTTACTTTTGTAAGTTGTAAAGCAGCAATCGAAATTTAAAGTTACACGTAAAATGATCAATACTTTATTTGCCCTTTTAACTGCTTGTATTTAGTAAAGCCGTGACGTAACTAAAAGCTACTTTGAAAGCTTGAGATTTAAGTTTTGTGAAGCTCAATAGAAAACAAACATTTATTTTGAACCTCTACCTTAATTAGTTCCCGTGTAAACAAAATAAAACTAAAAATAAAAAATTTTTTACCCGTGAAGTTGGAAATTTGATTTAAAATTTAGTGTTTTTTTTATTATATTATAGCTCTCTAGAAATTAAATAACAGATATACAATGCATTATTATCGAAAAATTTTCAAAAAAATTGTTTAGATATGACACCATTTGAATCAAATAATAAAAGATGTATTTTTTTAATGCTTTATAACTCCTGAGAAATATTTTTGGATTTTTTTTTTTTCATTTTCTACCCTCGAGTGACTTGACACGTTCATTGTGATTATGAAACATTAACATAAAAATACATTACTTGACATATACGTTTTAGTAAAAAAGTTCAACATAGTAAAGTCATTTTAAACTATTGTAAGTTATGTGATAAAAGTATTAGTATAAAAAAGTTGATTTTCGAATGATCCAATAATTTTTCATTTTCTTTAGAAAAAAAAAAACTGGAAAGCAGTTAATCCTTACACTTCCCGCTGTACTCGAATTTTGACATATGCGTACGTTTACGCACACATGCAGTCATACATACATGTGCGCACGCCTGCACCGATTTTTTTTAATATCATCCTGAAAAAAGTCAAAACAATTTCTTAGCAGAACTTTAGTACTATTTTCAAAAAAAGAAAGAGTTTTCCTTTCTTTAAAAATCATCAATTTAGTACCCCGGGAAAAAATGATCAGACCTGATCATGCCTGTTCATGTCTGATCAGGTCTGATCATTTTTTCCCGGGACTCTCTAAATCTGATACAGTGAAAACCACTGAAAAGTAGTGTATACACACTGTTTAACAGTTATAAGTATACCACTTGGTTTACTTATAACTGTGAAACAGTGAAAAGTCACTGTTTCAGATTTAGAGAGTATGTACCTGAAGATCGGAATGTTTTTTGCTCAATGAAAATGAATGAAATTTATGCGATTTGATTTCTTAAAGGGTAGTTCCGGAGGTTGGGGGTAGCCTAATATTTTTGACTGATATATCAGAAGCTACATGCGAAACATTTTAGAAATCTAGTCATCTAATAGATATATAGTTTATAATTTTTGTTTTCGTTGCGCGAAAAACGTTCGGATCTTCAGGTTCATAATTTAGTAAGAATCAGAAATTTCTATTATAAATAATATGAATAACTTTTTATTAATTATTGTCGAACAAATACTCAAGGATTATATATTACTCGACCTTGTTTGAATGAATTCTGTAACTAAAACAAATCAGCGCATTCATTTATCTCTCAATGTAGTTTTAGAAAACTAAATTAAAAAAGTAATGGAAGTGTATGCACAAACGAAAAGGTTAAGCAAATAAGTTAGCATAAAAAATGTCGAATGAAATACGTGATCTGCTTTATTCCAAATAGTCTGTAAACTTATGTGAAAGCTCATAATGGATCATAATCTCATATACTTTCTCAGTTGAAAATTCATTTCTTCAATGTACATAGTTAGATGGTATAAATTTGAGCGTGGGTTCCACCAACCGCTAAAGTAATTTTGTTATCATCTAAAACCAAATTTTCTCCTCATTTAGAAGGTATTCTACGTATGTATGAACAATATTTAATTGTTATAATTTGTTATAAAGCCATATATCTACGTGAAAATATAATTATTAGATAATCTTATATTCATAATATTTAAAATAAATCAATTTTATTAAAAGTTAAAATTCTCTTTTAAACTTTTCTGAAACTTAATTGGAAATTATAAAAAAACTTCGAGATGATTACCATTCTTTGTTCTAACGTACTCAATGTCCCATCTAATAGTTTGATAAAATTTAAAAATTCAAATTGTCTTAAGAAACCTTCTGACCTGAACAAAATCAGAATTCTGCAGTAACGCGCGAATACAGGTGCGGAAACTTTCTACTATAATTTTCTGTGCTACAACTACCATTTTTCTGTTCTTCGTTTTCTTTGTTCTGATCTTCTCGTACGATTCAACTTCTTCTTTACTTACTTCCTCTATACTTATTTCTCCATGCAACAATTAGTATCTATCAATACCACTAACGGTTATAGATTTCTTGAAGAACAAATTTAAATTAATTTAGTACTGCTCAATTCGAATGTGTTATCAGAGTACACTTCCATCACTACAGATTTCAGTACTCAACTGATGACTTGACAAACACACAGAAAAGTTACAAACGAAAGCAGAAAGAGACGATGAGCTTTCTAAGAATAGAAGAATAAGACTCTTACTCATACTACATTCGGGATTTCTGTTGGTTTGTAACATTCCCGTTGATTATTCCTGATGAAGTAGACTCTGCCTTTTCTCCCAGTCTTTACTAGTACACGATTTCATTAACACTGATTGCTTCGTTCGGTTCGTTGAGAAATTTCTTTGTGTTAAAGAACATCACTAGATTTTAACTTGGTATTATATATGCTTATATAATGGAAGCCTAAAATAAAGTTAACTTTTTATTATTAAAAAAGTTTTATAAAACAAGAACGATAAAATGATTTTATCATATTTAAGTGAAATAATTCATTATATAAAATACTTTTTTTTTTGTTAAGATTGTTAAAGAATTTTTTACGAAAATATTTTCCTCATTAATAATCATGACAAGAAATGATGAAAATATATACATATAAAAGATGAATCCAAAGAGAAACTCACTCTCACCTACTCTTTTCGGCATGTCTAATCCCTCGTGGTTGATGCCATTGATGTCAGAATGATCGATGAAGCATGAATATTGTGACTGAAATCAGTCACGGATAGTTATTTAGCTGTCACCTAAGTGTTGACAACCAAAGCCAGTTAATTTTTGAGTATTACCAAATACCTTTTGCAAAAATCTGTTGAACGTTAGTGCAATTCATAGTTGGAAAATAAATGTGCATAAAAGTAAAATAAATCTATCACTTTTATCTAATAATAATTATTATTATTAACATAATAAATTATGAAAATTTATTCCCATAATATTAATTTATTAAAATCAACGATACTCTCACATTGAAAAATTATGTAATTGTCTGTTCTCTCAACTGATTTGTGGCTAGTAATTTACGGAGCTTAGAATATAATTATTCAATAATTTGTTAATTAGTGTGAATACATCCGCAAGTGTTTGATTCACTTCAATTATTCATCATTGAAATTGGATTGAATTATTAATAGTAGTTAAAATAATACTGTACTAAAACGTATTGATTTAAACAAGACAGGTCAAATTTGAGTTTTGTAACTATCGTGAAACTTTAGTATGCTTACCGCTGACTTAATTAACTAAATTATATAGTGTCTTCTAACTAAATGTCCTCTGCGACGGCTATAATTTTCTACCTAGTACTTACACTTTTAGTGAAGTCCATTGTTCTTTTCATTGTCAGCTAATGATATTTTAAGTTGTAAATATAAATTATTTCACACTAAAAGTAAATAAAACAATACGAAATCATAAAAATAATAACTGATTACAGAAAAAGTCATGTTTATTTTATATAGCTTCATTAAAACTGAATTATGATTATCTAATAAAAAGAAACAAAATATATATATAATTTATTCTTTAAGTCGGTGAATTTGTGAAATTTTTTTCGAACTGCTAAAGGGGAGTCGTCTTGCTTCGGTGATCTATCTTAATCTTCCTTATTTTTCTAATTACATTCGTGTGGTTATTTAAAACTCGCATGAGTAACTCTAAATTATTCTAGAGTTCCAGCTGTAGAGAATAGTTACACCCAAAAAAATATTTTAAAGATTCCTCTACTTAAAATAACCTTTTTCGACAATCTTTGATAATAAAGATAAAAAATAGATCAGGCCGTTGTTACAAAAGATGATATAGACATTGCGTGCCAACTGATTTCGAGATCGGAAAATGATAAAAGCCACTTTGTCTCAAGAGGCAAAGAAAACTCTATTTCGGATTCGTGGGGAAATGGCTTTAGCTTCGCCATTCAAGTTTTATTATTATAATGAAACGATCAATGCCATTCGAAAATATTTTGTAGTCAAATAAAGTTGAACTCTCATAGACAAACACTTCGATTATCGAATAAAAAGTATTCTGAATCATATATAATATTGTTATAGTTATTACGAAATTTATTTACGTTTATTTTAACGGCTATTTTTAAGCTTCTACTGATGTATTAATGTATTCATGCTTTTGGTGTATTAAAGTTTGATGATAAATAAAAATATATAATATAATATAGAGTATAATTGGATGAACGAGACACATCAAGAAAACTTTTCCGTTGAGATGACGAAGTCAAAATTTAAGGCAGGACTTGAACATGAATTTAATTAGAAGCTCTTTGTGATATTCTTGAGCATATAAAAATATGTCCAACATACCCACACACACTTCTTTTATAAACCTGTACGAATCATTCAACGATGAGTCATGACATGACGTTAAGTGAAATGTTTGAATGTTTCAACCTTCTATGACTTGAAAAACTGTAATGATCAGAAAGAACAATCATTCATAAATAATTTTGAATTAATAAGACAGATAACTTCCATATCTGTTAATTCTCTGTAATACTCAATACTATACTGCAATCTCGTTATGAATTTATTATTTTTAAAACATTACTAAATAATATAATTTTAACAACTCAAAATTTATTTTTTTACAATTGCTTCAGCATCCAATAATTAAGAAATAAATTTTGTTTTGGATTATTTCTGATATAAAAAAAGATATATATATATATATATATATATATATATATATATATATATATATATATATATATATATATAAATTGATGCATGATTATTATGGCTGGTAGATGTAAGCAAAGCATCATGACTAAGGAGAAATACATTCTTTGCCTGAAGGTAAAAGGATGGGAATAGTTCAACCTCATCGTTCATTAAGAATCCATTCGTCGAATTGTATAAGAAATAAAAAAAGCATATGACGAGCGATATTTCTTATATTGTTAGCTATATCTTCATCCTTATTACTTTGATTTATATATAATATATACATATGATCTGAAAATACTTTGGACAACAAAAATAAAAATTGATCATTACAAATTTGTTAAATTATTAATAAAAAAAAATATATATATATATCAGATTAAAGTCAAAATTTTAACTAAACTACATAGATTAATTTTTTTAAAATACTTAAATGCATATTTTCAATTTTGACTATCTATGTCTCTTCTCTGTTCATTATAAATAAATATATTTAAATTAGTTGAATATTTAATTCCACCATGAAACTTCTTATAGAATTCTCACATGAACTGTTTTAAAATTTTTTTTTATTAAAAATAAATCTATCAAAACAACTTGAAAAATCAAAATGTTTATGGTTTTAATTTGAATTTAAATTAAGTGATGCTCAGACGTAGAATAATCTTATTCAATTATGTATGGTAGTAGCTATAGATCGCGTGAGAATGGTGAACTGTTATCCTTACGCGATTACTCGCAGAACAAAAATTGTAAATGATGGAGTATAGCGTAAAATTTAAAAATGTAAAATGTTACGGTATGCTCTGTATTCTCTCAACAAATTTTCGAATTATTCCTTAGCAGCTAAATCATTATCATTTGTTAAGAAAATTATTTTGCATATTTTAAAAATTTTTGATAATTTACAGTTATCTAGAGAAGAGTTGGGCAAAGTGCAGATACTGAGAAAGTTATGAACTTGTGAGAACTTTAATACTTCAAATCATATACTTTCTTGTTATATCGGAAAAAAGTTACTTATTGCCATAAAAAAAAAAAAAAAAAATCTTATATTTTTAATAATATTGATCAAGTCAAGTGATTCAAGTTTAAAATATAATTTACGATTCATACATAAATTGTAATTTGAAAATAGTAACGTTCAACTAGAATTTCTAAAAAGTGACTGCCAAAATTGTTTTTACAAAAATTGTTGGTTACCCCACTATTTTTCTGACCTTAAGTGTTTTCCAATTATCATTAAAAAATTTAAAAGTTAATTCTGAATAATCACATTTTCATTTGTCATCATATAAAAAAAAAAAATCATTGCTCGAAGCTGAGATCCATTTTTTTTTCCATAAATGGAAAACAAATTGAATTGATGCAACACTACATTGTTTTGTCTTGTTGAGCAGAATTTTCACTTCCTAAAAATATGTACTTTTAATCAATTTATTTAGAAATATGCACGGAATAATGCAATTTAAGTACGCCCATTAATAAAAATTCATTGAACAAGCAATATAGACTATCCAACTAGAGCATACCCATGACACTTGCAACTTTGCATTCGAGGTGTGCAGGGTATCCAATATACAAGTCGACCAAAACTGTAGGATAGATTTTTGTAATTAAAACACTACGTCAGTAACATTGAATAGAACAAGGTTCATGTCATTCAACTAACACTTTAACGTTCATCTGAATGTTGATTGTTTTTTTTTTTTTTTACTTTTATATCCTGACATTATAGTGGCATTCAAATGTAATGGACTCTAAATTTTCCAGAATATTTCCGAGTTAGTGCAAGCAAATGTCTATCGTGAATTTAATATACGATTGGTTCTACAGATTCCACTATGTCTGTGATGGCTGTGACTGAAACGATTTGGTAATTTTATTTAAATAAGAGTACAGTGGAAAGAATTGATCGAAATTGTAGAAAATAATAAAAAAAAAGAAAAAAAAACCTCTAGAAATGGTTAACGATGCTTACTCTATGTATATTTTTAGATCATTGGTGCATGAATGAGGCAATTGTCAAAGTAAATATACATTGAGTGGTTTGACAAGGCAAAGTTGAAAGTGCGAACGGGGTACATCGGTTCGTTTGTTTTGTTCTCTCATGAGAGGTGCTTTAATTGAATACGGCATTGTAATTGAATGCCTTCAGCTCGGAACGTTAATGCGCATGCAGTATAACCTCAGTTGCATTACAACACCCCTTAATTGCCGTATCGTAGGGCGAAACAACCAAGATAAAATTATTTTTATGAGCATAGCAAAAGGTTGTCACCAGACTTCTATATGTTTCCAAAAATCCCTAATTTTAAATGATAATATGTTCACTGTGACTGCAGTCACTGAAATATAATTTTGATAGCATAATTTTGTACTCGGATTTTCTCTAGCAGCTCTATATATAATCGAAATTATTTCTTCTACTGCTTCTCTCCTTAAATTCTATCAAATAGAGAACAATTAAATTGAATGTCTACGACAAATGTGCACGAATTCAGTCGAGTGAATTAATTATATATCTTGTGTAATTACGATGTCGATTAGGGAATAAGAACATCATTGCTAAAATATATATGTATACTTTTAGTATTCTTTATTCTTTTACTATGAGTAAACTTTTTAAAGTTTCATCTAAAATACTTTATTAAAAAAGTTCCAATTTATGGCAAATAAACCCGCTCTTATAACACCACAACGTCCATTCCTTTAATTAATAGTTCAAAGTCAAAGTCAACCAAATATTAGTTTCTTTGATGTATAAATTTACCATCAACAAACTTATAAATTAGTCTTATTTTCATCTAAAATTATATTCTGAATAATTATTATATAATAATTTGATACTTAAAATTATTCGTAATTAATCATAGCATAATAAATAAAAAAAATGACAAATTTTAATGATATCAAAGCCATTAAAAATATTTAAAGTTTTCAACCAGAACAACTTTTTTTCAAATTTAAAATATGTTAAAAGGTACTTCTATATAACCTGTGAATCATTTTCAATTTTCGCTCTCGATAGTAATAATAATAAATATAATGGGAAAAAGAACTGAGTGCAATAAAAGCCTTATTTACATAATCTATAGTATACTAAGAAATTAATTACCACGATAATTGTGTCGTTTTCCTTAAGACTTTTAATCTGATGCCAGTTGGTTACTTGATTAAAAGCATTTTTTCAAATTATGTATTTTTGAAACAGTATTTTAGGTTAAGAAAAGCGTGTCGATCGCGTTCTTAACTAGCTAGTATACACAAAATTCTGGTATCAAAATGTATAAATCATGAAAAAATGTATGTATGTATGGATCATTAATTCTAAACTGTCTCTTACCATAAATCAATTAACACGTATACTGAGAGAAAAGTTCACGGTTGTGGTAACTAGAAAGGGATGGAAATGAAAAAATAGTCATCTTAACTAATATTTCTAGTTTCTTGCACAATATCATAGTGTCCGAAACTATTTGAAAGTAGTAGTTTTAACTAAGCATTTGTTTTGTTGTGGTAACTATTTAATATTATTTCTCAGAACTTATACTTGAGCAGAATCGCAAATGTTTCAGCAATTGTACGATTATAATTTCATTAATTTAGCATCATTTAAGTCGCCGACGAATATAATTAAGGATTTTTCTTTATTATTTTTTTGTAATAAGAATAGCATTTTTGACTTAGTTACGTTCGCTATTGTCATTGTTCATTGAACTATAACACAGTTAAAACAACTATGATATCATCGTACATTTTACAACTATATATTAGTTATCTGAACTGAGGGTAATAGTGGAGGCTTCATTAAACTATGTTTTTCATAGTTCAGAAAACCAGTTTTTTCTCTCAGTGTACGCATACACAAATAAATATTAGAAATACATACTTATTTTAAAGCTATTAACGTATAGTTATGAAGTAATATTATTTGTTTTAAACTAATTAATAAATAATTTAAACTTATTAGCGTATTCAAATCTTTCTCGGTTTCCTTATTTCAAGACATCTCGTTATGATATTCCTTCCAGTTGTATTTGGAATTTGAATTTCGCGTTGTTGTTGTTGTTGTTGTTGTTTAAGAACAGTTTTAGATGCTTTCAATAGATATTTTTTCAGAAAGCTATCATAAACTACATTTAGATTCTGCGTATCAGATCCCAAATTTATACATATACTATCTCATTCATCTTAATAGAAACCGTCTCATTCATATCATTTGAATCTATTCACTTCATAATCAAGAATTCACACATTGCTAATCAATTTCGTGTTGATAATTATTTCTATCCAATACAATAAATTTGAATTAACAAAAGTTACTAAACATCAATGAAATTTACAAATAGGTCTAAAATATAGAGTGGTACAGTCTATAGACACATTTGAGTTTCTGTAATTCCCAGTCTACTCTCTCGAACTTTTTTCAATCTCATCTCTATATAGTTAATTTCGTTTTAGCAAAGAACCCGAGTTTGTGTCTGGGATTATTAGAACAAGTTGTTGGCGTTGATCATCAATCATAACACAGAGAAAGAAAGAAAGAGAGAGAAAGAGATTTCGAAATAAAAGTGGTTCTAAACAACAAATGCCATAAGCGTCTACCCAAAGTTTCTCTAATTTCAGGTTTAATATTTCTGATCGTGACTGCTAACCAATTTTATCAAACAGCATACACACAAATTCTTTTACAACTATTGATTTGCAAATCGGCCTATGAAATGATTTCTGTGTTTAACTAAATACTCCAATAGACAAATGACATAGCTTCATTTTAAACCAGACATCCGTAAAATTGTCAGATTATCGTTCTGAAATGTTTTCTTTTCAATCTTTTATTTTATTTCTTTTTCGATCTGATTCTTTTTATTTAATAACTTGAAACAAAACAAAAAATAAAGTAAGAATTTATTTTACACTATAAATTATAAAAATATCAGACAATTTCAACAGTATTTCAAATAAACTAAAAAATGAATGGAATAATTTTCTGTGACCTTTAATTACATCCTTAGCAACTTCTTTATCTTGTGCGGTTTCTTTTATAACTTCGGCTCTTAGATTTGATAACATGGTCAAAATAGTGTACAGTCTGTTTATACAACTAGCAGTTTGATTTATCTTGCTTGAGTTACAAATAAAGTTAGTCGCGGAATAAAAATTCTGAATTTAATGCAATATCTCTCGTATGGTGTACAAAACTTCAAGAGCTCTCTACATCGTCTGTTTGTAGCTTTTTCAATTCTTTACTTCTTTCCAATTCAAATCTGAACATTTCAAATACACTTTTTTTCATTTCCCGTACGCGTTTGTTTTTTATTCTACATTTTTTCGACACAAAGTCGTTACGTCAAATAATCAATATTGTTGAAAAAACTATTTATCATTTTTATAGAATCGTTAATTTTATATTTATTTTTAATTAATAAAAAGTTTTGTTAATGTAAAAAGTTTTACTTTTTTGGTTAATGACAAATTTATCATTTCAACATCGCTGCTTTAACCTTTAAGATTGATTAAACAAACTCTATTAAACTTTGAGTAATTTACGATGACAAAAAAATAAAACAATAAAATTATTTTATAAAATGACATTTATTTTTGACTACATGTCGGTTCTTATTCGTATTCGTGACACTTTCTAGCAGATGAAAATTAAAATAATACAACTGAACTTGTCGACCAGGTACACGATAAAGATCAGACCTGCAAGCCCAGTATATTCTAAAGCCAGAAACGACAATATAATTTATTTGACTATCATTGGTGTCAACATGTAACAAGATATGAATATCACTCGTAGAAAGTAATTCAATTAAATAAACGATTAATTTTAAAATACATTATTTTTTTTTTTAGACAATATCTTATCAAACTTTGTTACATTAACAGAGAATTAAACTGTTATTAATTTAAAAGCTATTATTGTACTACACTGTAAAAAGAGCGGTGTTAAAAATAGACTAATTTTAATTCCGCCCGGTGTTAAAGTGAAATTACTCCGGTTTAGGCAGCGTAATTCGGCGGTGTTAAAATACTGGTGTAAAAGCGGGGTAAGCTGCGTTCATTTGGAGTATTAACTTTAAAGATTATAAAACACAAAAAATGTCAGTTCTTTATGAAAATTAATAAAAAATATCATTTATTAACAAGTATAGTGATTGAGTAAGTAAAAATATTCACAAAGTAAAATATTTTAACACCGGTAAAAAATATCTACACCGGCGGGGATGTTATGTTCACATTGCTTTCGGTGTTGAAATTTAACACCACCGATTTTAACACTTACACCGCTTGGACTTACCTCAGTGATTTTTTACAGTATAGAGAAAAATTATCTTTATAAAAATCACTAATGATATTTAAACAATATTTTTAATTAATAAAAACTTTTTCATTTCCTGACTATTTATGATTCGTAACGAAAAAATAATGAGCCAATAAAATATTAGTATGCTACAATCTTTCTCTTTTATATTGTTTTAACTTTGATAAGTTTGATTTAATATGAAATAATAATTCAGTAGTTTCTGACTAAGAAGTCAGTATCCAGCTAATCACACAGGTTTGATCAAGGTAAAAGATAGCTTGCAAGCAATTTCATTGTGTATAGTGAGTGTAGGAGTTTATACACTCGTACACACATATAGGGACCTCACAAATTCAAAAGCGTAGGCGATGACATATGGATGTGTCATCACAATTAACTATGATAAGTGTGTCTACAAAATATCATTAAATATTAACGTCATCACTAGTGTTTATACAGAAAATTAGGCGAATTTTCGACTTACACCTTCATTAGTAATTCCATTAATCTATTAAAATAATATTATATTATCAAATAAAGCTTGTAAAATAATTTAGAATAATACTCAATACATTGTTTCATATATATATTATAAATCCTTTAGTTTCTTGTATAAAAAAAAGAAATATATATCATAAGAAAAGATAAGATCGAACGACTTTAGCTAAACTCTTAAAGTTGTCATAGTAGAGATAATAAAAGTTCTCAAAAAATATATAAAGAGTAAAGTAAAATTCAATGAGCAAAGTATAAAGTCAATCCTTTGAACGTGCGTCACGTTTTCTGGCTAACATACTAACAGACCAATCGAAGCCACAAGATCGATCCCCAGGGTGTCACATGAATTTTTCAACCACAGGTCGTCTTCAGGTCAATGAAAAAAGACATAGCCAGTGCGCAATAAACCCTCAACCCCCTCAGGATCACTTCGGGTGTTTTGAACGTTTCTTCGACACATGAAAGTAAAAAAGTACAGTAGTTAAAGAAAAAAAATATAAATGAAAAAAAGAAGCCAGCAAAGATAGCCAGAGGATCGTCTTACCAAGGGGATTAATTCTCTTCAATATGGGGTGTTGGTTATATACAAGAAACAGCAGCAGCACACACTATTTCAACGTTCAATCGAGCGTTTCTTTCCGTATGTCGTATGTCGACGTGCCTAGAGCCTTAAGGGACTTTGAGCCTACGCCAGCTGCGCTTGATTGGAATGAGAAACGGGAAGTTGACTTGCCTCAGGCAACATCTAGGATGAAAAGAGGGTTGATACTTGGCATATTAAGCTAAAAGTTAGATACACACACATAATCCATGTTAAATTTTCGTACTACCTAATTGTCTTTTCTATGTAAATATAATCATTTAGATTAAAATATAAGTTTAATTATTTAATTAAGTATTATAATCTAAATTTATTCATCTGTTGTTGACACTGTACTATTTATATTTTTTTAATGATAAATCAAAGAGATAATTTCTTGACAACTTGATTGTTGATTAATTCGTAAAAACCAGCTAAGTATATAAATAACAAAATAAATATATAATTTTAGCAAAATATATCAAAGTACTAATTACAAATTGTGATTATTGTTTAGAATCGCGGCCTCACGGAGAAATTATTCTTGATTGAAATGTTATAGTGTCATAGTAAAGCCGGACCACACTGATAGAAGTATTTATTTGAACCAATAATTAATAAATGATTTATTTGAAAGCTTAACCAAATAAATATTTCTTAATAGTTAATAAATGGCTTATTTGAATATAAGGAAATGACACATGAAGTTAATTAAGTAGGGTTATGACAAATAATTCGTAGTACTATTTAAACTTATTTTTTAAAGAAAGTAATACGCACAGTAATTAATTTAAAAAATATTCAGCATTTTTTTTATTTATAAAACAATATTTAGTTGATTATATTTTGAATTTGTTACACTAGACAGTATACTAAAAGGTATTATAAACAAAAAGTGCTTGTAGTAAAAAATCGCAGCGATGTTCACTTAAATATGAGATTTATTAACTATTAATAAATCTATATTCGAGGCAAACAAATGCTTATTTCAGCCAAATAAGGCTGAAAAACTGTTTCAAATAAATGCATTTATTAATATCAAATAAATACTTCTATCAGTGCATGTTGGCCACTTGTAGAAATTGAAATAAACATACATCGCAGAAATTACAGCCATTGTAAACTTTACTATGGCTATAGTAATTTTTTCATGTATTTATTTCAATTTCCGTTAGGTGGCTTACATGGTCCAGCTTTAATATGACACCATATAGGATTTCAAACAAAAACAATTTCTCCGTATATTTTCAACCGTCGAAAAATTAAAAAAAATCAATGACAATATTTTTTAGCCCCGATTCTGAACGATTACCCAGACTTTATGAGAATCAAAAATGAATAGCAAATTTTCAATATTTACTGCTCAACAAATATAATTTCTCCTGAAATTTTTTATGAGTAAGTTAAAATAGTTCTGTCGATTATATAATTATACTGCTCAGAATTTATATTAATGAAATTTGACATATTAGTAGATAATGATAAGGAGACGATCCATTTAAATTTTTGAAGAGCTTCAGAGAACCAGTAAAATTTTGATTTTCATGAATTTAACGTTGAGTCTAATAATAAATTACAGGTTTTATCGAATTTATTGGTTTTCAAAAGCTTTTCAAAAATTTAATTTAATCTTATCTTTAGAGTTATCTACACAGACAAAAAGGATTTCTTGGCACAAACAATTTTTTCTTGTTTCAAGAAAATTTGGTGAGGAAAAATTTTCTTGGAACAAGAAAAAAATTTTTTAGGCGAGAAAAAATTCTTGAGCCAAGAAATTCTTTTTTTCTGTGTTCTAATATGCTTTATTAAATAAATTAAATTTAAATTAAGTATTTATAAAACCGACAGTACTATCTTAAATGACTAAAAGTATAATGCAACAATCCAAACAACTGCTATTATAAGTCCTCTTTCTGATAGTACTATAATTACTTTTTGTCAATAAACTGTACACTAAGTGTAGTAAGGTGATTCTGCAGCATTAAGGCTTCTTTTTAATGTTGCTATGGTTTTCACTCCCTTATTTTTCTATTTATTTTTCTCCTTTATTTTTATTTTTTAACTTTCAGCGCAGTTTAGTTAAATCCACAAAACTTTTGTAAAAACTCTTTAATCAAAGTGCACTGTGGTTAAAAAAAAACTTTGTAAAACAAAATTAAAGTAGAAAAACAAAATAAAATAATTGTCTAATTTTTCTGTTAGTAATCAGTAAATTAATTGCAAAGTTTAAATGATAAAGAAAATTATTTGACCACGAGGATTATTTCCCTTGAATTTATTTTGTGGTTTATTTATGTAACTAATAACAGCTGTTTAGTATTTTTTATTTATTTTATTTTATTTATTTATTTATTTTTTTAAAGAATATACTGCACGTATAACCACTCAAGGAACTACCATTAACGTCGTGTAATAATTTAAGAAGAATAACGGTAAGGTCGTTATTACTCACAAACTCCCATCCATTTCAAGTCATCTAAGAAGTAATCGTATACCTTAATATAACCGTGTACGTTGTTTGAAATTTTTTATTGATCATTTTAATTTTTCTATCTCAGGGTTAACAGTTTTATGTGTAATTAAAAATTCAAGAGAAACAAACGGTCAATCAGAATTTTTTATTCTTTTCATTGTCTCGTCTATACATTTTCTCTCATAAAAAAATTTATTTATTTCTTTTTTTTTTTGTTTTATAAATTCAAATGTCTAGTTAAAAAAAAAACTGATAAGAATTATCGATAAAAAATAAGTATATTTTATTCATAAAATTACTTTTTACTTTAATGGAAAAACGGGGGAAAAAAAGCCGTAAAAAAAAATCAACATACATATAAAAATAAAATAAATTTGTATAACCAATAGAACACACCCCAAACTTTGGCTGTAGTTGGACATAAAACAAAAACCAAAAAAAAAAAAAACCGAAATGTGCGTATGAGTTAGGAACGAAAAATCTTTTTTTCTTATTTGGAAATCGAGAAAAAAGTGAGAACGACAAACGACCTATAAATATAGTGTATATATATAAAAAAATTGTAGATGATACATTTCGTTAACAACTCTATTGAAATGGTTAGAATTTCAATGTTTTAGATATCGAAGGTTCCAACACGTGAAGATTTATGTAAATCAGCAGCAAAAGTTGGTTTTTGGTCCTAAACCAATATAAGGGTTTTCTGATAGAATCACGTATCTTCTGTATAAAATAAATACGAAATACGTGATTTTATTAGAAAGATCTCCAATCGTTTTCTTATCACCCAATACCCAAATGATGAAAAATAAAAATATGAGAAATTGTACCGGAGAATACGGGATCTTTTTATAATTGATGATTAAAAAAAATACTTCTTTATATAATTTTATTTATTATATGTCTGATATAAAAGATGAATAAAAATAATATATTAAAATCATTTTCAATAAAAAATATATATCATAAATACTATGTTAATTAAGGTGTGATTATTGTCAACATATCTGTGATTTTACTTAAATAAAAAAATAAAAAAAGTAAAACTAGTATAGTATCTCATTTCACGTCTGAATGATCTGCCACGAGGGAAATTTCTATTTATTGCTGGGCGCCAATCTCTCTTCCGTTTTCCATCAGAAGCCCCAGTGAGAATCGTTAACCCGTACACACCACGGGTGGTATCCCATGAAAATCGATAAATCAGCTAAAAGGATGTCCAACTAATATTCTAATTCATAGACTTGTACAATTCTATCTGACACTAATTGATAAATTGATAAACCTATATTTAAAAACTACAACTATTCTTCATTTTAAGAGTTTTATATTAATCATTTGTTTCACATGACATTGACATAAGATTATTAATTCTATGTAATACAAACAAGCATATAAAAGAATTGTTTGTTAAAGAGTCAAGAATGTTGTCTAATAGGATTGCATAAGATCTTAACTACAGATCAACATATTTTACATTTTATTAGTTATCATCTGAACAAATAGAATCTGAGAATTTTCCCAGATAAATTTATGACTTAAAATTTTTTTTATATTCTCGCAGGATATGACCACGAACCTGGAAAACCGGGAATTATCAGAAAATTTAATGTAACCGCGAAATATCAGGGAATTTCAAAAAGTATCCGGTAATTAAATTGTAACAGTTCAAAATTTCAAATTTTTTCAATAATACATTAGTTTCAAAAATTGAGGGCTATTAAAAAAATTTCAAATTTTTGAGCGATTTTCAACAAGTTGCAACTCGAAGAAAAATGGTTGTACGACAAAAACAAAAAAGGCAAATTGTAGCTTCAAGTGTCTAGTTTTCTAATCTGGTATTCAAATTTTTTATTATGTAGGGTTCCGGAATAATCCTAAAAAACTATCGAAAAATAAATTTACCAAACTTTTGTTCGTCTTAAAAACGGTTTTCGAGCTTTAATCATTTTTTCGATAATTATGATTGATTTTTGATTGCTCCAGAACCGTGCATAATAAAAAAATTTTAAGACTCAGATCAGAAAACTAGACACTTTGAGCTGCAGTTTGACTTTTTATTTTTATTGTATGACCATTTACCTTCGAGTTACAAACTGTTGAAAATTACTAAAAAATTTGAAATTTTTTTAATATCCCTTAATTTTGTAACCGATGTATTTTGAATTTATTTAAATCATTAAATTTCTTGTTAAATATTTTAACTTACACATTTATAGCATCGAATAATCAAAAGTAGGCAATATTAATTTATTTTACTGCCACTTTTTATGGTTTATCGCATGATTTAATTATTAAAAATGAAAGTATAATAAAAACTTTAAATATCTAAATGATACGAATAACATTTCCAAATCAGGGAAAAATGTGAAAAACTTTACTGGAAATTCGGGAAATATCAGAGAATTTGGAAATCATTTCGTTGTGGCCACCCTGTCTCATTAATATTAATTAATTAATTAATTAAAATAAGCAATCTTTTTATTAATTTATAAAGCATTTAACTACTCATATTATTTAACAAGTCATATAAAAAGACTTAACTTCAGAGTCGTATTGTTAGTAAAAAGCTTCTTACTAATGAAGTGCCTTATAATTATCTGTCTACATTTATCTTTTTTATTGAGAAAGGTCACGCCAATTTACCAAGTGTTACTCAAAGATTAAATACTACCTTAATAGAATTATTTTAATTACTATATGAGTATATATCTTTGTTTTTATTGATAATTTTAAGCGGAAGCTATATTAGTAATTAAAAAAAGAAAATAATGATAGTGTTATGAATTTTTTTCTAATAATCTTTATTGCCATATACATTGTTTAATATTTATTTTATTTATTAAGAAATGAATGTTTTCTAGTGAATTATATAACAATTTAACTAATTATATATTTTTGTCAATTTCAGTTTTAACGAACATGGGTTCGAAATCATTTGATGCAGAATGTTTACGTAAGACTTTTGAACCAGTTATCAATCTGTGAAGCTGTACTAACATCGACACTTTTCATCTCGCTCTGAAGATCGATACTGAAGATGGTCCTCGTCAGAATGTAATCGTTAACATCGAGAAAAAACTAACGACACTTTATTATTTAACTCTCAACAACGGATTCATTGTGTTCTCATCGATTTTAAAATATTAAATGAAATCTATTTGAACAATGGAACGGATTCTCCGATTAGAAGTTTTAATTAAAAAATATTTATCAAGTAAGTAATCAACAATTAATTAATAAAAAAAAAAAAAAAAAATAGTATTTAATAAAGTCATGATCGAAATTGATGAAGACAAAAAATGATAAAAATAAACTTAAGCATTTAATACGATATTTAAAATCACTTGCTACCATATATAACAACGTTTATCATCAGCCTGTCCGTACATCTTTGTTTTTAATCCTAAAAGAACCACAAATGCCACTCTACACCCGTGTATACTCGAGTAATCTGTTTAATCCCCATTAAACATTCTGTCACTCTGGTGGATAACTTTTTTTAGTCTTATTTAGATGCAAATTTAAGCAAATCCATGTGTATATTCAAAAGTAAATCTTTTCGCTAGTCTACTATCGCAATCGTATATCTGACCTACTTCCGGTTATGAAATATTATCTTGATAATGTATACGAACAATGAAAAATGTTGACAACTTCCTGACTACTGAAACAATTAGATTGAAATATTGGTTTTATTTTTCATTTTTATTCAATTTTATTTATTTATTTATTTTATTTTATTTGTTTTTTTTTTTTTTTTATAGGAATCAGGAGTTCTGGGTGATCATCAACTTGTGGAAATCAAACATCGTTGATTAATACAAGAAGTACAAGTTGCTTAAAACAAACTAACAGAAATGATATCATATGAATTAATGAGGAAGTTTGCATGGAAAGATCTTTAAGAGTATCAAGTTTGTTTGGATTCAATCTTCAATTCCACTCAAACACACTTAAGAAGTAATAGAAGCTGAATAAAGAGATATAAGTGGTCACGAAATCAACCTCATCTGTAACTCACTGAACACAGTCTAACTAACGTTAAACAAAAAGTTGAATTGGCTTTAAGATAATTTAACTTTACGTTTGTCATCATTATTAAGTCAACTGTAGTATCTGTAGTATTACATTCGGCAATAGTGATAAATTCAGTGATAAACTTTATTATTATTCTTACACAAACAAATATAATAATAATAATATTTTGTTTAAAATATTATAATTATTATTTACTACCAATCGTTATACAAAAACAAAGTAAAAAACGAGCTTTCCGGGTTGGTAATAAACTCTGTGTGCTTGTACTGCATTGTTGCACGATAAAAAAGGATAACAAAAAACAAAAAAAACGATGTAAAGTGTAGTACGCAGAAGAAACGAGTATACGGACCAGTGCAAGTTTCAAGAAAGTTCGAAGCCAAAGCGATACTGTTTTGGCAACTAAGTTTCTTTGCGTTGTAAAGACATTTTTACTTTGCCAATATTTCCGAGGCGAATTTATCGATCGACGCAACGGAAAAAATACAAAAAAAATCTTTAAAACAAGAAGCAAAAGTAAATAAATATTATCTCTCTCCCGTTAAGTGTCCTTAAGTTAATTCGTCGTTCTAAACTAGAAATAAATAAAATAAAAATAATAATAGTCATTATCACTATAGTAAAAAAATAAATTGTAAAAATATTGTAATGAGACTAGCGAGTGATTTTCCATGGTAAAGAAAAAAAAAATAATGAAGACGTGTATGAAGACGTCAAGGAGAATGATTACACGATTGATCGTGTTATTTCTCTTCAGTACGAAGCTTACACATGGATCGAGAGAAGGTGATTTCAGCAGTCATGTATATAATTCGGATCTCACGCCGCTAGATAAAAATATTGCTGCGATATTTAAAAAAGTCACGCACAATTCAATAACAACAAAACGTAGTTTACCAACATATGAAGCTCAAATATCAGATAGTTCAACATTGTCAACAGTACCATCGCCATTGACAACAACGGCAAATCCATTGCTATCATCATTTCGATATCCAGTTCCTCGGGTTACTGTACCACCAGCATTTAGAGAATTACCATCTTATGCGCCACCCTCGAGAGCCCCTTTTACACCTCCTTTACCTCCAGAGTATCTTAACCCCTTTGCTGATAAGCCAACTCTTCGGGGAACAAACTCTGAATCGCATTCAGGCGTAAGAAGGCCAATTCCCCCTCCCAGTTTAACGCCAGCGCATGAGAGAATACCCATAAGGCCACCCGACTTAGTTCAAAGTTCCGTCCAACAACCAGAGAAACTACCTTCGAGAAATAAAGCTTTAAATACACCGAGTAAAGAACAAAAAATCGAAGAACCCGCCCACGAAATTGAACGAAAAAATAACAGTAATGATTATCTTCCTACTCTCCAATCATCTAGTATCTCTAGGATACTTTCGGGAAGTAATGGTAGGAAACAGGATATTCCGGAAATTTTACTTAAACCACTGTCAACAAAAACACCTCAAATAAATATACCAGCTGCATCGACAACTCAAAGATCAACGACAACTACTACAACTATAAGAACAACCACAGGATCAATTAGAGCTGTAAGTTACCCAACGATATTAAATTTACCAAATACTAGGCGACAAGAAGATCCACACAAAAGTGATGATGAAGATGTCAAAGCGGATCAAATTGAAATCGCTGGTGCTGAAAGACTGCCATTCCCACAACCGCAACCGCCAGCACCGTCAAAAGTACCAGTTCACAGTGATCACAATGTACCACAAGTGGATACACATCCCCTGGAGTCAACCTGGAAAATTGTTTGGTCTCTTCATGTTTACGTTGCTGCAATAATGTTTACATTAATGGCGCTTTATTCAATCTACAAAATATTTCGATTCAATGAGGCTACGAATCTTCTTACTCAGTCATATTTTTTGACAGTTCACCTACTATTGACGACTGTCTGTACATTAAGATGTTTTCATCTTTTTTATGATGCCTACAATCTCGATAAATCATTTTCTGAGCCACTGTCTGAAGTGTTGATGTATCTACCAGCACCTCTACTATCAACAGCATTTGCTACACTAGTCATCTACTTGGCAAAATGTTCCGAAGCACCATCACTAAACAATAAATTTCTATCACCAATGGCTTTAGCACTCTGCTCAACAGTTCATATTGTCTTGTGTATTTCTCTTCACGTGTCAACTCATGTGCTTGGTTATCAAGGCGGTATGAGAATTTTTCCCCTGATTTGTCAATGCATTTATATCGTCGTATGTGTAACTCTTGGTCTATGTTACATGTATGTATACCGAGTGGTGCGATTTCAGATAAATCTAACGAACAATAAATCAGTGGGTCCTCATGTAGCAGGTGATCCAGCTATAATAGTACTTGGTACAGCAATAACCACAACGATTGCCACAGCATTGCTATTCATATTAATGGGATTTGTTCAACTTTACGGTATATTTGGTGTTCAGGAACGTGAACTACCGTACCCTTGGCTTTGGTGGGGCTGGGAATTCTCCGTTCGACTTCTTGAACTATCTATTTGTGGATTACTTGCTTGGGTTGCAAGTCTCTCTCAGTATCCATTACGAGAGAAACAATTACAGCAGCATTCAGCTCACTCAGGTTTTGCTTTATTTCCCTGTGGTAGCTCAACATCCACAGAGAATATGGATGACGCGTTGTATCCAGCAATTTGCAGCACCAATCAAGCTATTCAAAACTACACGATGAGAACTGGAAAACAGGTATACGATGATAGTTTCCCATTGAATACTCTTCCTGAGCACCTGAATATTTCTGGCACATTCGAACGACATTCCATTCGTAAATCAGGTACTATGGGACACTTTCCTCATGAAGGAAGAAGTTCATTGAGCCGGCATGGCAATGGAACACAAACTCTCAGAAGTTCTGAGACGAGAGGTAGACATACTCCTATTCAAGGTAATTTAAATGAACAACCCCCAGCATCTGGATCAACAATGCTTGTCGCTGAAGATGGGTTCGTACGATTTCGTAGTCTTGGTGCTGAAGAAGAAGATCTTTCAGACTCACAAAGTATTATTGGTACTCATGGAAGAGGTGGCAGTTCACTTGCTGGCAGTGTGAGGTATAGTGCGAGGCATACACCAGCACATCAGCATTCCCATCAGCACCCGCACCAATATCCCCACCAACACTCGTTACAGCACACGCATTCCAATCAAGCCCATCACCCGGCACACCACCAGAGCCATCATCAACTCTACAATAATACGTAGAAACTATGTCGAGTGGCTCGCGTCGAATGGCGTTCTCCAAAGCCGCTCGTTAACAAAGTAAGCTCTATAACTTATATTATACCCGTGTAAAAAAAAAATGTTCGAAAAATATACGAAAAATGTTCGAAGCTCGAACATCGAAACGTGACACAATTTCGCATATTTTTCGAACATTTTTCGAACATTCAATGATTTGATTTTTTTCGTTCGAAAAATTTTTTGCAAAAAAAATTTTGTATATTTGTTTTTGGAGTCAGTTTTTCGAATTTTTTGATTCATTCAATCTACATAAGTGAGAAAATTTTTATAATTATTAATTTTTGAGATTTTAAAAGTTGTAATTAAAAATCTAAGGAAACTTTTTGAACAAATTACAAATATTTTTCGAATACTTTTCGAACACATTTCGTATATGAAATTTCTGGGATTTTGAGATTATTTTTGTCAAAATACTAAGGAAATTTTTCGAACAAATTTCGAACATTTTTCGAATATTTTTCGTACATCAAATTTCTTTGATTTCAAGTCTGTTTTGGCTCAAAATAGTAAGAAAACTTTTCGAACAAATGTCGAACATTTTTCGAATATTTTTCGAACACATTTCGTGTATGAAATTTTGGGGATTTTGAGTTTATTTTTCGACAAAATACTAAGGAAATTTGACGAACAAATTTCAAACATTTTTCGAACACATTTCGTACATAAAATTTCTCGGATTTTGAGTCGGTTTTGGCTCGAAATACTAAGGAAACTTTTCGAACAAATTTCGAACATTTTTCGAATATTTTTCGAACACTTTTCGTATATAAAATTTATGGGATTTTGAGTACATTTTTACTCAAAATACTAAGGAACTTTTCGAACATTTTTCAAATATTTGTCAGACGCTTTTCAAACATAAAATTTATTTAATTTTTAGTATATTTTTTCTCAAAATACTAAGGAAACTTTTCGAACAAATTTCGACCATTTTTCGAATATTTTTCGAACACATTTCGTACATGAAATTTCTCGGATATTAAGTCGGTTTTTACTCAAAATACTAAGGAAATTTTTCGAACAAATGTCGAACATTTTTCGAATATTTTTCGAACACATTTCGTATATGAAATTTTGGGGATTTTGAGTTTATTTTTCGACAAAATACTAAGGAAATTTGACGAACAAATTTCAAACATTTTTCGAACACATTTCGTACATAAAATTTCTCGGATTTTGAGTCGGTTATGGCTCGAAATACTAAGGAAACTTTTCGAACAAATTTCGAACATTTTTCGAATATTTTTCAAACACTTTTCGTATATAAAATTTATGGGATTTTGAGTACATTTTTACTCAAAATACTAAGGAACTTTTCGAACATTTTTCAAATATTTGTCAGACGCTTTTCAAACATAAAATTTATTTAATTTTTAGTATATTTTTTCTCAAAATACTAAGGAAACTTTTCGAACAAATTTCGACCATTTTTCGAATATTTTTCGAACACATTTCGTACATGAAATTTCTCGGATATTGAGTCGGTATTTACTCAAAATACTAAGGAAATTTTTCGAACAAATTTCGAACATTTTTCGAACACATTTCGTACATGAAATTTCTTTGATTTTAAGTCTGTTTTGGCTCATAATAGTAAGAATTTCACGTACAAAATGTGTTCGAAAAATATTCGAAAAATGTTCGAAATTTGTGCGAAAAGTTTTCTTAGTATTTTGAGCCAAAACAGACTCAAAATCCCAGAAATTTCATATTCGAAATGTGTTCGAAAAATATTCGAAAAATGTTCGAAAAGTTCCTTAGTATTTTGAGTAAAAATGTACTCAAAATCCCATAAATTTCATATACGAAAAGTGTTCGAAAAATATTCGAAAAATGTTCGAAATTTATTCGAAAAATTTCCTTAGTATTTTGAGTAAAAACCGACTCAAAATCCGAGAAATTTCATGTACGAAATGTGTTCGAAAAATATTCGAAAAATGTGCGAAAAGTTTTCTTAGTATTTTGAGTAAAAACCGACTCAAAATCTGAGAAATTTTACGTACGAAATGTGTTCGAAAAATATTTGAAATTTGTTCGAAAAGTTTCCTAAGTATTTCGAGCCAAAACAGACTCAAAATCCGAGAAATTTCATGTACGAAATGTGTTCGAAATTTGTTCGTCTAATTTCCGTAGTATTTTGACAAAAATAAACTCAAAATCCCAAAAATTTCATATACGAAATGTGTTCGAAAAATGTTCGAAATTTGTTCGAAAAGTTTCCTTAGTATTTTGAGAAAAAATATACTAAAAATTAAATAAATTTTATGTTTGAAAAGCGTCTGAAAAATATTCGAAAAATGTTCGAAAAGTTCCTTAGTATTTTGAGTAAAAATGTACTCAAAATCCCGTAAATTTCATATACGAAAAGTGTTCGAAAAATATTCGAAAAATGTTCGAAATTTATTCGAAAAATTTCCTTAGTATTTTGAGTAAAAACCGACTCAAAATCCGAGAAATTTCATGTACGAAATGTGTTCGAAATTTGTTCGTCAAATTTCCTCAGTATTTTGACAAAAATAAACTCAAAATCCCAATAATTTCATATACGATATGTGTTCGAAAAATATTCGAAAAATGTTCGAAATTTGTTCGAAAAGTTTCCTTAGTATTTTGAGTAAAAATGTACTCAAAATCCCATAAATTTTATATACGAAAAGTGTTCGAAAAATATTCGAAAAATGTTCGAAATTTATTCGAAAAATTTCCTTAGTATTTTGAGTAGAAACCGACTCAATATCCGAGAAATTTCATGTACGAAATGTGTTCGAAAAATATTCGAAAAATGTGCGAAAAGTTTCCTTAGTATTTCGAGCCAAAACAGACTCAAAATCCGAGAAATTTCATGTACGAAATGTGTTCGAAATTTGTTCGTCTGATTTCCTCAGTATTTTGACAAAAATAAACTCAAAATCCCAATAATTTCATATACGATATGTGTTCGAAAAATATTCGAAAAATGTTCGAAATTTGTTCGAAAAGTTTCCTTAGTATTTTGAGAAAAAATATACTAAAAATTAAATAAATTTTATGTTTGAAAAGCGTCTGAAAAATATTCGAAAAATGTTCGAAAAGTTCCTTAGTATTTTGAGGAAAAATGTACTCAAAATCCCATAAATTTCATATACGAAATGTGTTCGAAAAATGTTCGAAATTTATTCGAAAAATTTCCTTAGTATTTTGAGTAAAAACCGACTCAAAATCCGAGAAATTTCATGTACGAAATGTGTTCGAAATTTGTTCGTCAAATTTCCTCAGTATTTTGACAAAAATAAACTCAAAATCCCAATAATTTCATATACGATATGTGTTCGAAAAATATTCGAAAAATGTTCGAAATTTGTTCGAAAAGTTTCCTTAGTATTTTGAGTAAAAACCGACTCAATATCCGAGAAATTTCATGTACGAAATGTGTTCGAAAAATATTCGAATAATGTGCGAAAAGTTTCCTTAGTATTTCGAGCCAAAACAGACTCAAAATCCGAGAAATTTCATGTACGAAATGTGTTCGAAATTTGTTCGTCTAATTTCCGTAGTATTTTGACAAAAATAAACTCAAAATCCCAGAAATTTTATATACGAAATGTGTTCGAAAAATATTTGAAATTTGTTCGAAATTTGTTCGAAAAGTTTCCTTAGTATTTTGAGAAAAAATATACTAAAAATTAAATAAATTTTATGTTTGAAAAGCGTCTGAAAAATATTCGAAAAATGTTCGAAAAATTCCTTAGTATTTTGAGTAAAAATGTACTCAAAATCTCATAAATTTTATATACGAAATGTGTTCGAAAAATATTCGAAAAATGTGCGAAAAGTTTTCTTAGTATTTTGAGTAAAAACCGACTCAAAATCCGAGAAATTTCATGTACGAAATGTGTTCGAAAAATATTCGAAAAATGTTCGAAATTTGTTCGAAAAGTTTCCTTAGTATTTTGAGAAAACATATACTAAAAATTAAATAAATTTTATGTTTGAAAAGCGTCTGAAAAATATTCGAAAAGTTCCTTAGTATTTTGAGTAAAAATGTACTCAAAATCCCATAAATTTTATATACGAAAAGTGTTCGAAAAATATTCGAAAAATGTTCGAAATTTGTTCGAAAAGTTTCCTTAGTATTTCGAGCCAAAACCGACTCAAAATCCGAGAAATTTTATGTACGAAATGTAATCGAAAAATGTTTGAAATTTGTTCGTCAAATTTCCTTAGTATTTTGTCGAAAAATAAACTCAAAATCCCCAAAATTTCATATACGAAATGTGTTCGAAAAATATTCGAAAAATGTTCGACATTTGTTCGAAAAGTTTTCTTACTATTATGAGCCAAAACAGACTTAAAATCAAAGAAATTTCATGTACGAAAAATATTCGAAAAATGTTCGAAATTTGTTCGAAAAATTTCCTTAGTATTTTGAGTAAATACCGACTCAATATCCGAGAAATTTCATGTACGAAATGTGTTCGAAAAATATTCGAAAAATGGTCGAAATTTGTTCGAAAAGTTTCCTTAGTATTTTGAGAAAAAATATACTAAAAATTAAATAAATTTTATGTTTGAAAAGCGTCTGACAAATATTTGAAAAATGTTCGAAAAGTTCCTTAGTATTTTGAGTAAAAATGTACTCAAAATCCCATAAATTTTATATACGAAAAGTGTTCGAAAAATATTCGAAAAATGTTCGAAATTTGTTCGAAAAGTTTCCTTAGTATTTCGAGCCAAAACCGACTCAAAATCCGAGAAATTTTATGTACGAAATGTGTTCGAAAAATGTTTGAAATTTGTTCGTCAAATTTCCTTAGTATTTTGTCGAAAAATAAACTCAAAATCCCCAAAATTTCATACACGAAATGTGTTCGAAAAATATTCGAAAAATGTTCGACATTTGTTCGAAAAATTTTCTTACTATTTTGAGCCAAAACAGACTTGAAATCAAAGAAATTTGATGTACGAAAAATATTCGAAAAATGTTCGAAATTTGTTCGAAAAATTTCCTTAGTATTTTGACAAAAATAATCTCAAAATCCCAGAAATTTCATATACGAAATGTGTTCGAAAAGTATTCGAAAAATATTTGTAATTTGTTCAAAAAGTTTCCTTAGATTTTTAATTACAACTTTTAAAATCTCAAAAATTAATAATTATAAAAATTTTCTCACTTATGTAGATTGAATGAATCAAAAAATTCGAAAAACTGACTCCAAAAACAAATATACAAAATTTTTTTTGCAAAAAATTTTTCGAACGAAAAAAATCAAATCATTGAATGTTCGAAAAATGTTCGAAAAATATGCGAAATTGTGTCACGTTTCGATGTTCGAGCTTCGAACATTTTTCGTATATTTTTCGAACATTTTTTTTTTACACGGGTATATTTATCTCTATGATTTACTCTGATTAATTTTTTTTAATGACAAAAAATTAAATTTTAAACTTATAATTTTTTTTTTTTTTTTTTTTTTTTTTTCAATAGTTGTTTCCTGCAAAAACGAGACACGTCATTGTAAGAGCCGACAATACATCAGTGAGGACTTGTCCATTATCAAACCGAAGTTCGGTACTTAGGGAAATAATTTTATAATTGTAAGATATGCCCCATGTATAAACACCAGCCTTAGATATTTAACTAAACCCTTGCAATGTCCCTGCGCCAAAAATAACAAATTTTAAAATTTGTAGACTTTGTCAAGATAAACAAACAAATAAAATGACAAAAAGAAAAAAACAAACGTATAGCGCAACCTTGCCTAGACTTTCTTATTATATATAAACAATTTTTATGAATGGATAACGTATAAAAGCTTCGAATTTGGATTACAATCTTGGCATTCGGTACTTAATAACAAAAAAAAAATAAAGTTCTTGTGATTGAATTATTATTAGAATAAAACCAATCTTGTCAACTTATTATAGTACTTTGAAATTAATTTATTATCTCCAGATACCTTCAGATGTAAGATGTGCGTAGATTAACAAAAAAAAAAAAAAAACCATTACTACACGTAATAATTCATAAAGAATTTATCTCTCGCAAAACAAAATGCATATTATCGGCTTACCCCCAGCCAATATTTTTAAAAATATTTACTCATGCATTATAATACATACACAATTTTTAAATGCTTGAAAAAAAAAATATTAAAACTATTATAATAAATAATAATTATAATTACAATAATCATAATAACGATAATAATAATATTTACTAATAATAGTAACAATAATAAAATCATTCATTTAAATCTCAACGCATCTTTCATCTGAACTATATCTATAAATATACGAATGTACTTCTCATTCGAAGTAACTGCTATACGAAATATTAAAAAGAAACAATATTTATATTATTTTTAAGAAAAATAAAAAAAGTTAAACAATTAAAGTATAAAAGAATACTTAAAAAAAAAATTTTTAAATATGAAAGAAAAAATAATAAAGTTTTAAAAGCCAAATTGTTTGTTATTGAATTGAAATAATATAAAGTAAAAAGAAAGTTGTGCAGTCAATATTATTTAGTTACTTAGTATTTTATTGATAAACTTAATTAGTTTGTAAGATTGAATTACTTAATTAAATTATTTAACTTTTAAAATAACAGTTAAGTATTGATTATAGCTGTTTATAAAGTTTTAAATTGTATTATGTTTTACAATAATGAACAAAAAAACATTAACAGTATAAAAGACTCATATTTACTACACGAATGTGCCAGAAAATATTTGTATTATTTTTTTTTTTATCCACAATTGAATAATTTTATTTTTTTTTTATTTCCAATGTCGGCCAGCAACTCGATAATACAATATTTATTTATTTTGTATTCGAGAATTCATGGTACAAAATAGTACTCATTTAATTTTCACGCTTTTTATTGTCTGTTAAGTGATGTAAATAATCATATAGGTATTAATTAAATTGACAAAATAAAATGACAACTGCATTTTGCATAGTATTAAAGTAGAATATTTTAATTATTTTACTCAATATAATTAAAAAAAAAATGTAACTGTAAACATTTTTGTACAACAATGTGATTTTTTAAAATAATTTATATATATAAATATATATAAATAATAATGTATTTATTACATTTTCTTTAAATTAATGTCAAACTGCCAGTCGACTTAGTGTATTCATATATACGTTACGCTGTAAACATTTTTCTCTTATTTATTTAATTAATTGTAATAAATAAAATACAATTTAATTACATTATTATTAGCTTTGTACGGCACACACATACTCATATACTCATACAAATACGAATATGCTTTCTGTATTTTTTTTTCTTTTGAATCAAAGTGACATTTTTTAAATGAAATATTTTTTTGTACTATTAATTAGTATTGCAAAAAAAAAAAAATAACATTTCATGAGTAAATAAAATTGCACGTACTGAGAAAATAATTGATATTAATTGAGAAAATTAAAAAGAACAAAAACTCATGATAACAATCGTGAGTATAAAATAAAAACTATAAAAATGACTGTTTAAAATTGTAATTTAAATGCAAATAAATTTTTTAATAATTTTATTTAAATTATAAATTGAAGAAAAAGATGAGGCATAAATAAAAAATATAGTATTAAGATTATTCGAAACATAAAATCATGGATGCTTATTCGAATTCTGTAAAAATAATTTGTATAATACTTGTACAAAATTAATAGACATGATATACACATAAAATGAGTTATTTATTTTGTATACCCTATCTTATTAAAATTTAAAACAAACACAAATGTACAAGTTTTTTTCACACTCAGATAAATATTATTTCAACGTTCGTCGTTCGAATATTTGTATCCTTGGTGGATCTCATATCGACAATACATTGAAAACTCGTAGCTGAACTTTATTTATAGTGAATAAAATACTAGTAAGTCTTGATATAGAAATTCTATGTAATGCCACATATCAAAATCATTTCGTACAACTCAAACTTCATATGGAAATTCTACATCAGCTACCATTACTACAGCTGAAATGATGTCAGAACTTCAAAAACTAGTTAATTAAGTATTTGATAACTTATGATTTCAATGAATAATTATATGAATTATTTAGTTCCTCTTCACTTATAATCTCTAGACTGTGATTCGTATGCCCAACGATTTTATCATAAATTATTTAAATTTTTTCATACCATTCCTCCTTATTATGTTTTCATCATGACCAACTTCTTTTTAAATATCTGTACTTATATAAGACAACAGTACTCGCTAGACATAAGGTACCGGTGGGTAATAAGGCCTAGCTGAGGGAGATTTTGAATAGAATCGAAAATATTGCTAGATTATTTTTAGCATATGACGGATGATGAAATATAAAAGACAGGGAACGGGGTATCGGGACTATAAATTTGTCGTAACATCTCTATGCAAGACCCTTTTACTAGAGTAGCCTTTAGCCTTTAGCCTTTAGCGGAGGCGGATATTTTAAATATCATTTCTGTCACTTAGGCCTTATTACTCCCGGGTACCTTACTATATTGATATTGTTTTTATCAACTCAAATAAATGAAATTTTTGTTGCCTAATCTTTGTTAATTAAACTGATGTATAACACTCGCGGTCGTATGGAAATAGTAAAACCCTGCAACTAAAATATATAAATAAAATTAATCTCATGACGATAAAAAATTCAAATCTGTCACTAGAAAAGTTTAAAGAAATAACAATGTCCAAAAAAAAATACTGATAAGAATAACCAACTGATGGTTTTAATTAATGTTTTAATTTTAAATAATAATTATTACAACATATTATTTTTGTTTTTAATTGAAAATATTTAATAAAAATTATTAGTTGACACTTTTTAAGATTAAATGTGAATGATAAGAACAATTATTAAAGTTTTTAATTCAAGTCTGACCCGATAACTGGCAATACGGTTGAGCAATGTAGAATTGAAAAATAATTTTCAAATTCCATATGTTTTTTAAATTGGAAAATTGGAAAGTACTTAGAATTTAAATTAAGGGCTGAAATTTCGAGAAAATTTTTGTTTTAACATTTACAACAATATTTTGCTTAGTGAGTGTTAAAAAAACAACTTCGCCGGATCTGAATCACCTTAACATATATGTATATATAAATATATATGCATCGAAAATTAATTTTTAACACTCTTTGCCTACTGGGTTCAACAAATAGTACTTAGTAAAATTGTTAAATCTTCATAATAGCTATGAATTATCGGTAAATAATACTAAAAAGTAAAAATAAGTTTATTAACGATGTTATAATAGATTTGTCTTCAATAAGCTTTTTGTTAATTGTTTTTCAGAACTTTAAAATAAGTTTTTGCTTACATCTTGCAAATTGACTTGTAAAGTTTCAAAGTACTAACGAACTAACACTTTATTATTTTATTTTTTCACTTGAAACGGCTAAATACAACAAAAAAAAATTAAGAAAAGAAACAAAGACTGCTTTTATTTCAATTGAACACTTAATAATTATATATTAATTAATTCATTACTATATAAATATAGAAACACACTTCCCTACGAATAATCCAGGAAAACTTAATTAAAAGATAAAGACCTGCACTTTAAATGGTAGATATTTCATACATGAATTAATGGTTTATTAATGGTATTTCACCGTAATGAAACATTTGTAAAGCATGGGGTTGTTAATGACTCATGGGAAAAGAAGAAAAATTTTAATTTATAAAAAATAAGTTTTCTACTTACAATAAAGAAACAAAACGGAATATAGAATAATATTAAAGACAAAATTTGTAGTTAGTAAAATCGTAAACGAAACAAGTTTTTTATGTCTTTCTTTTATCTCCAATATATTTGCCGTAAAATCAATACAAACTGCAATTAAGTTTGACAAACATCTTAAAACAGGATAATTAAATAAATAGTTTTCCATTATTTTTCTTATTTAATCAATTATTTTATTTTTTCAACTATAAATTATATTATTTTGAACAATATTAAATAATGTGAGGAATGTACAACATACGCGGATAAATACGTACTGCGTTTCACATTTTTTCTGGAAAACTAGGATAAGAAGGGAATCGAAAAGGATAAGAGAGGGGCCTTCTTAATGAATAGTTTATAAATAAATTGAAAAAAATAATCTGATAATCTAAACTAAGAATCGAACCCAGGTCAATTCGGTAAAAAATAAGGGAAAGAATTATACGTTAATTGTTACTTTGAAATGATAATTTATGCCATTATACACAGCGGAAAAAAAAATTCTATTGAGATATACACGATATGTAAGAGCATAAGATAATATCAGCATATATCTACTTTACTTATAGACAGATAGACATTTTAGATTTAGATACTCGTTTCAAACATATATTTTAAGATTTCTTAACATGACTCGTTGATCCTGCAACTTTACACTAATCCCACGATCTATTGAAAAAAGAAGATAAGCAATATAAGACTTTTTGTTGTTTATCGTTTGACGAATTCCAATTTTGCTCAAAAGATTTTTTTTTTTATATTGTGCCTCAAACGCGAAACGGTTGGATGGGCCCTCCCTGATTAAGAAAAATGATTTTAAATAATTCCAAATGCTCAAATCATTTTATTCCATGCCTTTTATAGACACTTGACATTGTAAACCATTTCAAATCGTCTTTCTTAATCAGAGCTATTATCGTCATATCGTCATGCGATTCACTGACCTTAAATCGTATCTGTTTTTTTTATATGGCACTAAAAAGTTATGGAAAGCACAGTAATCCCTGGCGGATTCGTGATCACTGTTAAATGATCGTAAAACGACGGTCGAAAGACCGTAAATGTACGGTACCGACAAATGACCGTATATCGGCCGTAAAAGAAGCGTCATTTGATGGTGAAAGACAAGTGCCGTTGTGAAAATTCTCGACAGTAACTGTACAGTTGATGTTTTGTATGTGCACTGTATTTCAGCTGTCTAGCGCCCGTAAATCGACGGGTAGTGGACCGTCTTTCTATGGTCATTGGTAAGTATAGGGATCGTCAAAAACCGAAATCTTGGCGGTTCATTTACAGTATTGAGTGAGTCAAACACTTGTCAATCGAGCGTATAGTGTCGGTAAGTGAGAAACTTTTCGTTAGTGAACTATCGATTAGTTGTCGGTCAGATTTTTCATTTTTTAAATGTCTCTAATAACCAGTAATAGACTCCAAGTATACTGCAATTATTCGTGTCGAGAAAAAATCTAAAAAACACTTAAATAAAAAATTTTTAGTCATTATGCAGTGAGGACTTCAAATATTAATGAGTTTAGATAAGATAAACAGAGATACAGTATTAGTAAATTTATTAATTGTTAACAACAGCAGATGTTACCCTATAAACAATAACATAATTAAGTATAGTACAAATAATATAATCAATCATTTATTAATGTCTTCAACTATCTAAAGTTCATTTGTATCCAAATAAATATATACAAATAACTTATCATTTCGAGTGAATGATTCAGCACAGTGGTTAACACGACAGACTTCGAATCAGGGGGTCTTGGGTTCGAGTCCATAAGTCGGCGAGTTTTTTTTTTTTTTTTCATGGCAGTTATTGCATACATATAAATCACTATATAAAATTATACTATATTTTTTTCCCGGGCAGTCCCATGAATTTCCAAATTTTACACCTAAATGCGTGTAATTAGAGAATTAATCTACCGTAAATTGAGCGTAAAACGTCGGTCAAAATGCAGTGCAATTATTCACATATGTTTGTACTTTCGGTATCCACAGTCGGTAAATCAACTATTATGACATTGGTGATCGAGGCTCATACTATCGTTCTTCAGCGATATATAATAATCGATTAGATGGTGTTATTGCCGTAAGTGCTGAAAAATTATATGGTGAAGATTTTTCACAACTGCACTCGGAAACGATCGTCAAATTACTCCACGCAGTCGAATGTTCGACGGCGAAACTTACGACGATTTAACGTCAATAAACGGTAATTTTATCGTGCCGCTGAAACCGCTAGGGATATTAAGACAACCCTAATAAATAAACCTGCTGCTTTTATTAAGTTGTATGTAAAAAAAAAAGTCCTATAAAAAAATTTTATCATTACTGCCCTCTAGTCTGCGGTTTGAAAATACTGTTTAAAGATATCTCGAATGAGACCTGATGAATCGACCTCATTTTTTTATCACTATTTTTCGTTTTTTAATTATAAATAAAAAACGTATTTTTTTAGTAGTTTTTATTTCTTATCTCCCCTCTCTAATCCATCGGCACTCCCATACTTTATAATGTGTTTTATTATGATGAAATAGGGTAGAAACATAACTTTCTTCAGATACTACACCATTTACGGGACTTTATACTTTATTTTGATGTATGAAGAATATAAAAACGATTTTTACCATTAATGTAATTAAAGTATCTTTGAATAAGATAAGAAAATGTGTTGTTTTTAAAAATTATATAAAATAAAACAGGTACTTAGAGTAGTTAGTATCTAGAGCATTACTGTAGTACTACTTTAAAAAAACTAAGCTCATCATTAAATAAGTATTAAATATTTGAAAGCTGATCCGAATTTTTGGATTTGAATCGAACGCGAGTGTGAATGTAGCAATCATCAGACAAATTTAAAATTATTGGGGAGACCGCGGCACGACAGCCCCCTTAAGCCGGTAATTATTTTTTATGGCTTTTAATCTATAAGTCAACCTTATTTGGTCCTTTCTTAAGCAAATCCATTAAGGTTTTACCAAAACACAATAAAAAATTTTTTTTTCTGGGGCGCGACGGCCCCTCCAAAAAAAGCTTAAAAACAATTTTTGTTTTTTCTTTGTTGAAAAAAAAAGATTATGAGCACAAATATACTATTTCTTTACCTTTATAATCCCATGGACTTCAAATTTATTAAAAAAAGATTTTATTTAGCTAATATAACCAGTTTTATTGAAATTTTTATTTTTTTATTTTAACCACAATATAATCTATTGGCCTAAAAGAGCTTTAATCAATAAATTTTTCAAATTCATTTTAGTTTAGAAAAAAAAAAGTTTTTCTTTAACAAATTTTTTTGCAGGTGGTCTATTATGCCCCAGATATCACAGATCAACCTAAAATATCTTTAAGAGAATAAAACAGGTGATTTTCAAATGAACCGTTTTCATAGATAAAGGCTCAAATAATTAAATAAAATGTCATTCGATGCGTAAAGTTATTATTTATCGAATGAAATGCTTCCGGTTCGGAAATTTCAGCTTATACCTGAGAGCGGCTTATTTGAAATTTCCATTTCCATTTCATCGGTCTCCCCTAAATACATAGGGTTAATAATTTAAAAAATAATATTTATAAAAATTGCGCTTATTAATTTTAAAATTTTTTAAATGCGCATTTTTTAAAATTTCATTTTATTAATTATTTACTCGATTTATTAATAATTTTAAATTTGTCTGATGTCTGCTACATTCACACTCATTCGAATCGAATAGTCCTAATGTATCTAGAACTGGTAGTTCTACCCTACACCTACCATCTAAAATGCAGCTTTCTGCTTTTAATTCAATTTTTCTCAGAGAATAGTTACCATTATATCTTTTGATTCTGCGTTTCCTCTTTTTTGCTTTTAAAATGGTTCTAACTCGAATTGCCGACTTTTCTATATTTAAAAATTTTATTTTGACAACTTTTAAAATAAGAATCACATCATATTTAGGACATTATATATATTTCCCAAGTGTCGAATTTGTCTATTTCATATTTTTTACTCATAACAATTTTCCTTTTAATAAGTGTGAATGTAACAGACATGAGACAATTTATAAATTTGAAATAAATAAATAATGAAATTAAAAAAATGCGCGTACAGATTTTTCATTTGTCTAAATACTCTTTTTTTTTATTTTTACTCGTCACATTTTATTCATTTATTCTAAAATTTAAAAAATTGACATTTGTTAGCTACATGCACACTCATTTCCTCTTGCCATTTTTGAAAAACGAAACAAAAAATTTAATGCACAATACAAACTTTTTTTTTGTTATAATTAAATAAAAAAAGTTCTATTAACCTCAAAATATTTATGCATAATATATATCTATACATTTTTTAACTCTTATCAATACAAAAAAAATTTAAGTATATTATGTAATTAAAATAAGAGTTTTTAATTCAAAGTATTATTGTCAGATAATTAAAAAAAATTATGTTAAAAAGGTAAATTTAAAATTAAAAACAAAAAAATCACATTTTTTATAAGAAATAATTTTTTTTTTAATATCTAGTTTAAACAGACAATTATTATCTACTAAAATAATGTCACAAAATCCAAAGTGTTTGCATCAAATTAAAGAAAATTTGAAAGAAATTTATTATGCTGCCTTAGAATCTGTTAAACCGAACAAAATCATTGATAATAAAATTAAAATAAACAATAATAATTTATTAATAAACAATGAAACAATTGTAATCACAGACAAAGTTTACATCGTAGGTTTTGGTAAAGCCGTGATGGGTATGGCAATAGCTCTAGAAAAATTACTTGGTAATCGTTTAATAAAAGGAATCGTTAGTATACCAAGAGGATCAAAGAATACTGTAGAATGGGAAATACAACCAAAATTGACTGGTTTAATAAATTATGAAGAAAACAGTATCAATAATGAGCCAGATAATGATACTTTATCAGTAACCCGCAATATAATTCAAATGGTTGAATCATTAACTGAAAATGATACTTTAATAGTCTTAGTGTCAGGAGGTGGTTCTGCTTTGTTATCAATGCCCAAACCGCCTGTAATTCTTGAAGAAAAGCTCAATATTTGTAGGAAATTATTTAATTCAGGGGCAGATATAAAAGAAGTTAATTTAATTAGGCAAAAATTATCGATGGTTAAGGCTGGTGGTTTAGCATTTATGGCTTATCCTGCTTTTGTAATTGGATTAATATTATCAGATATTATTGATAATCCAATAGAATTAATTGCCAGTGGACCAACAGTTTATAATTTAATACCGCCGGAAAATATTGAAAATATATTAACAAAATATAATCTTTTAAGTCAATTAAATATTAATTTAAAACATGTTCTTTTGTCCAAAGAATCGTATCAATTGAATCTTGAACAATACAATCAGAATTATAATAATCATGTAAAAAATATAATTATTGGTAATAATTCACTGGCTATTGAAAATGCAAAGTTAGAATGTTTGCGTAAAGGTTTTAATCCCATTATCTTATTTAATAACATTCAAGGACTAGTTACATCAATTAGTAAAACTTATACTAAACTGTGTAGTTTAGTATGTAAAGCTTTGATTAAATCTATTTTGTTTGAAGAATTTAATGAGCTAATGTGTAATGATCCTGATTTATTATTATTGAAGAATAAAACAAATGAAATTTATCAAACTGTTGAAGTAATGGGAGATAAAGAATTAATTTTAATCGCTGGTGGAGAACCCTCTGTGCTGATAACTGGGTCAGGAAAAGGTGGAAGGAATCAAGAACTTGCCCTAAGATTTTCACAAGACTGGTTTAAAACTATTACTGATAGTCCGGAATTAAATTCATTTGATGTTATATTTCTTAGTGCCAGTACAGATGGGCAAGATGGTCCTACGGACGCTACTGGTGCATTCGGCTATGCTGAAATAAATTCTACATTAATTAAATTACAAAAATTAGTAACTAATAAATTAAAAAATGAAATAGAAGACGAAAAAACAAAAGATTTAATAATTGAAGAGTTGAAAAATATTGATATTTATAATGTTTTGCAAAATAATGATTCCTATAATTTTTATTCACGATTCCAAAAAGGCAGTAATTTATTAAAAACTGGACTTACTGGTACTAATGTAATGGATTTACATTTTATTTATATTAAAAGAAAATCTTCAAATGATTCAATCGATGACAAATTTGTAGTTTCGTTAAACGAGCACGATTTTTTTCTTAATTCATTGCAATTATTGAAACAAAAATTATAAATAATTTGTAATGTGCAATGACAAGTAAAAAAACAGAAATTGATTTATGAAAAAATTTTTTATTCACATTATTGTTTTCCACTTTATCTATGGTAAGATGAAGATAAATAAAAGTAATAATACAATATATTATTATATACACTGATTTTTTTTTACACAGTAATACATTTTATTTAATATGATAAAAATTCTGAATATATTCAACATTTAATTTGTAATTGATAGGTTTAATTTTAAAATGTATAGTCTAATTTTCTTGTTATTTATATATTTTAATAACATCATTATTGTACACCAAAACGCCTCGTCATGCTTATGCTTTTATAAATTTATTTTTAATAATGAGCAATTTTGTATTTTCATCAAATTATCACTAAAATAAATTGATAAAATAACGTGAATACTCAAATTAAAACATGTAGTTCAATAGTAATTACATTTATTCATATATTTAAGGAAAAAAAATCTTAAGGAATTATTCTGGTTTAGGCGGTCAAAAAAGGCTATTTTTATTAATTTGTTTGGAAAGAAATTGTTGTAAATATTTGTCAAAAGTATATTTACGTTGACTAAGATACTGTTACAGGATCAATCAAAATTTAAATTTGACCGTAGTTCAGACGAGAGCTACACGTCTACTGAATGTCAGTAATTTTTATTTTTTCATTTTAGATGAGCCATTAGTGAAATATCACCGCCACAGCGAATTATCTTTTTGTTTACGAAGTTACCTTCACCCGCCATTTCAAGTCACTAGAAGAGTGAAAAAATAGAAAAAAAATGTTCTACACGGAAAGAAAATTATAGGGAGTATTCCTAAGCATTATAGGAATGGTTCCTATAATAGTATAGGAATTGTACCCATACTATTATAGGAACCATTCCTATAATAGTATAGGAACCATTCCTATAATAGTATAGGAACCATTCCTATAATATTATAGGAACCATTCCTATAATATTATAGGAACCATTCCTATAATATTATAGAAACCATTCCTATAATATTATAGGAACTATTCCTATAATAGTATAGGAACCATTCCTATAATAGTATAGGAACCATTCCTATAATATTATAGGAATGGTTCCTATACTATTATAGGAACTATTCCCATAATGGTATAGGTATCATTCCCATAATTATAGGAAGTATTCCTATAATTATGGGTAATATTCCTATATCTATAGGAAGTGTTCCCATAATTTATGGTCGTCATTCCTATACTGGTATAGGATGAAATTTCACAAAATTATAGGAACCATTCCCATAATTTTCTTTCCGTGTATGTACTTTAAAATCGTATTAGTCAACCTACAGTCCCTGCGTGACTGCCAGAGTATTACTACGAAATTCATAATCTATGATTTGAATTGAAATGTTTATTAAAATCTATACTTTAAAATTAACTCTAGAAGCTTTTGTTCATTTCTATTATCATTGAAATTTAATGAGACAAATCTTATCATTAACTCGCAAACTTATTGATTTCGATGATTGTATAATCATGGGATTCTTGAAAAAAAATCTACACACAGTCAATTTTTTTTTTATTAGTCATCTAATGTATTTCTTTTCACTGATACCAAATTAAATCTGTTTAATTTTTATTATCATAGAAGACATGGCATAGACTAAATTTTTCTTATTTTCTCTTGATTATATATATAATAGTTATATATATTCAGTGATGTTCAATGACAGAATAATTAAAATATTAATTTGTTTCAAGAAAATAATTACGATCGTCTTTTTTCCGCGTAATTTAAACGTGATTCGAACGATATAGATAAAATTATTCATCTCGATACTTGGCAATGAAAAAGAGTTTGAACCATTAAAAGACACAAGTCTTAGTCAAGATCTTTGTAACGATACCAAATTTAATAACATTAATTTATTCTAGCATATAGGTACAGCTGGAACAAAATTTTCCTTATTCTCTTAATAGTACAGATTAGTCAACCTAAATAAACTTTTGATGAATTTTTATAACAATTCCTTTCTAAACAAATTAATTAAAATAGCTTTTTTTTTGACTGCCTAACCAGAATGATCCCTTCAGTAATTTAGAAGAAATTTAATTTGATCGTTTAATGTTGTCAGTCTATTAGAGTGCATGAAAAAATTCTGTAGGCCACAATTTTAAATAAATTTGACCCCATTTTCGTTCACGTGCTTTGCCAATAATAGAATTTAATTTTTAATATTTTTTTCACCAAAACAATCTAATCAATTTTATTCGCCGTGTTTAACTCATGGGGAGTGCACTTCTGGTTACATAAATTATTAACATTTACTATGGAGAAATATAATAAAAGGACGGATAAAAGTATCTAATAAAAGATTTATCCGATAAAATTATCTGCTCTATCTTTGGTTTATTAAAAAAAAAATATTAATTATCAAATCCATTTTGGATTATATTATTATCGTTATTATGGATACGTGTGCTGTTGCAGGTACTCAAATATCTATTTGATTTATTCAATAAATACTTTTCACAATTCGTCGTTCTTTCTGTTTGTAATTATAGATTTAAAATAGTATAATAATTAAAAATAATAAATAATATAGGAATTAAATAAATTAAAAAATTTCTTAAACTTTAGACGAAAAAAAGTAATTAATTAATTAAATAATTAATTCATTATAATAACTCACAGATCCCAACTAAAAAGATGATGTTTAACAAGCATATCTCGGACACCATCTTTTAGTGGTTGTGATTGTTCTTTTTTTCGGGGTAGTTCCCAATCGGGATTTAAATTAAATGCAAATTGACTGAGAATTCTTAATTCACATTTTATTTGGACCCATCCTGGACTGTTCATAAAACTTGATGGTTGATACCTATATATAAAAAAATATTTATTATTCATAATCGATAATTATAATTGAATAAAAAAAAGTTTTATCCATTTTATTCTATTTATATCTTACCATTTTTGTACAACCTCAACACAAGAACATAAAACTTCAAGCCATAAATGCAAAACTTGTTCATTTAATCCCAAACAAATTAGAGAGCGCAATTTAACATCCATTTGTGCATGAGCATTATCATGCGTTAAATTAACAGCTTGAACGCAACGATAAAGTAACTAATAAAAAACAAAATTATTTAAATATCAAATAAATTAGTACTTAAATATTAATACAGGGTGGTCATAAACCGGGAATATCGGAAATTATCAGGGAATTTAATGCAACTGGGATGTATCATGAAAATGTCAGGGAATTTCGAAAAGTATCCGGGAATTGAATTGTAACAGTTAAAAATTAAAACAAATTTTAATATACAGTAGTTATAAAAATTAAGAGATACTAAAAAAATTTCAAATTTTAAAGTGATTTTCAACAAGTTGCAACTCAAAAGAAAATGATCATATGACAAAAACAAAAAAGGCAAACTGTAGCTTCAAGTGCCTAGTTTTCTAATCTGGTCTTCAAATTTTTTTTATTATGTAGGGTTCCGGAATAATCCTAAAAAACTATCGAAAAATAAATTTACCAAATTTTTGCTCGTCTTAAAAACAGTCTTCGAGCTTCATCAATTTCTTCGATAATTATGATTGATTTTCGATTGCTCCGGAAGTGCATAATAAAAAAATTTAAAGGCTCAGATCAGAAAACTAGACACTTGAAGCTACAGTTTGACTTTTTATTTTTATTGTATGACCATTTTCCTTAGAGTTGCAACTTGTTGAAAATTACTAAAAAATTTGAAATTTTTTTAATATCCCTTAATTTTGTTACCGGTGTATTTTGAATTTATTTAAATCATTAAATTTCTTTTTAAATATTTTAACTTACACATTTTTAACATCGAATAATCAAAAGTAGACTATATCAATAAATTTTTATCAAATATAATTATTGAAAATGAAAATATAATAAAAACTGAATATCTAAATGATCCGAATAAAATTTCTAAATCAGGGAAAAATGTGAAAAACTTTGCTGGATAACCGGGAAATATCAGGGAATTTAGAAATCATTTCCTTATGGCCACCCTGAAATAAAACACATGAAAAATAAAATACCTCTTCAGGTGTGAGAACTTTGCCATCCTCATCAAGCCTGTATGTTTTACAAAGAACAAGCCTACTGTAAACAGAATTGAAATCTTTTTCGACTTCTCGTGTTGAAGCTTCTTCAATAAATAACCAAGGATGACAAGAACCACCAAGAAAAGATGGCCGGCGCATTCCATGTTCGAGAAAAGCTTTGATAGCCGGACATAGACTACCTCTTACGAGGTCAGTAACTGCTTCACTGACAGCATCATCACCAGCACATGTATACTGTTTGCTTCTTTCGTCGAGTAATTCAACAAATTTAGCCGGGAACCAACCTCGTAGTCCATTTAACTCACCTACCCAACAATGCTCATCTTTCTGACTAATTATCGTTATAATATCATTCTTGCGAAATCCCAATTCATCATCATCATGTCTTTCAAAATCCAATAACGCTTTTGCTCGTCTATTACGTGTACGCGACACATTAACGTAGTTATCATGATCTCTCGCATGACTATCCATCGTATAATCAGCAATTAATGATACGTTATTTAATTTAGGATCAACATTAATAAAGTGTCTTGCTAATTGTAGAATTGTTTCTCTCAAATCAACAAGAATTTCTGTTTGTCTTATATTTTTTGATTTAGCATCCTCTTCATTGTCATCATTACCAAATAAAAAAGCCTGTAATGCTGATTTATTACGTTTCATTTGACGTTTATTGAGATGTTGTTTTGGTAAATTTGGTACTGCATCAGGATTTCCAACTAAACCGCCTTGATCAGCCATTAAATACGCTAAATGTCGTCGCCTGTGTGTCTCAATAAGTACATCTGTTAACGATCCACTGACTTCCAATGCAACTTCAAATAATTGATCTACATCATCAATATCTCCAGGTATATCAGACAGTGCATTGAATATTTGAGCTGAATTTTCAAGTAATTTTAATTCTGACTCACGGATTTTTAACATACCAAATGTCACCTGGAATAAAACTATTGAGCCGTCAAATAAAAATAAGTCCCATATTCTGAGTAAAATTTTCATGTGTACAACAGATGCAAAAAGTGTAAGAAACCAATGAAGAGAAATTAAGCTTAATTCTATGTCATGTTGAACTAAAACATTGTCAATATCAGGCAAATAATTAGCTATAAGTGTCCTTAGAACTTTTTGATCAGCTTGAACACCCAGTAATGTAGATGAATAATAAGAAGCTGGTAATAAATCTTCAACAATAGTAGCCATCATCCAAAAAGCATCTTCTTCTTCTAATAACAGTAACAAAGAAGCTGCCATTGTTCCTGTACCTTGACAATAACCGATGTCTGGATATAACCAAGCCAATCCTCGCATTACACGTCTCAGTCTTGGTATTCCTGTACTATGTAAGTTGCTAAAACAGGCATTCGCTGGCATAGTTCTCAATAAATCTTTTTCAATCTGTTTACTAGTCATTAATGCATCACTACTCGATGCCTTGACAATATCTTTATAAGTAATATCTGAGGATATTTTTTTATGTAAAGCTCCTGACATTCGCATCCAAATTCTTGGACGAAGTGAATGTGGAACACCACGTCTTACCATTTCTCGAAGTTTATCTGTTCTAGGTAAGCGTTGATCTGTACGATGCCATAGAGTATCTGATATTTCTTGTGTACGATTAAATTCCATTAATGTCAACCATTGTTGTCTGTGTTGTGGATCTTCAACAAATGGTACACCTAAAAGTTTTTTAGAGCTCTGTTCTGGACCATCTTCTTCTTCTACACGAAATCCAAACTCATCGAACCTGTAATCGGGTTGAGAATTTGGATCGTCAGGTTGACTGAGCTTTGCTAATATATCTTGAGGCCACATGGACGGTGTTAGAGCAGAAAATGGACCTCCTGGTACTGGAGATAAAAGATCTTCACTTGACTCATTGAAATCTACATCACATTCATCTTCAGATCCGAGTGTTTCAAGTTTTTTCTGGTAACATCGTAACAGAAAGATAAAATATAATGATGAAGAAAACAACAGACGACTATTTTTATTTTTGACTAAATAAATCTAATGCCAATAGTAAAAGAATTCTAAATGTATAAGAAGGATTTTTGAAAGTTTTTCTGTAACAATATGTAATTTATTTATAAAAACAAAAAAATTATCAGTCGTCTGTTATTTTCAGTAGCGTAGAATCAATAAAAGTATAATAAAAAGAATTAAAATGAAATGCTACTCTATGCGAGCTCCGTTGTATAGAATATCAAAGTTAGTCAACGAATTTGCTTCTGAGATTGACATTTTTGGTGTTTCGGTAAATAAATTTAAAAGTGTTGCTAGAAATTTAGTAACGCAATCAACTGTCATTTCTTATGATCCTGAAATTAGCAGGCAATTAAGAATTTTTTATTTTTTTTCAACAACTTAATTAAAAAAAAAAAAAAAAAAAATATGCACATGTAGAAAATTAAAAAAACTACAAGTGCAGTTTTTTAAAATATATTTTTTTAGAATTTATCATTTTTAAAAACATCTAAAAATTTTCAGAAGTCTGCTAACTTCAGTATCATTCATTTCTTTAGTCGCAAAGTGGCTGGACATTATTTATATACGTGATATTTTTTATTTTTTGTTGTTAATTTTATATTTCATTTTTCTCTTATAACTTTTTTATCATTCCTGTGATATTATCTATTTTTTTGATATGTAATTTTGGTATGTGTGAATGTAGCAGACATCATACAAATTTAAAATAATTAATAAATCGAGTAAATAATTAATAAAATAAAATTTTAAAAAATGCGCATTTAAAAAATTTAAAAATTAATAAGTGCATTTTTCATAAATATTGTTTTTTTTAATTATTTCATTTATTTATTTGTAATTTTAAATTCGTCTGATGTCTGCTACATTCACACTCGTAATTTTAGTTTATCATTTATTTTTTACCTATTGTTTCAATAATGTATAATTGCCAAATGGCGTAAATAAATAAATAAATAAATAAAAAATACTCAATTTTTTTCAGAACCAATCCAATACTTACGTTGTGATCTTCTTTTCCAACGTAACCTTCATGATCTCTAACATTGAACAATGATTTGGCCAAGTCCATTATTGTCAATCAATTTATAAATTCTCTGTTAAAAATACTGTAGTAAAAAGTATTTTTCTTTTTATAAAATTTTATTTTTCAACATTAATAAAATAATTAAAAATTTTTTTCTATAATCAACAACACACAAGTTTTGACAGCTGGGACGTAAATTGATATTTATAAATATAAACTTTTATTTTTATTGAGTAAAATTTAATGATTTTGATTTTATTCAATAGATGGCAGTGCTTATCAGTTTACAAATTGAAATTTACCCGGGAATTATTTAGATATCTGTGTGTTATCTGTAACTTTATTTAAAATATCAGTAGAATATATGATCTTAAAACTAAAATTAAATGACATACAAAAAAAAATAATTATTAATAATAACGAGCAACCTGCAGTCACTGCGTGACTGCCTAAATATCACTACTAAATTAATGAAATACACAGAAAAAAAAATTTCTTGCCGCAAAAAATTTTCACTTGCACCAAGAAATTTTATGCATTATGAATTGAATACAAAAATTTCTTGGGGTAAGTAAAAATTTTCTTTAGGTAAAGATTTTTTGCGTCTATGAATCCTTTTTTTCTGTGTACGCTCTTTTGGCTTTGAGAAGCTTCCTAAAACCAAAAAGGAGTATAAAAATATGTCATTTCGAAATTAGTAACGCGATATAAATAATATAACTATATCGCGTGCCGAATGCCAAAAGGGCGTATTACAGCAGTTAGATAGGGTTTCATGCCAAAAGGGCGTATAAAAAAATTTTTTTTGCCATTCTTTTTAGAATCACTCGAAACGTAAAGATCTGTAGAAAAAAATTTTTTGACGTACTAACGCCAAAACGGCGTATCTTAAGATATACGCCCTTTTGGCTTTGGAAACTTTTTTTTTATTTTTACGCTTAAAACATGTTTGCAAAACGATTGGCACCGAAAAAAAAATTATACGTCCTTTTGGCATTTGGCACACGATATATTCAGTGACTTTTAGTCATATTCCGTGAGAGAATAATTAAAATATTAATTTATTTCAAGAAAATAAATACGATCACCTTTTGCCCGCGTAATCTAAATGTAATTCGAATGATATAGATAAATCAAATTACCTCAATACTTGGCAATAAAAAAAGAGTTTAAGCTATGAAAAGGCACAAATTTAAGTCAAAACCTTTCTAACAATACCAAATTTAAAAACATCAACTAATTCTATCATAAAGATATGCCGGGAACAAAATTTTCCTTATTTTCTTAATAATACAGACGAGCAACCCACTAAAATTGATTTGCTCGTTTATTAAGGTCTTAACAATTTACTTTCAGATGTTTTCCTTAATTCGCAAACTAATCGATTTCAAAAATTGTGTTAATTATAGGACTTAAAAAAAATCTACGCTGTCTAATTTTTTTTTGTAAGTCATCGTTACATTTTTTTTTTCTAAAATATATCAACTATGATAAAAAGTACAAAAAACTTATTAAATTTCATGGGCTTACCAAAAGACTGTTGTCTTTTATTGATACGAAAAAAAATCCAGTATCTAATCTTAGAGTTTTTTTAAATTTTTATGTCCGTAATTTTATAAAATCATTAATTATTATGATAGAGACATGGCATGAACTAGATTTTCCTTATTCTCTTTTAATAGTATAGATATTAGATGTATATTCAGTGATAAAATAATTTAAGGATTAATTTATTTAGAGAAGATAAATACGATCGTCTTTTATTCCACGCCTAATTTAAACGCATTGCGATTGATATAAATATCTTTGTTTCACTCAATACTTGGCAATAAAAAATAGTCTAAGGTATGAAAAGGCACAAATTCAAGTCAAGACCTTTCTAACGATACTAAATTTAATAACATTAATCAATTCTATCATAAAGATATGCCGGGAACAAAATTTTTCTATTTTCTTAATAATATAGATAATAATCGTATGAAATAATTTAAAACTACATTTATGTGTACATTAATTTCTATTTTTATTTATTTCTATTAAATTTTCACTCGAATTTTCGAAATTCGTTTACATAATTTATAGCTTCAAATTTTTTATTATTTTATTATACTATTATAGGTATATTGATATAAAGATTTTTTATTATTTTTTCCTTTTCTTTTTAAATTTTATTATTATTAATTTTCTCTTCCAAGAAAATTTGTGTGGTTATTTTCTTGTATTTTTATTTAATGGAATGTTTCGTATGGATTATTAATTAATTAATTAATTTTATTTATTATACTTTACGTATTCTCAGGCCAGTTACGTAAAGAATAGGCGTATTGAAGGATGCCCGAGATCAAGTCAGTACAATGATTCACTTTCCGTAGTGTCATTATGCCATTTATTATATACAATACTCCGTTATTGTAAAATTACTGTAAAAAGCAACGATCAAGTTTTTATTTTGTTTATATTTATTTATCGCAAAAAAGATATATGTTGAAACAAAAAAACTCCAGAATATTGTCGATGATTTAAAATGAAAAGTTAATAATTTAATATATATTTTATTTACACAGGAGTATATGGTATTTAGTCAATAATTAATTTCTTTATTAATTTATTGTATATAATTATTATTAATTGTCTTATAGGCATCATAAACTCTGTTTGCCAATACATTTAATTATTCAATGAAATAATTGCAAACATTTATTATAGTTTATTTTATTTATCTTTAATGTCAAGCCACTTCTATAAATAAATTTGAATCTATAAATATTATTTTATAACAATAAAATAAAATGTTTTAAAAAGAATATAATATATTAAGATAACAGATAATAATTATACATTAAATAAGCTCAACTTTAAATGTAAAATTTTTATGCATGATTAACGCAATTAACTATCAACGTGTAAAGCTAAATTAATATCAAAGTCACTAACTAATATCTACATTTTATCGATTATAACATTTCTAAAGTCTCGTTTAGGCTCCAGGCCTTCATTCTGTGAGCTGTAACATTTCTTTTTATATTTTATTTACCCCCTAAATTCATGCAATTACTTAACTCCATTATTTTTTTTCCTTTTTTATATAATTTACTCCATCAAATCTAGTTGCGATGCGCAATTATTTACTTCTGTATTTAATACTGAGTATTCTTATTATCCGTTTCTACATATTTCTTTTTAATTCTTCTTTCTATATTGTTTATTATCAAGCATTTAATGAAAATTTAATCAAGTTAAAAAAAAATTATACTAATTATTATTTATAATAAAGCCATATTGTTTTAATAATTATCGATACCACGAAGTCTATAATTTGGAGTATGTGTTTAAATATTTATATCGTATGAACAAAGTAATGGTGTTTAAATAGTTTTTTTTTTAATGTCTATCTTAATATTTAAATCATTCTCACTATTTTTTTTATCTTATATTCATTCAATTGTTTAGTTATTTTTTATATTTTGTTTTTCAGTTTGCATAAATTTAGTTCTTATTGATGATAGTTCTGTTCTTAAAATTTATAATCAGTTATACGTTTCAATCATATATTAAAATTACAATAGAAATAAAATTTTAAAAGATAGAATAACGGCAGAAAAAGAAACTTAATAATAAAATTATTTTATAAATTTAAATAATAAATTCGTATAGATGTGATTGATCTTTGGTTGAGTATAAAGAAAAAAATGCGTCCAGCGCTTTTTTTCTTACAGCAATTTGCTTATTGCAATAACTTTAATTCACATTTTTTATTTTTTCACTTAATTTTATTAATGCATATCTCAACGCAATTGAGCAGACATATCAGCATATGTATCATTTTTATAAAATCTTTTTATTTATCATTTTTAATTTCAACAAGATTTTACGTTAGTTGATTTTATAGATACTATTTGTAAACAATGATGCTTATAAATTGATATTAATATGCTGATTCGACTGGCCAGTTGCGTTGATTACGGTTCATTTACGCAAAGAATCTTTACTGCTAGCACGGCTGGTAGACGCCGTACTTGATTCACCTGGACCACCAGGATTACCAGTATCGCCATTAATACTAGAACCAGCAAGTGATGCAGTTGGAGTTACTGGAGCTGATCGTCGTCGTACTTTAGTCAAAGCTTTATCCAATCTTTGTATAAATGCATCTACATCACTTCGTTTCATTCCTAATGCTGCCGCTGCCGTTAAATATGGTATGGGATAATTGCTATTGTGCGCTCCCCAACCTAGATTTTTTTTTTTTTTTTTTGTTAAATTAAATTTTTAAAATAAAATATAACTAAACATTTACAAACCTTCAAATTTATGTGAAACAATATTTTTAATGTCAGTAGTAGTGATAACTCTGGCACCACTTACATTCCTAAGAAATAGCATAGATCCTAACATTGTTACTTGTTTATGATCATGCTGATGGCTGAGACACTGCAAAGTCATTCCCATAGAAATAGGATTGCCTTTAGTATCTAATAATCTTTCGCCATGTCTTGTAGCAACTTTTCCAAGTTCTTCTTTTAAATAAGCATACATTTCTTTTCTCTGTGCTATCAACTGTTTGTATCCAGTCATACCGAGACTCAACAATGTTATCATAACATCCATTGTAGAGCTAGCATTCGCGCGACCGGGATACATCTTTGAAATTCGGTCCAGAAGATTTTTATCAAACGAACCGATAATGGCACCACCAACGGGAACGAGAAAATTTTTGTCTGTACTTTGAACGAAAGCATCAACTCGACCTTTCCTCGATGCTTCTTGAATCAGATGCATACATCTAGTGCTTTGTAATCTAATTTAAAAAAATAAATAATTATGAAATTTATTATAAAATATTAGCGATAATATTTATGATACTTACCCATATGCATTGTTAACTAAATGAGGAATGTTATATTGTGTACATAACGCAGCAATGAGATCAACTGAATCGCAAGAACGTGGTGCAAAACAGCTGGTAGTTGAAAGAACACAAGCGATACTTTCACCAAGTGCAGCCATCTGTGATTCTAATCTTTGCATATCTGTTTTTAATTCATCTCCAACAATTTGCATCTCAATTACAATTGGTTCTAATCCAGCTGTTATTATTGATTTGAAACTTGATTTTTGATCGATTCGAGGCCAGAGAACGTATTTGGCTCGTGGTCTGTCGAGTTTTAAAGTTAACATGCATAGTACCAAGCTCATGCCCGTTGCCATTGGTGATAAAAAACATCCAGCAATACTTTTAACACCTACAACAAATAATTTATTTAAAAAATATATATATATGTATTAGGGTCACCCAAAAAAACCGACAATTTTTTCTTTGGAGTCTCTTATGAAAATTTGTTGGTATAAGATGTTTTAAGAAGCCTCTCTAAAAATCAGATTGATAAAAAATTTTCAAGAGGTTGCTCACGAATTTTGAAAATATCAAAACTGATTGCAATTCGGATTTTTTATTTCTACGTTTTTTCTTTCTCGTTGCAGCTATAGTTTACATTTGTAAAATCACGACTATTCTGAAAATTTCAGCCCAAAATTTAAATATTTAAACGGCGCTCAAGAATTTTGAATATTAACTGATAATATGTGACTAATACTTTGAATTAGTTTTTGTATTTTTTTATAACTCAATTATTGTCATTTCACTAAAATATAACTTTTGCATAACCGAAAATATGCAGGACAGTCTTAAACAATAAAATTTGATAAGTTTTGAATAAGCGAAAAAACCAAAAAGTTGAATAAAAAAATAAAACAGTATGTAAATAACTTATTATTTGAATTTCTCGGGTTATATTTCCATTCATTGTGATTCAAATTGATGATGAAAAAATCGAGAAGCTTTATTATCAATATTCAAGGGTCGCTCGAAAACGTTCAAGAGACAGCACTCGGAAACATTCAAAATTCTTGAGCGACGTTTAAATATTTGAATTTTGGGCTTAAATTTTCAGCGTAGTCATAATTTTACAAATATAAACTATAGCTGCCACGAGAAAGAAGAAATTTAGAACAAAAAATTCGAGTTTCAATCATTTTTGATATTTTCAAAATTCGTGAGCGACCTCTTGAAAATTTTTTATCAAGCTGATTTTCGGAGAGACTTCTGAAAACATCTTAAACCAACAAATTTTCATAAGAGACTCGAAAATAAAAAATAGTCGGTTTTTTTGGGTCACCCTAATATGTATGAATGTATGTATAAATTATATGACATAAATAAATAATAGATTTAATCTTACCCATATATCGCATAACTTCTAATACTAATGCATTTGACAATTTATACATTAGACTACTTCCTGCAGCTTTTGGTTGTACTTCTTCCAGATCACCAGATCTACCGATTCCATGACCCATACGAAAATGACGTCTTGCTACGATACTTGATACAATACGTGATTCTCGTTCACCAACACTGCAGTTTAATGGGAAATTATTACTGTCCATTTGTGATAGATCCGAAAGAAATGCTTCTATTGTCGGATCATCCCATCCTTCTTCTGGCCATTTTCGCTGTTTAATATTTTAAAATTATCAATACCCTCACTTTAAAAAAAGTAATAAAGCATTCATTTAAAAAATTTTATACTAACGTGTTCGATAAAACTTCTTATGAGATTTTCCCGCGTTTTCTTGGCATTTAAGCCTTGTTGTACGTATGTTGATGGTATTAATTTCTCAGCCAAACTAAATGCTTGATTGTTCATTCTTTTAAATACTTATATATATATTTTTTTGTATTACTTAAATTATTTTTTAATCAGTTCTTGTTTCAATATACCATATTTTCAATGAAGATTGAAAATATTATAATAATTTAATGATGAACATGGTCCTTTATTTTTTTTTTTAATTTTCAAGCTAATAACAGGTTTTTATTAAAATATTAATATAAGAAATTATTAATTCTAAATAATATTAATTATTATTATAATGTGCAGTTGGTGTAAATTATAATAAATAAATTAAATAAAACTCATTTGCATGTGAATAATAAATATTTATTAAAAACATAAGAAAATAAAGTACATGAAATTGCAAAAATAAAGTGTAATAAAGTATGACAAAATAAATAAATGTATCACAAAATGTGCATAATAAAATCTTAAAATTAAATAAATTATGACGTAAATAAATATAAATTGTGTTAAAAGTTGTGTTTCGTTATAAAATTTTTTATTTTTATAACTTATTTTTAAAGATTATAATATTTAAAAAATGCTTATTTTAAATGAGTGTGAATGTAACAGCCCTAATTAAACAACTGAATTAGATCGAATTAAACAGAATTGAATTTTTAATTCTATATCATTCAAATCAATTCTATTAATTCGGTACCTAACTTAAAAAATAATTCTGTCTGATTCGGCAGGAAAAACAGAATTTATCCAAATGTAAACGAGCTTAAATAATTCTATTCGGTTTGATTCAAAAATAATTCTAAAATTTCTGGTTCTGACTCCAAATTAAACCGAATTGAAACCAATTCAAAAATTTTAAATCGGTTTTATTCTGTTTAATTTAAAAATAATTCTTGAATTCTTCGAAATTCTGTCTTACCGAATTTAACAGAATTGAGCAGAATTAGAATTTTTAATTCGATCGAATTCAGTTGCTTAATCAGGGAGACGTTAGACAATTTACAAATTTGAAATAAATAAATGAATTTGAAAAAAAATGCATGTACCGATTTTGCATTTTTTATTTTTTACTCTACGTACATTTTATTTATTTATTCTAGAATTTAAAAAATTGAGTTGTCAGCTACATTCACATTCATTATTTTAAATAAAATTATATGTCGGTAGAAAAAATAAATTGGCAGAATCTCAACAATGAAAATGGGTTGGGCCTTATCATATATATTTATATTGAATCATGAATTAAATATTTTTTTTCTTTTGTCAAAACATTTAAAAATATCAGATAATTTTGTCGCACAACAAATACCCAATTGTCATGTTATTGAAAACGATTTCTAACATACCGGAAGTAAGATAATTATAAACGCGGGAATTATTTTTTATTTATCATTTTAATTCAATTTATAAATATATATATCTATATATATATATTTAATTTTTTTTTCTCACTCTTTTGATTCAATTCGATACTGTACCTTGTCGCACTGTCTTTAGGTTATGTGATACTCGAGGTCACCTAATGAGATTAATTTTACGCAATACACACGAACCGCGAATGAACGTAATTGCTTCGACACTGTTGAGGGGCGTAAAAAAAACAAATAGTTGGTTAAATAAAAAACAAAAAAATAATCTTAGCTTCCTCAACAGATAAAAGTTTACTTTACGTTATTATTCATTTCTTTTATCTAGTCTTACTAACGTGTTGTATTATTGTGTTGGTCTCTCTTGCGCTCTCGTCTCTTTTACATCCATATACATAAAATAAAAATTCGATCTATTATACCACTTGGCTGTTTTTATTATCATAAACTCACTACACTAGCTCTCTACTCTTATCGCTTTTGTTTCTTTTGATTTTTTTTTGTTTTTTTAAACTCGGTATATAATTAAATATCAACAATAAATACGTGGTTATTATACAAAATGAAAGGATCGACGTTTGTTATTCGTGGTATAACTAAATTTCGCGTATTACCTTGGTGCTCATACGTTCCAGAGGCCAAGAACAACCATCAACGCCGGACAACACAATATACGGCGCCACGGACTTACTCCTCGGTCGCTATCATCGATGAAAAATCTCAACACACGCCAACAGCCAATTCTAATCGTCCGCTTATTCGTCCCTCATTAATCCGACAGGTGCAGGTTCCTTTTTCTATATGTTTACATACACATTTTATTTTTTTATTTTTTAATGCATGGTATGAAGAGTGTAATAAATAGTACTGTAGTTGGTTAAATATTTTATTAAAATTTAAATATTAAATTTAAAATTTTTTTTACCGCATTTAAAATTATAATTTCCGCTAATCAGTCAATTACCATACATTAGCCGGCATTTATATTATATTAGTCACGAAGTATTTATAGTTATACTGATAGCTACCATTTATTTTAATTTGTGACATCAACAAACTTCAGATTAATCATATCGACGTTTTTTTCTTTTTGTTTTAAATTGTAGCCTCTGTAAATTTTTTACACTTTTGCCTTTTGGTTGATCTGCCTACTTTTTGACGTTTATTATTTTTGACATTTGAATTCTTTTGTAATTTATTGTTTTAGTAACACAATTATTAAATATTTTCTTTTGATGTTACTTAAAAATATTAATTTTAAAAAATAGAAGAAATACAACTGTATTTATTCACGTATTTTATATTTATTTTTTAAATTATAAATACCACAGATGAAAAATCGCGCGTATTTTCAAAAATGTGATTCTTGAACTAAAAGTATCTGACCTCTAGTGTTTGCAGAAGAAATGTGATTTTATTGTGATAAAATTCTTCACTATCATCAAATGCATCTATATTACTATTATTGATGAATTAAATAAAAAATAACAAACAAGTGAATCAAATGAAAATGTGTTTTGAGTATAAAAATTTTTTTAGTGTTTTTTCAACGTGGACAGTAATAAAAATGTTTATGGCGTTCATTAATTCGAAAGTGATTTTTGAATCTATTTAAAAGTGTTTTTATAGCTAAATATTTACTAATATTTTTATAATTTTAAATGTATATATACATAATTATATAAAATTAATTGTCCGAAATATTTTATTGCAGTAACGTTTCTTAAACGTGTTTACCCATTAGAAGTATTATAACAATTATTGATGCAAAACTTAAATGAGAATTAATAAAATGAATCAGTAAAAATAATTTATTGTAAAAAGTTATTTTTTCTATTTTAAACAACTGGAATATTTATTTAAAAGAATGGAGATTTTGTAAATAATTATTTTATTTTTATTTATACAGTAGGTGAAAAAATAAATAAATTACATATGTGAAATAAGTCACTGTTCTAATTAGTTATTATCTTATTATCAATACTTAATGTGACTCAATAAAAGTAAAATTACAAAACTATTATTAAAAAAGAGCGTCAAGTAAAGAATGATACCGAAAATAATGAGTGGGAATGGAGCAGACATCAAATAAATTTTAAATTATAAATAAATGGAGTAAATAATTTAAAAAGTAATCTTTTTAAAAAAGACACTTGTTAATTGTTTAAATTTTTAAATACGCATTTTTTTTTTAATTTAATTTTATTAATTTTTCAATAATTTTAAATTTGTCTGATGTCTGCTACATTCACACTCATTTAAAAATATTAGACATTTGATAATTTTACTGTTTTTTTAAATAAGTTACATATTATTAAAAGTAATATTTAAAAATATGCTCACAAAAATTTTGAAAAATTCTTCGTATGCATTTTTATATTAATTTCAAATTTGTTTATTAAAAGAAAAGAAATTTTTAATTGTCCGCTGGTTTCATTGTCATAAAAAAAATTAATTTTGAGCAAAAAAATTACTTGGAGTAATAATGAAAAGCTATAGAATTTTTAAGTAAATAGATTTTTAATTTTTTTTTTTTTTTTTGAATGTATATAAATCTACATTATAAATTAAAGCTTTTCAACTGATACTAATCTGTCTGGTTAATAAGGCAACAATTACCAATTGTGTTTGTAAGTTGATGACTAGATTAACCTCATTAATTATAATTGAAATTTCAAGTTTTATTTTCTATTCAATCATCCTCACTATAATCTAATTTTAATTAAAATATCTGGAATCATTTTAATTTCATTATGATGCTTAATAAATTATATATTTTTAATATTAATTTTTAAAAATTTTATTATTTCAAGATAGTTTAAAATAAATATTTTTCAAAAGAAAAAATGTATGCTATTAAACATTATTGCAAAAAAAATGACAGCAGTTTAAATGTCAATAAACAAATAAAAAAATATATATTCACTGCATACTCTAAATTATGTCCACATTTAAATTCGTTGAATGTTGCTCAATCAACATGTTAAGATTTTTTTTATTAACGTATCTACCTTTGGGATTCTTTCATCATTTTATCAATCATCCTTAGCACCAAATAGTATTTTTGTTTATCATTTTTCACCAACAAAGTAAGTTGACACAATTTAAATGATAACTATTACATAAAAGTAAGTAAGTTTATTATTTATTTTGAAAAATTATTTTAAATTTTCATCTAATAGAAATGATTAGCAATAATTAAAAAAAAAAACCATTTTAATAATATTATAAATAATTTCGAAGTATGAAGTAATTTTTCAGAATATATATATTTCGAACGAAAGAAACAACAATTATGTAAGTACAATTTATATACATATATAGGTGATTAACATTTAGTTAAATATATATATATATATATATATATATATATATATATATATATATATATTTATATATTTTAAATTAAATTTAGATTCAAAATGTTTCCTGTTGAGATTTGGGAAATAATTTTAAAAAAGGTTAGCGATCCATCAGCTCTCGTTGTTCTTCAAGAAGTTTGTTCAACTTGGTATTATATTATTGAAAAAATAATTAAAAATTTTAATTGGAAACGAACATGCATACATGAAATTGGGCGTAGTCATGTCCATGACATTATGATAAAAGCATTTCCATCACATTGTTTAGATGATTATCCAGTTATAATTGATGAAGATATCTGGAGAGGAACTTACTATTCTTTTTCCAAGTGGATTATGATTTTAAATGCTGAACCTGTATTAATGAAAATCGACTTTTCAGAGAATTCATCTGTTGTAACTTGTACTGCAACTTCAAGTAAGAAGAACAAATATAGATTTCTTTATTTGCGGCTACTAATTTCATCAGTTGATTTTTTTTTTTTTACAGATGATAATGTAGCAATTGGAACCAATTCAGGATCTATATATTTTTACAATATTTTCAATGTAAATGAACCATTTTTCGTAGCGATCCATGGTGAACCTTTAGATCAAGTTGAATTTTGGTATAATGGTATTAAAATAATCATGAAAATGAATTAATACTTCTGATAACAAATTATTTTTTTCCATAAAAAAATATTTAATTCTTCTAATTTTTTTCTAGATCAACAAGAAATACTTGCTGTTTCAAAGTCTAAGAATAATTCACTTAAATTTTGGAATGTTAGCTCAAAGGAAGAATTAAAATCTTCTATTTCATCAGCACAATCAATTTGGTAATTATTTTTAATTATGGCAGTCGACTTATAGCATGTGTTTCCATGTTTATGACCAGTTTCCACACGATTGATACGAACTACCTGGTCAAACTCTCGTATACGAGAATAGTACCTTAGATTTCTAGATTGACCCTTGTCAGACCCCGTACACCCCCTAGAGCAACATAGATAACACAAATACTATATGTACTGAAGTTTCAATGTAAACATCCACGGCAAATACTTAGCATTACGCTGACGGGAAACAGATGAGTGTAGTCCATTCCTACAGAGAATTTCTCTCCATTATAAAATCTCACAAAGTTTTTCCCTACACAAATCGACTCTACAGATAAATTTTTACATCGCAACAACTCAACAGATGATTATTTTCACATCGTTCCATCTCTACATGAGAACATCTATCATATTAAAAATCTATACAGCGATCATTTTTACATAGCGCTAAGTTCAAACAGTAGAATTTTCGTTTTGGCATCATATTTATAAAGTAGGTTAATTATATAAAAAAGAAAATGAATGAAAATTAAATTAAATTATTTAAATATTACAAAAGTGATGATTTACCCCATCACAAATTTAGAAAACCTAGCGGTTGCTGCTTTTAAACAAGTGGGCTTGTATTAATTTTCTGTATCAATTATTATTTAATTAATATTCTTTATTGTCTTTATTTTTTTATTTTTAATAAAATATTGATTGTCGAATAAAACAACCGTAGTGCTATTAAAAAATGATTTAAAATGAGTGAAGGTAGAGCACCTGTTGTTGTACATAAGCCAAAGTGGAAATCAAGTTCAAGTACAGAAAAAAGTTATCGAAATTGATACGAAAAGTTAACTCAAGACCACCAGTTTAAAAGCAGCAACCGCTAGATTTTCTAAATTTGTAGTGGGATGAATCATCACTTTTGTAATATATAAATAATTTAATTTCACTTTCATTCATTCGTTATTTTATATAATTAACCTACTTTATTAATAAAATGTCAAAACAAAAATTTTACTGTTTAAACTTAGCGCTGTGTAAAAATGATTGGTATAGAGATTTTCAATATGAGAGATTTTCTCATGTAGAGATGGAACGATGTGAAAATAATCTTCTGTGTAGTTGTTGCGATGTAAAAATTTATCTGTAGAGTCAATTCGTGTAGGGGAAAACTTTGTGAGATTTTATAATGTAGAGAAATTCTTTTTAAGGATGCACCACACCCGACACAGATTAATTACATATACTGGATGCATTATAAGAAGCTATTTATATGTAATTTAAAATTAATAAATTTCATAATTAAACTATATTTTTTAGTGCTGGTTCGATGTATAATTGTTATTCACAAAATGATGAAATCATTTTAGAACATAAGTGGTCATTAGACGGTATAATCTGTAATACACATTTACGATTTGATCTAGGAGATGCTACAGCAATTGGAATTTATTTGCGGAATGCACGAGTAAATTTTTAAAATTTCATAATATTACAATATATATAACATTTATAATTTTTAATCATTTTTTATAGCCGTTATTATTATCTTACAAAAACAATAGTGAGTTAAAATTATTTCTTCGACAAGATATGGCTTATGGATTATCAAGTAAATCCGAAAGAGTATTAAGGACATATTTAATTCCTGATGATTTTTGTTTATCATGTAAATTTTATGTAACATATTATAATGCGATACTTTTTGTCATTGGTAAGTATTTTCTTATTATTATTATTATTATTTATTTTTTTAAATTGCCATTTGTTTTTATTAATATTTCAGAAAAATATTTATTCATTAGTTTTTCTTATGATTACAAAATCTACGATATATTTTCATATCTTGATGGTTGCGTAACATCAATAATTACTCATGGACATCTTTTATTTCTTGGTTTAGATTCAGGTTTTCATTATATAATCGTTTAAATAAATAATCTAATTCGATCGCTTTTATAAAATTAATAAGTATTTAATTTTAATTATTCTTAGGCGTAATTCATGTAATTCATGCTCCGACTGCTGATTTTCTCCTGCATCTTAATTTCAATACTATTAAGACAAAAAGTATAAGAATATCTAATGATGAGCCCATTATTTCAATGAATATTGCCGAAGCTGAAAAAGATCCATATATTTTTGTAGCGACTAAAACAAAAAATTATCTTGTTAATTTTATTTAATTTATAATTTTCATAAGTAAATAGTTAGGAAATATCAAATTTTATTACTATTAATAATATGTTCAATGTATATAAGTAAAAAATGATAAATAAATATTTTCAAAATAAAAAATTACTGAATAATAATTTTTAAGCGTTTACATTTTTAATTTAATTCAAACAAAATTTTCTTTCCATGAGAAAATATTTCAAATGAACTATTTTAACTTTTTCCGTAGATGGCGTTGTGGTCTAAAAATTTCTCTGCTAAGTGCGGAGTCACTTTATTACATTTCTAATTGTTCCGATGACAATTGACAATTCTCAATTTAGTTTTTATTTTTTTTATACACTCACCTTCTTTTTATCAGCGTTTTTCTACTCTAAAAGTTTGCGATAAGAAGTCAAATAAGCGGTTTAAATATTGGTATTAAAAAAATTTATATTTACTGATTTCAATTAAATAGGTATGAATAAGTGATTTTTACTACTTTTTTTTTTTAATGTCTAATAACTAAAGATATTGATAATAAATGATAGTAACGTTGTATTTTTAATCCTAATGTGGTTAAGTGAAATTTTTTGTATATATTTTCTTACAAAATTACAATACTGGCATGTTAAATATGTTTAACTACTATAATAAGGAGTAAATAATTGAGAATTCGTCAGTGACGTTTTTTTTTTTTTTTCATTCATTTTTTTAGTTAATAATGGACCTGGAGAATTGTAACTCACATGCAGATGACGGCTCTTCACATCATGAAGATCCTAGTGGATACAAAAAGTGGTATCGACAAGCTAGCCAAAGGTTTGTAAAAATCTAAATTTATTAATGATTTTTATAAAAATTTCATTTTATTTAACAATAAATTTATTTACGTTATTTCATGAAAATAGTAGACACCCAACTTTTTTTTATTTTTATAAAAAAATGTTACATTTTATGAGAAAAAAATTATTTGGTAATATGATGATGCTTCAAGTAGTAGACGTCAGACAATTTTCTTATTTTTATAAACAAATTATTTATGAGTAGAATAAAATTGATAAAACACGATCTTGAAGTCAAGAGACAATTAACAATTTTCGGTTTTTTTATTCCAACAAATTAATTACAAAAAAAAAAAAACAACTAAAAATATGCACATGAAGAAAACTAAAAAATTTGTAAACGGTTTTTAAAACTATTTTTTTTATAATTTATCGTTTTGAAAAAAAATTCAAAAATTATTAGATGTCGGCCAACTTAAGTATCATTATAAAACAATTTTTTAAAATTATTAACATGCAGTTGAAAAAATTTTTTCCATATGTAAGTATTTTATTAGTTGATTTAAAAAAACATTTTTTCAATGTCTGCTAATTTACATTATTATACAAATTATTATGCTCAACAATTCTCGGAAAACTTCCATATGGATTAAAAATGTTTTCTATTAATAATTACTGTTTATTAAAAAATAAGAAAAATTATCGGATGTTTCCTGCAAGATAAAATTTGATGAAAGTAATGTCCAAGACGAGTGTGAATTTAGTAGACATCAGACAAATTTAAAATTATAAATAACTAGAGTAAATAATTAATAAAAAATAATATTTATAAAAAATGCACTTATGATTTTCAAAATTTGTTAAATGCGCATTTTTTAAAATTTTATTTTATTAATTATTTACTCTATTTATTAACAATTTAAAATTCATCTGATGTCTGCTACATTCATAATCATATGTCAAAGTGTTTTCAATATAAAAATCTATATTTATATTCATTGAAATAAATTTTTATAGATTTTGTTTATAAAATAACTATTTCGAAAGTCGTAAATTTTTATTAAAACGATACGTTAAAAATAGTCACAATGCGAATGTATTGTTTTTACTAATAATAAAAAAAAAAAGTTATGAATAGAAACGATTATAAAGACATGCTAATAGATAACAAATGACCTTAACTGAAGTATAAGACTGTCGTGATATTTTCTTGGTTGTTTTTGTCTTATCTTCTTTTCAAAAATAAACTGATGAATCTAAGAATATTTATTCAAATCTACATTATTCTGATTAATTTATTTCTGTTTGTTATCGTATTTATTTTTTTATAATTATATATATTTTTTTTATTTTTATAATTATGTTGTGAAACTCATCCGCATGAGTTATCTGCAGTATCAAGTTACTGAATAATAACAATTACTACATCAACATTTTGATAATATATTAATCATCATTACATTACTCAATTACTCATAAAATATTTTTTCTCATGTTTATTATTTTAATTAAATTGTTTTAGTAATTAATATAGAATAAATAAGTATCGATATAAAAGTTATATTGTAATATTTTTTTTTCTATTTATTTATTCATTAGTTTATTAATTTAAATTTATGAGTATGAATGTAGCAGACATCAGACAAAATTAAAATTATAATGAATTAAAAAAATAATATTTAAAAAAAATGCACTTATTAATTTCAAAATTTTTTAAATGCACATTTTTTTCAGTAATTATTTACTCTATTTATTAATAATTTTAAATTAGACTGATGTCTGCTACATTCACACTCATTTAAATTGAATGATTCAAATAATAGTTTAAATATTTTGTTGAAACGCATTTTAAATTTACGTACAAAAATTTATATTTCGAAGTCAGTAGCAGTTTAAAAACACGTTTGGAAAATATACTTTGTTCTACTTCATACACTTGCATCAGAGTACATTAAAATATTTTTTAATGATAAAATTAATACGGATGATGACCTTTCAGTGGTTATGTCTTATCTTTTTGCTTCAGTTTGTTGCTGTATTAATACGCAACTCTATACTGCAAGTACAAGTTTTGAAATTTATTTATCTTTAGTGTCACCAAAAAAAATATCATCATTCCAGTGGCGACGTGCCAATGAGATGGTTGATATAATATTTCTACAGGCAACACTACAGTTTGATAAATATTATTTCATATAAAAATATTTATTTATTTTATAATTAATTTATTTAACGGTGAAAGTATTTATTGTTGGTTTATTGAATTATAAATCGGTGGAGATAAATAATATATTTTACGCTGATAAAAAAATTGGTCAATGAATATTAACTGCACTTGATGAATAACAATTGTGTTAAAAGCCTCAATAGCTTTATTATATTCTAATCAATTAGATAATTGATTCATTATTTCCGTATCATCTGAAATTATTAAAGGATAGAATTTATTCATATCTAAATTAGACTATAAAGTAACAGAAAATATGAGTGGCGGTACAAAAGTAAAGTTCGGTCTCAGTGTTTTTGACAATCTACTTGCCAGTGATGAAAGATTCAATAACAATGAAAGAGGTGAACAAGACTTTGTCAGTTGGGTAGATGGGGCCCGTATTCCTTATAAACGAGAACTTGGTCACAGGTAATAAAGAAACGGAAACAGTCAAAGTTAGTTTTATTCATTTATTTTAAATTTGTTCTTAGATTATATGAAAGTTATAATTATTTTAAAATTTATTACTGGCTTAATTTCTTTTTAGTACATCGATTGTTTTTATAATATATTATGCCAAGTGTTTTTTTCACCTGACATTATCATAACAAAGATGTTAAATTTGAATGGTGCATTACTTTTTTTTTAAATGCATTTTTTAATCATTGTGAATTGCAAAAATTAAAAATTTATAATAATTTTACAAATTAAATAATTAAAAAAAGTTTTTTTTATTTAAAATCTTGAAAAATTAATTACTTTACTGCTTATAAATTAATTTAATTCTACAAATGCTTGTAAATTCTTCTGCGATTTAAAATTTTAAAAGAAAATCAATTTTTTTAAATGCTAAAGACGTCAGCTGGATACCTAGATTTTTAAAAACTGTTCTCAAGGTTAAGAATATGGAAGTAGGAACTTATAGTTCTCCAGATTTTTATTATATTGGCTAAAAGCCAACACAAAAACTGCCAACGATTGCACACGACTTTTTAATATATTTTTTTGTTAGTAATTTATCAAATTTAAATGAATTTTACATAAAATTATAATGCAATAAATAATATTTTATTACTAAAGTATTATTTATTAAACATTCAATAATTAAAATTACTTACCCATTAAATCTTTATGTGTATTTATTATGAAATTGCTTATTTATTCATGAATTTATTACAATAACATTTGAATTTAAATTATGTATTTAATGGAATTCATAATAAGAAGGGTTTTATAATTATTGTTAGTATTTACTATACTATAAATTTAATACTCTGTTGACGCAGCTTATTTTTTAAAACATTCGAAATATTTTCTCTTTTTTTTATAAACTTAATAAAGTTTAAAAATAAAATATAATTAAACACTTTAAGTGAGATACTTATCACGTGAGCGCAATGTAAATTCTCCTGACCTTACACGATTTAATTGGTTTTCACAAGAATTTCGTGTGTCTATCATTAAACTTCATATATTTCTAAACCAGAAATATCTTACAAGGTTGCTAGAAAAGGCTTAGAAATATTGCCAATTCAAGAATTAATACTTGATTTATTTTGTGTACAATTCTATACTAAATTTTTTACACGTAAGAGAATAATTTCAATGAAACAACTGTTTTATTCATTTCAATAAATAGTAACATTTATCCATTGTGATAAATTATCTTTATTCAATGAGTCACATTCAAATTTTGTTGAGATTATAACAAATAAGTAAAAAAATATTATCCATTTATTCATCAAAAGAATTTTTCAACATTAAGACAGCAGTTCAAACTTGTTCTCCCTCTCATAGAATTGATGATGATTTCCTGCGATTCGTTTGCACGTATAACTCATCACTCCCCACGTAACGTTATATTAATCTAGGATAGCTTTCATTATATTTATTGAGACCAGTCGTACACACGAAGCAATTCAGTCGTGTAAGCTAAAGACTTCTACCGTTTATAGTAAACTTTATTTTACATAATAATAATAATAATAACGACAACAATAAGAATAATAATTTTATGTTTGTTAATTTCAATTATTTTATTTACAACTTTATAGCTTTGTATTGTTTTTAATAATTATTTCATCATATGTAATAAGACGTAATAAAAAAAATACATGTTGAAAGTATCCGCGATAATATTTATGAAACATTTTAGTGACAATAACAAGTTCGTAGTTTATGACACTTGTGAAATCGATAAAGTATTGAGTTAATTAATTATAATAGGTGTTTTTTTCCGTCATAATAAAAGATTATTTTTTATTTATTTATGTTTTTATCTTTAAATAAATAAATTAATTATGAAAGTTCAGGATATGATCTTTAAACGTTCAGCTCCTAATGAGTAAGTGATTCGACACTGTAATTTAATTTTTAAATAACGCACATTTTTTTTTTATTTTAAGTAAATTTTATAACATAAACTTTATTTTAATGATCTATAATATATCATTTATCTTTATTTATATGTGGAAAATTTACGTATTGTATTTTATTTTATGATTGATTACTATCTACAATTAATCATATATGTGTGTATTAGGGTGGTCATTAAAAATTAAATTTTCTCAGGCGCCCCATAAAAAGCATCTTTTAAGTAAAAAGAACACGTGCCTCAGGATGATCAAAGTTTACTTCGATACAATCGCGGTTTTTTTAAATATCTCATGAAATATGCAGATTAAAGGAAAAAATCATAAAAACAATTTTGTAGGAAATTAAATTCTTGACAAAAAATGTCATATTCATTTTTTTTATAAAATGTGAATTTATGAAAATATTTTAAAAAAACTTTTTTAGATCTTATGAATTGAGCGTTATAAGGATTACAAATGTTGAAAATAACATTTTTCTAAGTATATAGAAACTATAACAAGCATTAATGATTGATATGTTACGAGTTACGATGTTGTTTATATTTAAGAAAAAAAGTTATTTTTAACATTCGTAATCCTTAAAATCTCAACTGATAAGATTTAAAAAAGTTTTTAAAAATATCTCCGTAAATACACATTTTATAAAAAAAATCAATATGACCTTTTTTGCCCAGAATTTAATTTCCTACAAAATTTTTCTTATGATTTTTTCCTTTAAACCAAATTCTCCACGTATTTTTTCACTAAAAAGAAGCTTTTTATGGGGCACCTGAGAAAATTTAATTTTTAACGACCACCCTAGTGTATGTATATTAGACTGGGCCAAAAAAATAGACTATTTTTTTTTTCTTTCGATACTGTGAAATAGTATATTGTGTGACAAGGGATGAAACAAGACGATTTCAGACTAGGGTGAGGTTGGCTGCCCGAGCCGCAGGCGAGGGCTGACATCACCCGCAGTCTGAAATCGTGTTTTATCCTGAGTCACACACTATATTTTTCATGATTACCTGTATCGGAACTTCAAGATTCAGTGTCAGCAGCCAGTAAGAAACAAGTTAATTTCAAGCCGATGATGCGGAGAACTGTTAGAGAACGAGCAATATGTGATTTACAGTCACTTATTAAATAGTAAATAGTACAAAAATATTATTTTCACTCATTTTTTAGTAATTTTATTTGGTTAATTAAAACTGTCACTTAAAAAATGAAATGAGTAAGCTGAAGTGACAAGTAAACAAATGAGAGTAATAGGGCTGCAAATGAACATTAAATATATCTAGCACAGGGCAGAAACAATTGTGTTTCTTCCCAAGGGAAGAAACACGCATGTTTCTGCCCGCTGTGAAGGGATTTGTGAATTACGAATTCGCTAGCAGTTGTTTGCAGCATCGGCTTGAAATTAGCTTGTTTCGACGGGCTGTAAAGACACTGAAACTTCAAGTTTCGATGCCGGTATCATGAAAATATTATTCCTGACGACCAAAAAAAATTATTGTGCAAGTTTGAGCCCTTAATATTGATATTAAGAGGTGTATCGTTACAAATATTCGTTTTTTGACAGAAATTTCATTTTTTATCCAAAACTCGTAAATCATCTATCTGAAAAATTTGAGGAATGCATATGCTTGAAGAAAATTGAATCCCCTACAAAAAATCTCTCTTAGTAAATTGACGAAAAACGAGCCGTTTCCTTGTAACCGTGCCTTAAATATTGATTTGTTTTTTGAATTCTGTGTTTTTATTTTGAATTTTTGTAACTACTAGAAATATCAAAATTTTTTCTAGTCAAGATACATATTTTTGAAGAAAATTTAATGCTCTACAAAAAAGGTCTCTTAACATTTTTTGCTAAATTCAATCCTTCGAAAGTAATTCAAGGTTAAAGTTGAGTCTAAACGACTTAAATGACCTAAATAACTTTTGAAGGAGTGAATTTAGCAAAAAATGTTAAGAGACCTTTTTTGTAGAGTATTAAATTTCCTTTACAAATATGTATCTTGACTCGAAAAAATTTCAATATTTCTAGTAGTTACAAAAATCCAAAATAGATAAAAAGAATGTAAAAAACAAACCAATGTTTAAGGCACGGTTATAAGGACACGGTTCGCTTTACGTCAATTTACTAGGAGAGATTTTTTGTAGAGAATTTAATTTCCTTTAAGAATATGCATTGCTCAAATTTTTTAGATAAATGATTTACGAGTTTTGGGTACAATATGAAATTTTTGTCAAAAAACGAAAAGTTGTCACGATACACCTTTCAATATCAATATTAAGGGCTCAAACTTGCACAATAATTTTTTTTGGTCATCAGGAATAATATTTTTATAGTATCGAAAGAAAAAAAAAATAGTCGATTTTTTTGGCCCAGTCTAATATATATATAAAATCATAAACCAAAAGAAATGAAAAATAGATTTGAAAGCCTATTATTTAGCATACAAAATAAATTTTTTCTTGTTAATTCTAATGATCATAATTTTATTTTTTTTTTATCACAGAATTTTCGTCAATCGAAGTCTCCACTTGGAGAATATTAAATTCTATGGATTTGATATGGATTATACTTTAGCAGAATATAAATCACCACAATATGAACAATTGGGTTTTGATTTACTCAAAGAACGTTTAATTTCATTGGGTTATCCACAAGAGATACGTGCATTTGAATATGATCCGAGTTTTCCAGTTCGAGGATTATGGTTTGATACACTCTACGGCAACCTTTTGAAAGTTGATGCTTATGGAAATATTCTTGTTTGTGTTCATGGTTTCGAGTTTCTCAAACAGTTAGTAATCTATTGCATATTTTAATATATTTATTTTTTTTGTTAAAATAGGTTAAAAAAATAAATAAATAAATAATTCAAAATATTTTATAAATATTTAGCTCTCAAGTATACGAATTATATCCAAATAAATTTCTTCAACTCGACGAATCACGTGTCTACGTTTTAAATACGTTATTTAATTTACCAGAAACTTATTTACTGGCATGTTTGATAGACTTTTTTACAAATTCACCTCAATTTTCACGTGAAAAAACAGGTGTAAAAGAAGGTGAACTTACAATGAGTTTTAAGAGTATTTTTCAAGATGTAAGAAATGCTGTTGATTGGATTCACATTCAAGGTGATCTTAAGTCAAAAACAATTGAAAATCTTGATGAATACGTTAAGAAAGACGAAAGATTGCCAATGTTTTTAACTAGGATACGTGAAAGTGGGGCTAAAGTTTTTCTTCTGACTAATAGTGACTATAATTTTACAAATAAAATTATGACTTATCTATTTGACTTCCCGCATGGTGCTAGGGTATGAAACAATTTATTATAAAAAAATGTAATTCGCAGTAAAAAGTAATTAAAACTTTTAAAAATATTTTATAGCCTCATGAACCGCATAGAGATTGGAAAACTTATTTTGATACCATTGTAGTTGACGCAAACAAACCATTATTTTTCGGTGAAGGCACTATTTTACGTCAAGTTAATACAAAAACAGGCGCGTTAAAGTTGGGAACACATAAAGGACCACTTCATACAGGTAATCAGCATTTTTAACGTAACATCATCAATTATACAAGCACTAGAAATCTATTTTGAATTCCACAAGGTCTTATAATCTAATCCATAATTCATAAATTTTTTGTCTCATACATATTAGGTGAAGTTTATTCTGGTGGATCATGTGATGTTTTTACTGAGATGATTGGAGCTAAAGGAAAAGATGTTCTTTACATCGGAGATCATATTTTTGGTGATATTTTAAAAAGTAAAAAAATACGTGGCTGGAGAACTTTTCTTATTGTTCCTGAATTAGTTCAAGAGCTACACGTTTGGACAGATAAATGTCAATTATTCGCTGAATTACAAAATCTTGATGTTATGCTTGGAGAAATGTACAAGTATGTATTATTTATAATTTTTTTATTTTTTCTTCATTCTTGTTTTTTTTCTTTCATCCTTAAATAATAAATTTTAATTATTTTATGTTTAAATTTTATATCATCGTAGAAATTTAGACAGTAGTACTAACGAAAAGCCTGATATATCGAAACTACGGGCTTCTATTAGAGACGTAACGCATAAAATGGATTTGGCTTATGGAATGATGGGCTCATTATTCAGAAGTGGAAGTAGACAAACATTTTTCAGCAGTCAAGTTGTAAGATATGCCGACCTTTATGCAGCAACTTTTCTTAATCTTATTTATTATCCATTTTCATACATGTTTCGTGCGCCAGCAATGCTGGTAAGTTTATTTTATTTTATTTCTTATAATTTCACTCTTTCCACATTAAAATTTTCGTATAAAAAAAATTCGTTCCAAAAGATTCCAAAAAAGTTTCGCAAGTAAAAGTTGAACGTTAGTAATTTTAATGAAAAAAAAAGTTTATATGAGCAAATTTAGAGTCGAAGAAGGACGTTTTATAAACTTAGTTCGAATTTTTATGGACATTCCAAAAAAGTTCCATAATCACCACTTTTGACCTTTTTCTGGAGCTAAAAAAGACGCTCCAAAAACATTCCAAAATCATTACTTTTGCATCTTTTGCAGAATAAAGACATTCTAGAAATATGCCAAAATAGTTCAAAAATCATTACTTTTAAATTTTTTATAGAACTAAAAAAAACGTCCATAAAAAATTTCAAAAAAGTTTCAAGAACGTCCTTTTATGACTTCAAATTTGCTCATAAAAACTTTTTTTTTTTCTTAACATTAAAATTACTAACGTTCCAAAAAAGTTCCATTCGAAATTCTAATCTGTCTCATGTTTAGAAGTACCACGCGGAAATTTTTTAAAATCTATTTGGAACGAATTTTTTTTACACGGGTTATTAATTGATATTTTTTATTTGCGGCATTATTAGATGCCACATGAAAGCACTGTAGCTCATGAGCAACGTTTTGTAATGGAAACTCCAATGATTAGTAGATCACGAACTTTTAAACTCACTGACGAAGATGAAGAGCAGAACAATATTATGACTGTAAGTATAATAGCCATGATTTTTTTTTTTTATAAAATTTTTTTCATAAGTTCAATTTAAAGATAAATTATTAAATCGATTGAATTTTATATTTTTAGAAATCATTAGAAACTGAAAATAATGGTGCGATTCCACATGCAAGACCAGAAACTCCGCGTAATGTTACACATACACATGATGAAGATTGCAGCGATGAGGATAGTGACTCACAAAAACAAAATCCATCGAGATCGTCAAAAAAAATTGATAGTAATTAATACAAAATTAAAGAAAAAAAAGTTCATGATTTAATGAACCATCTACGTGTTTGAGCTGTAGAAATCTCAAACAAAACTTATGTAGAAGCACAATCAGAGACTGAGATAGCTAAAATCAAGTTTAAGTTAGTTTAAATAATCTTAAACAATTAATAGTTCAATCGTTAAGGTTGATTCGTTGCTATAATTTAAAAACAATATAATGCGTTTAAATATATATCTATTCAGCTTCTCCGTTAATTAAAAATTTCAATTAAAATTAATTGACTATTTTGACACCAGTTATTAAACACTTATTGTAAATATCTTGTTGTTAACTAAGATTATTTAAAATACATCGAACTTTAGTGTTTTTACTAGTAAAAAAAAAGAGATTAAAAAGGTGCCTAATCATAGCTATCATAATAAAAATCATTAAACAATTTTATTCTATGTTTAAGAAGCTCACTATTTCAGTCTAATCTGTTAAAAAAATAAATCTTCCCTACTTTAAAAATGTTTAAATTGACGATAATGTTATAAAAAAAAATTCAGCCAATGTTATTCTATGTTTGTTTACTAATTCATGCTCGAAATTCACTTTTATTATATAATACATATTATTATTTTATGTAAATAAATGAAATTTAAAATCTACATAAGTGTATAGAAGAAATTAATAAATTTGTTTGATTTTTTTTACTTTAATTTAAAATATTATATACATATATATAAGCCGAACTTTTTTTATCAATATAGAAAATAAATTATTAAAATCATTATTGCTCAAAATATTATAAATAAGCTTGAGCATTTTTTAGGTTTATCAAAATTATACGTATTTTTCGAAATTGTTAGCAGAATAAAATTGTAAATTAACATGTATATACATACATTAATTAGTTTTACTAATTTACATCTACATAATTTGATAATTAGTAAGCCCTAATGAAGATAATTTTAGATACAAGATTTTTTCAACTCAATAATCATTTAGAATAACAAATGTTTGCAATATAGTTTTCTTGAATATAATATTCGTAAGAGAAATTATATTTGAATATGTCAATCATACGAATATGGTAAAGTTAATGCTAGTAATTAGGAAAAATATTTATGTACCGTATTATTGTAATAACACTTGGAATAATCATAAATTTATAGTTGAATTGTATCGTGCTGTTCTTATATAATATTATATTAAAAAAGTGGAATCTTGTGTACATTTCATTGAAAATATTTCCCATTAATATTTTCATCGAATTCAATTTTAATGTTAATTGCAAATTTATTATTTATTTATTCAACGACAATCGGCTATACACTAACGATTACACAATGATAAAAAGATAAGTGAGTAGATAAAAGTAATATAAAATAATGCAGAATATGCATAAATAATCTACAAAAAGAGTTAATACTCAACATTTCAGTAGTAGTCTGATATTAGCTGAGAATGAGGCAACTGTATTGCCAAAAAAGTTATTGTCTGAACAATGGTTTAGTTTATTTATTTACAATCATGAAGCTGCTGCTCCTTGAGATCAAATATACATGTTATTTTATTATTGTTATTAGTGACAACAGTTAAAATGAACTCAAAAGAATATAATATATTCAGACGCTTACCCACTCATTCTAACAAATACAATAGTTTGATCTCTTAATGCTTCACTGATTATCTAGAGCCATTAAATACAAATAGCATTTACTTCGAAATTTATCTAAAGCTACTGTCGTAACTTCGATTGGAAGCGAGTTCCAAAAATTACAACCCGTTATCAAAAATGACTTCTGGTAAGTTGTTGTTCGAGCAAATGGAAATAGAAGAGTATCCGTCTTGGTGAATCCTCGACGAGATGCAACGTTGGACCTGAGGACTAACTGATGCCTAAAAAGACCTGGTCGCATAAGACAGTGCTTTATAAAATTCACATGAGACAAGCTGTAGCCTACGATTATGAAGTGTTAGCCATCCTAGTTGATGATGCCGCAATATCTGCTCATCTCTCTTAATTCGCAATACAAAGCGTACGCAGTTATTTAATGAAACTAACAATAATCTCTCGAGGTCCACTCTTAAGTTCGTGAGTGAACAGTTACAATAATCATATACAGGCATTACTAGTCCGACTATCATCTTATATTTTAATGGTGTTTTTAGATTATAATCATTTAAACGAATCCTATAAAATCCTAAATCAATGGTGATTGACTAGTTTTGATATTCTATTAAGCGAACCATAAGCGTAATTTATAGTTGATTTTTCTAAAACTAGATCTATAGGACCAAACAGTTTAAATGTTTCAGGGAAATTTATTTGACTGTTGATAACTTTATAGGTCAATTCCGCAATTCCCCTTCGACTAAACAAGCTGCTGATTTTATTTATTTAATTTACGCCAATCGGCATTATATATAAACATTAATCATAAAAAATTAATCTTATTAATTTAAACACAAACAATAGATAAATTATTAAGCAATCAATTATAAAGACATTACCCAGATGAAAATTATTTCGTTGAAAATGATGAGAAAGATCCTCCACAGAAATTGATTTTAAATAAGAAACTAATTTCACAAGCACTAAGTGGTGATCCATTAAATCTAGTAAAGTGTGACAGAAATTTAACAAACTTGTATTATATTTATTACATTATTTAATTATTGATTGAGAATAAACAACTTTTCTTTAAAATACTTTTAATTATTTCTATAAATTTTTCGACAAAAATATTTGATTAGATTTACATTTTAAAAAGATAAATTATAATAAAAGATCAGCAAGATATTCTTCAAATTCTTCTTCACGTGATTTTTCAACACTTTCAGAGACATTACCCTTCCAAATTTCTGAGGCATTATTTTCAGGGCTTTCTTTATTGTCATCTTCTTCTGGTTCTATTTTTACAGTAATTTCTGGATTTTCTGTTGAGCTGGATGCATTTGACTGAGTTTCTAATTTACGCGGTGCTGTACCTAAACGTTTTAATTCTTTCTTCTTTTTATGAACTTCTTTCTTTTGGAATCGATAGTTGAGTTTCACTGAACACTCTGGACATAATCCTATAAACATAAAAAAATCTAGATAAATATTTAAAGTAACATTATATTAAGCAACTGAATAAAATTTATTTTCAAAAACATACGTAATTTAACTAAAGCATTCTTCTTCTCTCCTCTTTCTTCATACCCAAAATTAACTTCCCATGACTTCAATTGTTCTTTAGTCTGACATTTTTTACTTCCACATTCAAATTGACCTTTTCCGACAACAACTTCTTGTTCTGTTCTCCATCTTAAAGCCACCTGTATCAAATTCAAAAATTATTGTAGTTATTACAAATCAGCATAAAAAAAATCTAACAAACCTTGTTATATTTATAATAAGTCAGGTCACAAATACAATACTCTTTAAATAATTTATCGTAATATTTTTTGGCAAGTCGGGCTTCCCAGGTGTCTGGAGTATCCTGTTCTTCATCCCAAAGAAATCTGTGGTTCTCCTTGATGACATCGTAATCAGTTTTATCCCGGGACCTCGAAAAACACTCCGAAACATCAAGAGCTGTTTAAATTAAGATTACATACTATATTTATTAATTTTTTTATCTTTATTTTTTCCTTCTGACTAACAAGATAAGAACTGTTTTAATATTCTCAACTGATAAACAAAATGTTATGCAATTAATAAATTATAATTATCTACATTATTCGTATAAAATATGAAAAAAAAAAAAAAAATAAATAAAAATGTGACGTCTTATTTGATCAACATACGTGTCTCGTTTAAGGTTTAGTGCAGAACCTCCTTTTAATAAAAAATAATCATTTATTATTTTTTTGTGTCTATCGTAAGCTGATAAATGCGCATATGCCGGAAACATTTTATACAAATTAATTAAGTTTTTTTTAAATTTAAAATAAGGTAATTTGATTATTTAAACAAACTTTCTTATTATAGAAATACACAAAATACAACTTAATTGATATAAATTTGTTTTACGTTATATTGATTCGTATATATTTTCACCATACTATTATTATTATTTCTTCTTACTAAGTCTCTCTCTGATGGCTAGAAATGAAACTAAAATTTTTTTTAAATTTAAATTAGAATTTCTCATGAGTGTAAATGTTGCAGACATACGACAATTTTTTAAATATATAACAAAAAATTAAATAATTAAAATAATAAAATTTAAAAAAATACATGGACTAAATTTTGAATTCTCTAAACATGCATTCCCGTCTAAAAAAAATTCATTCCAAAGAGATTCCAAAAACGTTCCGCATGTAAAACTGCTAAACATGAGACAGATTAGAACTTCAAATGGAACTTTTTTGGAATGTTAGTTATTTTGATGGTAAAAAAAAGTTTTTATGAGCAAATTTAGATTCAAAAAAGGACGTTCTTGGAAATTTTTTGGAATTTTTTATGGATATTCCAAAAAAGTTCTAGAATCACCACAATGTGACCTTTGTCATGAGTGTGAGTGTAGCAGACATCAGACAAATTTAAAATTATTAATAACTAGACTAAATAATTAGAAAAATTACATTTAAAAAAAATGCGCGCTTAGAAAATTTTAAAATTAATAAGTGCATTTTTTTAAAATATTTTTTTTTAATTATTTACTCTATTTATTTATAATTTAAAATTTGTCTGATGTCTGCTACTTTCACACTCATTCTTTTTCTGGAGCTAAAAAAGACGTTCCAAAAACATTCCAAAATTGTTCAAAAATCACTACTTTTGAAACTTTTGTAGAATAAAGGTTCTAGAAACATGCCAAAATCGTTCAAAAATCACTACTCTTAAATTTTTTATAGAACTAAAAAAAAGGTCCACAAAAAATTCCAAAAAAGGTTCAACAACGTTCACTTTTGGCTTTAAATTTCTCATTAAAACTTTTTTTTTAACATTAAAATTACTACCGATCCAATAAAGTTCCATTTGAAGTTCTAATCTGTCTCATGTTTAGAAGTTCCACATGCGGAACTTTTTTGAAATCTCTTTGGAACAAATTTTTCTTACACGGGAACAAATTTTAAAATTTTTATTTTGTAAATATTTCAATTTATTATTTCAAAAGTTTTAAAAATTGTCTGATGTCCGCTAACTACTATCATGAATTTTTTTACTTCTTTACAGATTTTAAAATGTTGTCAAGAAATATTTGTAATACATCAAATCGTATGAGAAAATTTAGTAACTATGTTAAAATTGTTGAAGTAGGTCCAAGAGATGGTTTACAGAATGAAAAAAAAATATTACCTAGTTCAATTAAAATTGAATTAATAAATAGATTATCAAAAAGTGGATTAAAAACTATCGAAGTAACAAGTTTTGTGTCACCTAAATGGATACCACAGATGCAGGATAATGCAACAGTATTTAAAAATATATATAAAGAATCTGGCATTAGCTATCCAGTTTTAATTCCAAATTTAGAAGGATTAAAACGTGCTCTTGAAGTTGATGTACAAGAGATTGCAATTTTTGGTGCAGCTTCTGAATCTTTTTCTTATAAAAATATAAATTGTTCAATTGATGAAAGTATTAATCGATTTAAAGAAGTAATTATTGAAGCACAAAAACATAAACTTAAAGTACGTGGTTATATTTCGTGTATTGCGGGATGTCCATATGAAGGAAATATTAAAGCATCTGCTGTTGCAAAGATTGCTGATAAAATGTTAGAACTTGGTTGTTATGAAATATCACTTGGTGATACTATTGGAGTAGGTACTCCTAAAAAAATAATATCTGTATTAAATGAAATAAAACATCTTTCAACTATGGGTAATTTAAAAGAATTTGCTGTTCATTGTCATGATACTTATGGACAAGCTTTAGTAAACATTTATACAAGTCTTGAATATGGAATAAGAGTTTTTGATTCATCAGTAGCTGGACTTGGAGGATGCCCTTATGCTGCTGGTGCTTCAGGAAATGTTGCTACTGAAGATCTACTTTATTTACTTAATGAACAAGGATTTAATACAGATATTAATTTAAATGAAATTATTAAAATTGGTGATTGGATAAGTAGTAAATTGGGAAGAAGCAATCAGTCAAAAGTTGGAGTTGCAAGTATTGCGTCAAAAAAATTAACATAACTTGAAATTAAGGCCGTTCTTAGACAGTGCCCCCGACTTTTTAAAAATTGTCAATGATTTTCAATTGTCATAAGCATATCAAAATTTAATTAATTAATTAAAAAAAAAATTGAAACCTTAATTAAAAAAAGGACATATAAAATTTAAAAAAATTAATTACAATTGACATCAGTTGGGAGTTAAACGAAATTTATTAAATAAATATCAGCCTACAAAATTTAAAAATTCGAATTAAAAAATTGACATGAAGATTTTACTGAAATTTATTTAACAAACTCTGTTTAATTCCAAATTTATATCAACTATAAGTAATTTCTTTAAAATTCTATATCTCGGCGAAATTACTTTTACATTGTCCTTTTTGCAATTAAAGTTTCAATTTTTTAAAAAGTGGAGGGGTACTGTTTAAGAATGCCCTTAAGTTAATTATTAAAATATCATATAAAAACTTTGTATGTATCTTTTAATATAACATGAGATATTTTTTAAAAATTTTATTAAGCATCACACTTGGGTCAATTCATTGTACATATGTTGACTATTTTATCAAAAAACACAATACATGTTTATTATATTATTTTCATGATAATTTTTTTAAAAATATAATTCTATTAAATTAAATGGTTATGTTTCATTATATATATAAATTTTTTTTTTAGCTTAAAATAAATTAAGATCGCCATAATGATAAATTTATTTAAGCGTTACGATATATTTGAAAGTTCTTGAAGAATTGCTTGAGTATCTAGCGCATTTAAATTTATTGAAGTGCGTGTATCAATAATAACTCCAGTTACCTATCAAATAATTTTAAGTATTATTAAATCCGTAAAAATATAAACGAAAAGTAAAAAAAAAAGTATTAATGACTTACCATTTCTTCAAAAAATGTCGTATGATTTGGTTTTTCTGAGTATCTTTCATATTGATCTAAATTATCTTGTAATTTTAAAGCAAGTGTATCATAATTTTGTATAATAATAGCAAGAATTTGTTGTTCAGTTGGTGTTGAAAGGCTTTCACTTGCCAACCAAGCTGATATTTTTGGTGGAAAATGATTTACGATATCGCGCATATTAACAAGACTATTCATTAGTTTTAATGCATGTTCTTTATACTCATATGATTCCGTTGTTGAATATCTAAGAGCTGAAATAATCACATAAAACTATATTAAATATTTAAAAAAAACAAAACAAGCTATAAAATCTATAAGTAACTTACCCATGGCATTTAAATTTGTAAAAATAAGCCTCATTCTAATTATTTCATAAAATAATTCATCATAACTACTAGGTAATGATAAAAAAGTATCACCATAAGTAATAAAAAGATTTAAAATATTGACAATCTATAAAAACAAAAAAAATCATCATGTATTAATAAAATTTGTTGACATCGGATTGTATGTGAAACAAAAAAACAATATTTACTTGTATTGCTAATGGGAAAATATTCATTTTTTTCACAAGATGCGCTTCATGAGTAGTCAAAAATTTCAGGAGATTAAACAATGCTGTCCATAGATCTTTCCATTGATATCCAAGTCTTACTCCGCATCTTTTTTGATAGCATAATAATCTTTGTAGTACACCTATACACTGATGATACAATTCTAAGGGAAATTTTTTCATCATGTGCGATGTAATAAATTCAACAAGAAGATCCAAAAGTGTAGCAGCAAGTGGCTGAGTCGGAGCTACTTTATCGTGAATTTTACGATGATACATCGGTACACGATGAAGTTGAACTCTGAATGCAAGATTGGCATCGTGCATTAAGTTATTAGCATATTGATCTTCGGCAATACAACTTAATATAAGAAAACATAATTTAACATTATTTAAAATGGCTTCAGTTTTTATTGCTTGCATGACAATTGAACAATATTGCAAAAATATAGCAAGTAAATTAAATGGCTGTGCTATAATATCAGGCGGTTGTGATCCAGGAGCAACTGCATTAGGTCCTAATGTGTTATTGGGTGATGGCGGAGCACTGGTATCACTTTTTGTAAACGCTAAAGTTGTTACAAAATTTCTATTAAGATGTGTTGCTTCATAAAGAGCTAATAGCAATGCATTATTCGCCCGTACTTGTTGAGTTTTAGCTTCTTCTTCACCCACAAACATACTACCAACCATATTGGTCAATGATGATAGCCAAGAAGCCTGTACCTCAGCTTTTTGTTGAACAAACAGTCGACAAAATTCCATTAAAGAACCAGATATAACTTGACTATATCCATTTAATGCCAATTCATCATCAAGTATTGATAATTTAACAATATAAGAGTTTGTACTTTCGTACTTTCTGTAATTAACTAAAAGAGTTAAAAGCAGTACGGCATCATGCCCATGACGATTTCTTGCCGATGTGTCTCTTAATAATTGAATTAATGATTCAAATACTCCGTTTACCATTACATACTCAAGCAAACTATTTTGATTGAGATTATCCATTCCTGTTACAATAATTAATAAAAGTTTAAGACAAAGCGCTTTTAAGCTATCAGGATATTCCCCACGTAAAAATGTATTGCAATGTTGCATTAATGTTGTCATTCGTTGTTCAGTTTCATTCAAACCAATTAATATGTCAATAAAATTGAAATCACAATCATTTTGACTAGCTTTTTTATAAATCGATTGTATTACTGCAGCTAATGTTTGTAAAGCATACACCACACGAAATGGATGCTCGTCTATTAATGTATCAATACAATGACAAACCAATGCATTTAAATTATTTTTGCTTATTAATAACTGTTCTACTGTCATTTTTAAAATTTCACTCTCTATATGAGGTACCTTTAAAAAAATAAAATCAATCATTTTTAATAATAATATGTATTAATTATTATATAAATAAATAATGAGTATGGATGTAGCAGACATGAGACAATTTATAAATTTGTAATAAATAAATTAACCTGATTAAAAATACTCATTGAAAAGTATTGAAAAAAATGAAAATCGAATACTTTTGAATACTTCCTATACCACAAGGTTTTCATCTGGTCATAAAATTAATACTTTTCAATTATATTGAATCCAAAAATAATATAAGAATTTCTAAACTTCTAAAGAATTGAAAAAGATTCGAATCAATTGATATTTTTAATCTTTCTGAATCCTTGTCAATAACAAAATAATTTCACATTTCGGGTCACGTGTGGGATTGAAAAAAATTTTAATGAATTGACAGTTTTTAATCTTTTTGAATTTCCCTCAATACCAAAATAGTTCCATATTTTCAATTATGACTTGAATTGAAATAAATTAAAATGAATTGACATTTTCCAATCTTTCTGAATCCTTCTCAATACTAAAATAGTTCTATATTTTGGATCGAGTGTAGGATTGAAAAGAATTGAGAATTTTCAATTTTTCTGAATCTTTCTTAATACTAAAATAGTTCCATATTTTGAGTTATGACTTGAATTGAAATAAATTAAAATGAATTCAAACTTTGGAATCTTTCTGAATCTTTTTCAATAGCAAAATAGTTTCACATTTTAGGTCACGTGTGGGATTAAAAAAAATTGAAATAAATTGTGAATCTTTAATTTTTGTGAATCCTTCTCAATACTAAAATATTTCCATATTGGAAGGTATTGAAATGATGAAAAATTGAATTCTTTTCAATACTTTTAAATTCCATTATAAGATTTAGAAAGTATTCAAATGATCTAAATTTAAATTCCATTTAATATTTTTCAAAATTTTCCTATGGATTGAAAAGAATTTAAATAATTTTTAATACTTTTTAATGAGTATTTTTAATTAGAGTAATTAATTGAAATAATAAAATTTAAAAAAGCTTGTACGGATTTTGCGTTTATTTAAATATGCATTTTTTAATTTTTACTCTACTTACGTTTTTTTCATTATTAAATTTAAAAAATAGATAATTATCTGCTACATACACACTCATAGTAAATAGAAATAATCATAAAACATACTATTGGTTTAATAAGAAAGACTTCATTCCAAAAATTTGGATGTCCTGATGTCAAATCTTCTCCTTTGAATAAACTTTCGTAAATTGGAATTAATTTACCTTTATGCTGGCGTTTTGAGCCAGATCCACTTCTTTTTCTCATTGCCATAATTAATATTTGCTTTTTATTTTTATTTAATATCAACTATTTAGCATTTTTCATTCATATAAATAAATAATATTACGTTTTGGTATTTAATTTTTTAAAAACTAAATTGTTACATCAATAATCATTATATTTATATTATGATATTAATATTGCTTACATAAATATGAATTTAATAGTTTTTTAATGAATAATAAAATAATTATTTGTGGGTAAATACTTGACGTATTTAAAATAACCTTAAAATACTCTGAAATTTATACGAATATAAACATCTGATTGAAACATATATATACGTATACATGTGTACAAACACAATACAAATGTATGCATAAAGTATACCTACAATATCCGTCAAGTAATATATTTACCTGTATTCACCGGTTGGATATAAAATAAAAAAAAATATACAGAATAATTATACGTTTTAAATAAATAAGTAAAAAATAAATCAATATGTGTTGGAGGGTGAAAATAATCTACAACATTCATAAAAATTATCTGCAACAAAATAGGTATGACAAACAAGTGTTATACAACAATTTTTATTTATTCCATACTTATGAATTATTTGAAATTTTTTCAGTAATAAAAAAATATTAAAAATAATTAGCAATTATTATGCTACAAATCATGGATACACGTCAGATAAAAACCAAAAAAGTTTTTTTAGTACTGATAGAAAAAATTACTTACAATATGCTTGGAAAGTAGGATTAATTTCATCAGTTATTGGTGTTTCTTATTATTTTTGGGCAACTAAAAGTCAAGCTATAGAGTTAAAAAATTTAAATGAAAGCCCAGGAGTCAGGAAAAATCATTTGAAAATGTACACAGTCGAAGAAGTTGGAAAACATGATAATAAAAGAGATGGAATATGGGTTTACTATAAAGAGGGTGTTTATGATATAACAAATTTTGTATCACAACATCCCGGTGGTCCAGAGAAAATAATGATGGCAGCTGGAGGATCAATTGAACCTTTTTGGGTGATATTTGCTAATCACAATACACCAGAAATTTATGAGCTGTTAGAATCGATGCGAATAGGCAATTTAGATGTTAGTAAAGATAATAAACAAACTGAAGTAATAGCAGATCCTTATGAAAATGATCCTAAACGTCATAAAGTATTAAAAGTAAATGGCGCGAAACCATTTTGTGGGGAAACTCCAGCTCCTTTGCTCTATGAAAATTTTTTAACACCATTGTACGTTAATTAACTTTATTTTTATCCGATTCAATCGGAAAAAAAATTATTTATGATATTTTACAAAATTCTAGAGATTTTTTTTATGTTCGCAATCATTTGCCAGTACCTGAAATTGATATTACAGATTATGAGCTAGAGATTGCAATTGAGGATGATACAAAAAAAATTTTAGATTTTGAAGCTATTAAAAAGTATCCCAAGTATACTGTAACATCGGCAGTAATGTGTGGAGGAAATAGACGCTCTGAAATGAATGCAGTAATTATTTATTCGTTTTTTTTTACTATGATGGATGTAAGCTAAAAATAAAATAGATAATTTGCATTACAGGTAAAACCTCTAAAAGGTTTGAGTTGGGGTGTAGGAGCAGTCGGTAATGCATCATGGACTGGTGCAAGACTTTGTGATGTTCTAGCAGATCTTAAAATAAATGAAGATGACTGGAAACACGTGCAGTTTGAAGGATATGATTTAGATCCATCGGGAACTCCTTATGGTGGAAGCATTCCAATTAGTAGAGCATTAGATCCTAGAGCTGATGTTTTGTTGGCTTATGAAATGAATGGTCAACCAATACCTAGAGATCATGGCTATCCTATTCGTGTAATTGTTCCTGGTGTTGTTGGAGCTAGAAACGTTAAATGGTTGGGAAAAATAATTATTTCTAATGAAGAAAGTTGGTCTCAATTTCAACGAGGTGATTATAAAGGGTTTTCACCTAGCGTTGATTGGGATACTGTAGATTTTTCTAAATCACCAGCCATTTTAGACATGCCTGTAACTTCTGCAATTTGTACACCTACTTCAGGAGAAAGTGTTGAATTAAAAGATGGAAAAATGCCCCTAAAAGGTACACGATATAAAAATTTTAATTAGTTAATTAATTTAAGTTAAAAAAAAATAATAATTATACTAATTTTAGGATACGCTTGGTCTGGAGGTGGTAAAAAAATTATTCGTATTGACTTGACAGTAGATCAAGGAAAAACTTGGTATGTAGCGGATCATATGATAGATGATGAAAATGCCAAAGAAGGTCGTCATTGGTCATGGACTCTTTGGACAGCTGAAATTCCTATCGATGCTACTAAAAGTGAGGTTGAAGTTTGGGTGAAAGCAGTCGATGCTTCTTATAATGTTCAACCAGAAAATTTCGAAAATATTTGGAACTTACGCGGGCTTCTTTGTAACGCGTATCACCGCATAAATGTTAAAATTAAAAAATAATTGATACAAGTCATTAAGATTTTTACCATGACTTTATCAATCACTTCTTGGGATCTATCAATACAACAAAATAATTGAAACAAAAGCTTGCTTAAAGAATCTGATTGAAATATGATAAACAAATTCAATTCATAAAATGAATTACAAAGTAATATTTATCAATTGATAATTTAATCAGATGGTTTAGGCAACGTTAGATTTATTTCAAAAAATTTCTTAATTATTTTAATATTTTCTACTTAAATATTTAATACTATTTACATTATGTTAAAACTTGTAAATATACTTATTACCTTTTTATAACTTAATTATACAATAGCTTGTTTTATTTTTTCATCATCAACATTTACATTATTAAAAAAGTCTATTAATTGATCTAAACTCATATTTGATTCCTGTGAGTTATTTAAATCATGAATCTCAAACAAAGGATTTGGTTGTATGGAATTTTTACCAATAACAATTAAGTAAGGATATCCTGTTTTCTTGGCATCCAATAATCGCCTACCAATAGTTAAATTTATTCTATCATCGATAATAAAATCAATGTTTTTCTCATCCAGTATATCAACAATTTTGTCTGTATAATGGAACGCTGGAGATTCTTTACTTTTTTCTTTTGGCGGTATAATACAGACCGTAAAAGGTGCAATACATTTAGGCCACCTGAGACATTCATGAGTTGACAGAATTTCAACAGCTGCTGTTATTAATCGAGTTAATCCTAAACCATAACAGCCCATTTCAAAATAAACTTGTGAATCTTGAACGTGACACGATGCTTGAAATGCTTTGGTATATTTATTTCCAAGTAAAAATGCATGTGCAATCTATAATTAATTATAATTGTTAATTTTATTTAATTTTTATATTAATTTTTTTTTTTTACCTCAACTCCCTGGTGTTCAGTAAATTGTTTGCCGCAATTATCACAACTAGATTTATTACTCATGGTAGCATTAACATTAATTCCACAGGAATCACATGATAAAATTGTATCTTCGCCTATGTCTGTTAAATAATGATATTCATGTGATAAATTACCACCCATCATTCCTGGATCACCCAGAACAACAGTGTAAGGAACTCCAATGTGTGATAAAATGTTGTTATAAGCTTGATTAACAGATTCATAAGTTTCTTTAGCATTTTCTATTGTCAAATCAAATGAATATAAATCTTTCATCACAAATTCTCGACTACGAAGTAAACCTAATCGTGGTTTCATTTCGTCCCTCCACTTCGTTGAAATTTGATAAAGTAAAAGTGGCAACTGACTTTTTTGAATCGATCCTACTTTTACTATCAAACTCGTGATTGCTTCTTCATAAGTCTAAGACAAAATTAAGTTTTTTATGAGTGTCAATATAGCAGACATCAGACAAATTTAAAACTATAAATAATTAGAGTAAATAATTTTAAATTTGTCTGATGTCTTCTACATTCACACATATATTTTTATAAATAACAGAAAATTTATCATCTTGATTGTTCAGTTATTGCGGGAAAATTAAATATGAAATACCGATGAATTATCAAGAATAATTATGATTAATTACAATGACTTACAGGACTTAAAATTAATGTATCGCAGTGTCTATCTTGTAGTTTTATAAGTTCAGGTCCCATTTCATTTAATCTACCAGTTTTCTTCCATAATTTAGCGCTAGTTAAATGAGGTAGAAGCATCTTTTGTGCTCCAATATTTGACATTTCATTATCAACAATTGCAATTAATTTATCGAGCACACGATATCCTAGTGGAAGTAGAGTATACATTCCAGTATTGGCTTGTCGAATCACTCCCATATCTAACAACAACTATAAATAATAATAATTATTATTATTATTAAAGAAATTGTAATTTATAGGTTAAAAATATATAAATATTCAATAATAAAACAAACTCTATAGCTTTTTGATTGGCCATCATGTTTAATTACTGCTTCTTTTGGAAATATTTTTATTGGTTGAAATAATTTTGACATTCTGTTAATACTTTTTATCAGTTTATTCGACATTTTTGTTAAACTATTTATGTATTCGGTAAATGCTTTCCGCTCAAACGTGCAAAATATATTTATAGTTTTAATTTTTTAGACCAAAAAAAAAAAATTATAATAGTTTCCTTCTTTAGTTAAAGTCGGTAACACTCTAAAGGCACTATATAGTGTTAAATATTACACCATGCTTAAAAAATGATCGAACTTACAATATTTTATAATATTATAAAATATTTTTAACTAATAAAAAGAAAGAATTATTATATTCTGGAACAATAGCGAAAGCAGCAGTGGCAGCAATCATCGGCCAGTTTTTTTTATTTTTACGTAAACCAAGTCAATATGGATGGTGAAGTCTGAAAATCGGGTAACTTTGTAGGCTAGCCCCAAAGCTGCTCGCTGTTTTTGAGCTTGAAATGCTTATAAACAAATCTGCTTACATTTTCAAGCTCTCTAAGATTAATCGTACATTAATTGAAAAATTAAATCATGCCTACAATAAAGGTGAAAATATTTATGAGTGTGAATGTAGCTAACTAATGTCAAATTAAAAAATTTTGATATAAGTGAATTAAATAAAAATCGAATAAAATTTAAAAAATGCGCATTGATAGAATTTGGAAATGACCTTATTAAAAGAAGCGATTTAAAACGATTAGAAAAAAAAATTTTAGATACTTTTCAATGCTTTTAAATACTTTGGAATCGCCCTTTTTATAGGCATTTAAAATTGCAAATCGTTTTGAATCGCTTCTTTTAATAAGGGTGAGTAAGGTAAAAGACCTAATACCCGATCACTTCATGTATTTGCATATCTATATTTAGTGAAATTTAGTAAATATAGATATATAAATACATAAGTGATCCGGTACTAGTTCTCTGATCGGGTACTGACTCTCTTACCTTACGTGCATTTTTTTTTATTTCATATTTTTAATTATTTAATTCGTTTATTTGTAATTTGAAATTTGTCTCATGTCTGTTACATCACACTCATAAAATATTTTGGAAAGTTGTAATTCTTTGTTCAACTTTTTAAAATGCAGCAAATATTGATTTAAGAAAGTTTGGCATGCAAGATTGTATAAACAAACAAAAAAGTAGATATTTTTAAAATATACCCAGTGAATACATGACCATATATGTGATGTCAATTTAAGGTCATGTGTTTATACTGGGTATTATTATATCGTTAACTGAAATGTATTTGGATAAATATTTATATTTTTGTCCTGAATTGAGAGCTTGAACATGTATTGACAACAATAATGTTTTCGAGCTCAAAAAGCTCGTGGGAAGTTTCAGGGCTGGCCCGCAGGGTCAACCTTTTTCCAGATTTTTTCTTTTTGTAATTGAATTGTTGGAATAAACAAACCGAAAATTGTTGATTGTCAAACTAACTTCAGATCATTAAATGGCCACTTGTAAATTTGATAAAATATTTTTATTTTTTAATTTTATACTAATCAATTATTTTTGTATTCAATGTGACATTTTTTTTTTTTTTGGAGGCTTTTGTCTATTATTAGTACTACTGATATATTATGCTATTATGGTATTATCTTATACCCTATTGTCAGAGAAAGGTTTTGCGCCGAAAAATATGAAAATATCAAACCATATTTAATTTGAATTTGAATAGTTAAGAAAATCTGGTTATAAATTGTTTTGCGGAATATCTAAATGGAGGGACAAACGAACATGTATTCCAATTTTTTATTTAAATTGTGAATGTTATTTTGATTGATATATAAAGTTCAGTCCAGAATTACTTTAAGATTGTATTTTTTTTTATTTTTAAAAAATAAAAAATATGAAAATAAAAATTAATCGTTGTATTGAGGACTACTGTAAGTATTACTTTATTATTTAATATTGATTTGAATTCTAATATTCAATTATTATTTATAGGTAAGTTATGGAGGTTCTTCGATTTTATAGCAAAAGTACCTGAACACAAGATCAATTACAGTTCGACGTGTGCGATTGATTTACAATTGAATGATGTGGTAGTAGTTGGTGGGAATATAATGACATTAATGACTGGGCAGTCAGGAATTAGCTTATGCGATTTCATTACATAAGAGATGAAAATGAAATAAAACATCCATGTCTTAATTTTTTTATCTATTATCTACTGTACTGTAACAATAATAAAATATGATAAAATAAAAATGTATATTAATATTTTAGATTAGTAGTTTTAAGTAATTGAAGTACAGAAAAAAAAAAAAAAAACAATTTTAACTTTTATTATCTATTTTTAATGTTTTCTGAACGATAAAAAATTGATTTTTTCGTGTCATTGTTATATTTAATAATATACGTTAGTATAGAATCGTAGCAAAAAAAAAAAATTAATGAATTCAAAGTATATATAATTTTTTTTTAAGATTACTGATAATGCTAGAATGGCTTTGGCATCTAATCAATTATTAGATTTTGGCAGTGGTACAAGTTGTCAAGTTCATTTAGAACGCGATAGAAATTATGTAATTGGAGGAACATCAGATAATGGAAAAGGTTAAAATACATATGAGTTATTTATTAATGCATGATATTGATCAAATAAATTATGATTATACAAATCCTCGTGAAGATTATTTTAAGAATTGTAAATGATGAAATAACAAATAGCAGAGTTAATTCTGTTTAAAGCTACGCAATTATATTTTAATATTTTGTGTGAAAGAGCAATAAAAAAAAATTATCATGAGTCAGTTATAATAAATTTTAAGCATATTTAACTGACTATACTAAAGTTAATATAAGAATTTTTTTTTGTAAACATATCTAATATTATGCATAATCTATGAAAAAAAAATATATATATATATATACAAATAAAAATCGATGAATTAATAAAAGCTAACTTGACTTCTTAAAAGTTTTGTAAGAATACTCATCGGATGATAAATATATATTACCAATATTTTTTTATCGTTGGAAATATTCTCTTTACTACAAATGTTTCCGCAAATAAAATAAGAAAAAAATTAATATCAATAGACAAGATGATATTTAGAAAATAATTAACTATTAAAAGTAATAGCTAATAATAAAAATTGAAACAAAATTATATACATCATAAACTATATTGTATTATTTAGATTTTATTTATAGTTTTTAATTATATGGAAATATAAAGAGAAAAAAAATTTTTTTTTGAGACTAGATTCAGCAAATTATTATATCTGTTATTTTAATAAAAGTAATAAAATTAAAATTTTTTATATACTAATTTTATTTGAATTCTATTCCAGTAATATAGTCTCACTGTCATAAAGAATTCTTTCGAATTTTAAAAGTGATAAATGTTATAATATCCAATTAGATTCGATTTTTTTTTTTTTGTTTTTCAAGCAAAAATTGAATGAAATGAATTGTATTTATAATAAAGTAATCAATTTTATTTTAACACGATTTGCAACAAATTATGGCATATAAAACGTAATTTGTAATCATAAAAGAGTCTGAAATTCAAAAAAGATAAAAAACAAATGTTTAAGTTTAAAAATCGAATGATCGTGGATTTGAAATGAGAAATGCTTGAATGAATTTTTTGTTTCTTGTTTTTAACAAACTACCTAGATTTATCAATTTCAGAGCTTGAACAATTTTAATTTATATAAAAAACATAAACAATGAAGGAATAACTAGCAAAAGCCGCTGAACTGATCAAGTTATTTCATCATTAATAGAAAGTATAATCATCAAATTATCTGGTAAAGTAAGATTAAAAATAAGGACTATATTATAATACAGTTTATTAAAATGTATATAATAATTTAGAGAAATCAAAATGGAATGATAAAAATTGAGACTATGTTGGATAATGATTATTGTTTAGTTGAGGCAAACTGTTAGTACAGGAACTGGGCATAGAGTGTCGTAAATATACTACCGCGGTTGAGCCGTGAGTATAAAACAAGTTAAGCATCTAGCTTTTACAAAATCGTTAATATGTTAATCAGAAAGTTATGATTTCTATCATTTTAAGTTTTAATAAAGCCTATTTAGGATTTTTTTTTCTCAGAAATTTACAACGAATAGAAAAACAATATAATCGAATAAGTTTTTAAATTTATTAAGTAATAAATTAAAATAATTTTGGTTATTAACTTTTTTTTAAATCTGTTTTGTTAATACAGGATCATTATAATAATTAGGAATTTTACTAGTGATAAGTATAGTGGTTTTCAATCAGATAGATTAGAATAATTTGAAACAAACCCAGTTGCATATTAAAAATTTTTTTTAATCATAAATGAATGTAAATTTTGAAAGGATTCCAACTTAGATATGGAGTAAATAGCGAATTTAAAAAAAAAAAAAAAATCAATATTTAAGAGAATTTGTGGGTTACTTGATTTCAAAAAAGGGAACTAGATTTTTTAAATATAGAGGCTTCAAAATTTAAATTTATTGAAAAAACATTGATACATATAGGAACTCAATATAAGATTTAGTTGACTTATAAAAATTGGCTTCACCAAGGCAAAGCGTCAGTGATAAAATTATAAAAAATTTGACTCGTGCATATTGAAACTATTATATTGAAAAAATTTTATTGAACAACATGAGCAATGAAGGAATAATTAATAAAAATAGGTGGACAAAAAAAAATCTACAAAATAATGAGAATGACGTAATTGTAAATTTAACATAATTAATTTTTTTTTTTTAAATGTTTATGTTCATTATAATATAATTTAAACTGCTGTATTACTTGAATATAGTAAATATATATTCAGAAAGAAAATATTTGGATTTTCTAATCTAAAAATAAATTTAATGAGTTTGATAGAAAATAAAAATAAATGTATTAAAAGTCATTTGATAATCAATAAAAATAAAATAATTGTATTAATAAGTAAAATATGATTAAAAATAAGGACTATATTATAAATTTATATATATTATATTACAGGAAAAGAAATAGTAAAAGAATTAAGACTATGTTGAATGATAATTCTTACTTAGTTGAGGCAAATCGTTTGTATGGACATATATATAGGAAATACAGTAGGTATACTCCCGCGGTTGACCCGTGATGAATTTTAAAATAACTATAGTTGTATGTCATACTCGTTATAATTATTCAGTCTTTGTATTTTGATTGAAAAAAAAAAAAAATAGATACTAAAAATACAATAGAATGGATGCTGTAAAGTATGTTTAATTTAATTTTCAGATATAAGTAAAGTGGATTAAGTATAAAACTAATGGTAACATTTAGCATCAAGTCACAACTATCAAGTGATTATTTTACACTTTGAAACTTGAAGGAACTTTCGTTTCTTTCGAAATGGTCGACTATGTCGGTTTGTAAATGGCTACAGTATATGGACAATACCATAAATTATATACTAACAGACATTGCAGTTCTATATATATTAATAAATTTTATTTATTATTTGATTATTGATTAGTAAAACCATTAGATATAAGCATTTAAATGAGTATGTAAATAAAATGAGAGATTTTTTATTATTGTTATAAAGACATAGATGAAAATTAATTTGATATGAAAGCTTGTTAATTATAATAATGTAATTAATATATGTAGACAAAAAAATATTTGTGTACAATAATTGAAAACACGTTTAATGGAAGCTTGATATTAAATTTTAATATTCAGAATAAAATTTCGAATAAGAATCGTTAAAATATTTATTATTGAGATGAAAATCAGGGTGGCCACAAACCATGAATATTGGGAAATATTAGAGAATTTCGTAAAGGACATAAAAAAAACAAAAAAAAAAAAAAAACAAATTGTAGCCTCAGGTGTGTTAGTTTTCAGATGTGGTCTTGAAATTTTTTTATGATGAATGGATTGGAGTAATCCTAAGAAAATCATCGAAAAAAAAAAAAAAAATTTCCAAATTTTTGCTTGTCTTAAAAACGATCTATGGACTTCAATAAATTTTTTTTTTAATAATTATGATTAATTTTTTATTACTCCGGAACTATGCATAACAAATAAATTCCAAGACTAAATCAGAAAACTAGACATTCGATGATATTTAAAAATTTATAATTTTTTTAATACCCTTTAATTTCAGTGATTAGTGAATTATGAATTTATTTTAATAATAAAATTTCCTATTGAATATTTAAACTTACATATTTTTAACATCGAATGACCAAAAATACGCCAAAACTATGAATATCTTAATTATACGAATAGAATTCCTAAATCAGAATAAAATGTTGAAAAACTTTACTGGAAAACTAGGAAATATCAGATAATTTTAGAATTATTTCTTTGTTTCTACCCTGTGATTGCTTTGCTATCATTATAAGAGCGTTAGAAAATTTTTGCTGGGCTCTCAGTAATTATAATAATAGCAAGTAATTTAACGCCATGTTCATACTTCAGTGATAAAAAATATATGAATCTTGTGCTGATAAACTATCAATAAGCCTGAAAAAAATATCAAGTATTCATAACTATAATTTATCGGTCTTGGTCGAAATAAATAAATTGTTGAAATTATCACCAAGACAATTTTTATGTCTCATAATATTTCTATTTATTAATAATTTATAATATATACTTGAAAAATATAAAAGTTAAAAAATACTTATTTCCAAAAGAAAACAAATGTTTTAGCTTAAAAATAGAATGATAGCGAATTTGAAAATAGAAATATTTGAGAGAATTTTTTGGTTTCTAGATTTTAACATGGAAAAATAGATTTATCAATTTTAGAGCTTTAAAAATTTTAATTTATATAAAAAAATAAAGAGAAAGAATAATGATCAAATTAAGTAGTAGAATATGATTAAATATAAAGATTATATTATAAATATAGTTTATTAATTTGTAAATAGCAATTGAGAGGAATAAAATTAATAAAAATGTAACGATAAAAATTAAGACTATGTTGGATGATGATTGTTATGTAGTTGAGGCAAACTGTTGGTAGGTATTGAGCATCGAGTGCAGTTGGTATACTACCGCGGTTTACCGATTTTAACAAAATTTTTAATTAATTATAGAGTCGTATGTCATACCCGTTATAATTATTCAGTATATATACTTAGTTAAAAAATAAAATAGTGATAATAATAATGACAATGTTGGTTTCTGAATATGGGTTGGTTACAGTGTACCATTAATACAATGCTTCATATACTATAAGATTAGTTGAATTTATCTGTGAAATAAAAAATAAATAAAATACTATAAATATATTTTATTTAAAGAATATGAGAAATTCAGGGAAAAAAGAAGGATTAAAGTAATTACTTATTTCAATAATAATAAAAATTGTAGTAGTAACAAAAAAAAAAGGCTTATGTAATTAAAAATTTATTAAAGTTAAAAGATTATTAGTTTATTTATAATAAAATAGAAAAATATTATTGAGCACCGTTTATTGGACGATAATAAGCAACTGCGTAAGCTAACTACATTCAAAAAGCCTAGCTCAAGTACTACCGCAGTTTACTAATTCATTAGAGTTATGTATGAAACTATAGGAATTCAAAGATATAAATTTACATTAAAAATATAATTGATTAGAAAAATAACAGTTGCAATTATCATAAAAAAAATAAAAGTATGTACAATAATTGAGAACATCTATATGTGAGTATTGAATCAGTTCGAGATAAAATGTTTTATAAAAAAACCCAACAAATAATAACAATAAACTAAGTGAAAATATATTATAATTAATTTTGTGATATCTCAGGGCCGTTTTATTTATATATTCATCATAAACTTTTATTGATTGATGGGATATAAACATAAAATGAATAAGAGTCGAATCTGAAAACGTTGTGAATCATTGATTTCTGTTGAATTTTTCAATCTGATCAGATCAAGGAAGTTTTTTTTTCTGATTGGATATATATAGATATATAGATATAAATAGTAATATTATCTTCACTACAAGTAAAAATTTCAGCAAATAAAATGATTAAAAAATAAAATGACTTTACTATAGAATGAGAAGTGAATACTTATTATCACTTTAATGAAATATTAGACATTATTTATATTTATATACTTACATAAATTTTAAGATCGATGTTAATTTTGTAATTGTGTACGAAATAAATATTATTGGTGTAAAAAAAAATAATTTTTATTCATGTTAATATTTTTTGACTTGCTTTATGAAAATTTTGATGGTAAGGCAAAGCGTTATTAAGCAAAAAAAAAAAAAAAAAAAATATGTAAGGTTTGTTTATATTTATTGGACACAAAAGAAATATGTAATATTCATAATTAAAAAAAAAAAAAAAAATTTATTTTTAAAAGTGAACAATAAAGATATAAATATTAAAATTTATTTAAATAATAATAAGAAACTGTTTAATATAGATAATGAAATGTGAAAACATAATAAAAATAAAGAAAAAGTATTTGTACAAAAGTTAGACTATGTTGAGTAATGATTATCGATTGGTCAAAGCAAAACGCAAGTATAGTGATGAGCAATTGAGTATAGACTTACTCCTGTCGTTCACTCGTGCATGGATAAAAAAGTACTTGTAGAAAAAAATTTTTGGATAATTTTAGTTAAATTTTATGTTTATTCTAATTATTATAAACTATCTCTTGAAATCAATCAGAATACTACTTTTTTGAAGAGCTTGACATTAAAATAGAAATAACTAAAAAGTTATGCAGAATTAGAAAAAATTTTATTTAAGATAATTTGTAGGAAATAAAATTTTCTATAAAAATGATTCAATGACATTTTATGATAAATTGAATAACTTTTGAACAGATAGATTTATAAAAAAATAATAAGACTTTTTTTGTTTGCCGAGGTATAAAATTCTAAACTTGAATTTTTTTTTATTCCTATGTTATTTAAACGGGAAATCAAAAATCATGAAGAGGAACCTTTTAATATTAATATTAAGAGCTCAAACTTTACCAGAATTATTATTTTCATCATCAATTTTAACTATAAATAATAACAGCACAATTTTTACAGCGGTAAAAGAAAAGGCAAATAAAGAAGGTCCACAGAGAATACTAAAGTCACGCTTCTATTTAATAAAAAGAAAAATGTGTGAATGTAGAATAAATTTTTTATATTCCTGCAAATTTTATTAAAAAAATATAAGCAATAAATGAATGATTAATTAAAATACTTTTACTAATAAAATATGTATAATGAATAAAAATAGATTGTAATTTATGATTATTAATAAAGCATATGATATGTAATAAGTTTAATATGTATATAATAATTAAAAATAACCAAAAAGTATTTATAAAAAAATTACACTATGTTGGTTGATTATTGGGTTCGTCGAGGCAAAGCGTTAGCAGTGAAGCCCGTAGCGTATAGTAAGTTTACTCCCGCCGTTGACTCGTGAGTATATAACATGATTTTAGTAAAGCATCAAGATGTAAGAAAATTTTGAAGTAATTATGATCGAATTTCATGTCCATTATCATTATTAGTATTTGTATTTTTATTTAAAAAAATTGAAATATGATAGATGAATAAAAATTTTTAATTAGTTTAAAAGTTTAAATTCATTGAAATAATAAAAAAAAAAAAATAATAATTATAAGTGTATCGTTGGAAAAATCTAGTGTTTAGTATAATTATAATATATAGTTTGGAATAGAAGATAGTACTCTATGAATAATAAATAATGGTATATTGGTCGTTAAGCAATTGCCTTAAGCTAATGATATTCAAAGCACAACACAAATACTATCACAGATTACCGAGTCATGAGAGGATTTATGAATATCGTAATACTGAATAAAATTTATTATTCAATAAAATATAAATTATGAGAATTTAAATATATGAACAGTAATAGAATATGTAATTAGAAAATTAACAGTTTCATTAGTAATTAAATTTTTAATATTATATATTAATATTCAATATATAGCAGTTAAATTTTGCCACATATTTTTAAATATTTAAGATAAGTATAGGAAAAAAAAAAAAAAAAAAAAAATATTATCAATAGTTTTTAAAAATGTTAAAGAAAACATAAAATTAGTGAGAGAAAAAAAATAAGATGTCAAAGAAAAGTAAGAATTAAAAAAGCTGTGATATAATTGAGTAAATAATTGAGTAAAATAGTTGAAAGTAAACTAAAATGTAAAAATCTAAAAGAATGTAATTATTGAATGAATTATTATTTGTTATTAGTGAGAAAAAAAAGTAATATTAATTTAAATAAATAAATAAAAATTTTTAGTAGATAAAATAATTTTTATTTATTTGGAAAAAAAAAAAAAAAATGACGGACATGAAGCAATCAAAGTGCAGTTTAAGTACTACTGCAGTTTACAAAGTCATTTGAAGTTTTGTTAATATAGTAATAATACTGATATTTATTTTTCCATTTCATTATTAATTATTGAATTGTAAGATTTAATATAATAATTATAAAAATGCATTGGTCTTGAGTTAAAACTCTTAAGACAAATTTTATTATAAAGAAATACAATAAATAATAACAATGAAATAACTGTAAATTTAAAATAATTAATTTTTTTTTTTTTTTTTTTTTTTTTTACAATGTTTATATTAATTATAATATAATTTGAATTATTATATTAATTTAATATAGTTAATATATTAAAAAAATATATATATATTTGGATTCTATATAATTGAAAATAATTGAAATGGAAGATAGATAGAGAAATAATAATTATATATTATACTAATTCAATTTTTAATTTAAAATGAATAAGAATTGTTAAAATGTTGAAAACGGTGCGAACTAATGTGTGTTGTAGATGTCATGGTAAAATAATAAAAACCTTAAACGACAAGTCGAGTATAGAATGTAAAGATTTATGTGTAAATTTGATTAAATTAAGGTATTTTCTTTCCTGATTTTTTTTCGAAAAAAATAAAATAAAATAATAATAATATGAGAATTGATCTAAATAGAGATGATTTTATCACTTGGATCATGTAGTTAACTGAAATTGGGTATAGAAAAAATATTACTATTATTATTTTCTTTTTATGTATGAATAAAGTTTTTTTTTTATCAGATTAAGTAATTGAATATAAAGTCAATTAAAATATAAATATGTTTAAAAAAATATTTATATAAATATAATAAGAAAGTTTTCTAATACCGGAAATAATTTAAATAATTTTTTTTTGTTTATATAACAAAATAAATAAATAAATAAATAAAATATTATTTGTTTTAATATTTTCCAAACAATGTTTTGTGATGGTTTGCATGTGAAATTGTATAAATGAAATACTATGAGTATATCAAATGTAAACGATACTTGTAATGAAAAATTTTTAAAAAATAATTTATTTATAATTTTTATAGAATAAATAATAAGAATTATATTTCAATTGTTATGTTCAATAAAAATAAATAAATAGATAAATATTTTTATCAAAACAATAAAATTATGTTAATAATAAAATGTATTATATACATTAGAATAAATTAATAAATAATAATCAATACATCAACTGTATACAATATTTATGATGAAAATTTTTTAAAACATAATTTATAAAATTTATTTATTCATAATTTTTGTAGAATAAATGATAAGAATTAATTATTTTACATGAACGTTAATATTTTTTATTATTATTATAATATATTTAAAAATTATTTTATATTAAAAAAAAAATAAAAAAAGTAAATTAATATTTTTATCAAAACAATAAAATTATAATAAAATAATAATAATAATATCTATATATATTAAAATAAAAAAAAAAAAAATTTTTATATTGAAAAATATTTTAAGTACCAACATGTATTTATATAACTGATAATATTTTTTTCATTATTATTAAAATATATTAAACTATTTTACAATTATTATATAGTTATTAAAAAAAAAAAGAAAATAATCAACTAAATATTTATATCGAAATAATAGAGTTATGTTAAGAGAAAAATTAAAAAAGTTATTAAATTTATCTATTTATAATTTTTATGTAATAAATGACAAGAATTAGTTATTTTATATAACTGATAATATATTTTTGATTATTAACATGTATTAAATTATTTTATATTCAATTAAAAAAAAAAAAAAAAAAAAAAAAAATATATATATATATAAATAATTTAAAATTTTTATCGAAACAATTAAATTATATTAAAAAAAAAATTAATGATAATACCATGTGTATTAAAATAAATAATTTTATATTGAAAAAATTGTCCAAGTGGCAACAGGTAATTTAGATACAGGGAGCTACCGTTGTATCCGCCGCCGCTGACGCGGCTGAGAGTTAGCGCGCAACTGTAACTTTTTTAGACGCCGGCTCGTACTAATATGAAAGAGTAGTCAGTTGAAGCGGTTCGAGTAAGAGCCGATGAATACTGGCTACGGCGAGATATATAATATCAACGCATCAGTACCACGGGTCGATGTCTATGACTGAATGACTCTTTATGTGGTAAATCGCTACGGCGTTTATATAATATTATGTATAACTTTAAAAAAGTATACAAATATGAAACTGAGTATCGACTTACTTGTTTCCGAGCAAGAATAAAATATCACGTGTACGTGTATAAATAAA